>VUYV01000072.1:486482-510610 GCA_008711295.1 Anarhynchus alexandrinus | reverse complement strand
GGGGGTGCGGGGGGTGCGGGGGGCCGGACCCCACGGGCGGCGGGGAGAGGAGCCGCGGCGGGGGCTGCGGGGACCTGCCCGGGGGGAAAGAGGGAGCGGCCCCCGCGTCTCTCGCAGCCTTTTCAGAGAGGGGGGTGGTCAAACCTTCCTCGAGAGAAAAGACCTTATCTCTGGTCATCTTCCTCCTCTAATAACTTCTCTACGTCTCCCAAGCGGTGCACGCTGCTCCATACGTGCTCCAGCTATGCTCGTTTGTAAGCACACTAAAGGCAAGTGAGCATAATCGTTCCCCGCGCTGGCAGGGTGCCTATCGTGTACAGTATAGCGTTTGATGTACTGTATCTCATACCACTGCAAGCTAAGAGACAAGCGAACACAGAGTGCCCAGTTACACAGGATTTAATTACAGCGGAATGCATTCTCCATGCTGATTAGGAGAAAAATCAATCGGGGGCTTATTTGCCACAATGAACCAATAAAAACCCAATTTATTAGAGCAATAATCTCAGCCCCAAATGGTCTAAATATTATTGTTTCTGTTGCATTGAGGGAATTCAGACTGAAAGTGTTACACAGAGAGCATCAGGGAGTCCTTCTCCATGAATTCAGCAACAGTTTCTAACCTCTTTCCAGGGGCTCGCTTGCTGGCTCAGAGATCTTTGAAACAGGGGGCCGAGTTCCCCCATTTCAGGTTCAGGTGTCTGGAATGCACCTATGAGGCAAGATGCTCTGCGGTCCGCAGCTATCCATGCCAAGAGACAAACATAGCATACAGCTTCCCACTGGGTCTTGAAGATTTCCTGCTTTCCAGTGATTTATATGTGAAATTCCTAGAAGAGGGGAGGCCACACAAAAGATCCCCAACCCATAGGCTGACATAAATGCCTTGTTGTAATATCGTTAGAAAAACACCACGCGATGTGCCAAAAATTCTCTTGTAGGGATGAGGGAGAAAGGCATTCCCCCAAGGGGGTGCTAAGCACCGGGACTGGGCTGGGGCACGTGGGGAGGATGGGGGGACGGCAGTGCCCTCGCTTCCCCTCTCCCACGTGAAATCGCTCCCTTCTTCTCACGGTGGACTCGCAGTTTGCAGGGTGCTCCCGTGGGAAGTCAGTGGGAGGCTGGAGGACGTGCAGGCGATGCAGCGCTGGTGGGCCAGGTCGCTCTGGGAACTGTGGGGTCCCCCAGAGCTTAAAGTCTGTGACTCAGGAGATGCTGATTTTGCTTTACAGCTTTCTGTAACTCCAGTCATCTCTGTCCCAAACCGGAGAGGACCTCATTTCCTGCTCAGCGCTCTGCCAACCACAAGGTCTTTTAATAAAGCTGCCAGGGGTGCCTGGCTGCGGGAAGGACAGTCAGTGTTTGTCACCAGGGAATGCGCTGGCATCATAGCTATAATCTGAGTCAACAACCTGGCTAGCCCTGAGCATGACTTCATAAATCATGCTATCTAATTGAAAGGCACATGCTTATATATACAGCGTTGTTCAAAAAGGATGCAAAAATAAAATAAAATGTGACAAACACTTCTTTTCTTCCCACTAGCGTATTAATCAGTCACCTGATTGTTTCAATTTACATTATTTCACGCAGAAAAAAAAAGAGAAAACATAAAACCATCTTGTATAGCCATAATAAAAACACAAATGAAAAAATTCATCGCTTAATGAGAGGCTTAGCCTTTTTCTAACACATCCCTAATAATAGGAAAACAATCTTTAAGTGTTTTTAATTTAAATTGTTTTCATGTTGAATTCAAAATTGCTAAATAATATTATCATGTGTCTATGTATCTATTTAGCATTGAGGCGTGTGATATTTCAAAGCAATTGAACCAGTTTTGAAAGGAGAAAGAGTCCTTTACCATGCCTGTATTCACTTTTTTTACTGTTGGTTAATACACTTACGGTGGCCTGCCTTTTTCTCATCCTTCCCAGAAATGAAAAACAAATCTGGGAAAAAAAGATTGGTTACGTGCTTTTTGCTTTTCACACCCAAATCTCCTGCTTTATCTTTTCACCCATAGGATCTGCGGGATCTCCCCCTGTGAGAGGCAACTCAGCAGCTCGGTCCCCTCTGCCATCTCAGCGCTGCCAGTGAAGACGCCCGGGAGGAGCACAGAGCAGTGGCTGAGCAGCAATTTGAATATTCATATTTAACTCTTCAAACAACAGAAGATACTTCAAAACCATGTGTGAGACAAAATGACATTAAACTTTCAGTCATTAAACCTCTGTTTAGCTGTACTCCAGAAACGAGCAGTTCATAACAAGCGGGGAATTCTGATTGACAGTTTCCCATCAGGAGCCCTTAAGTAGGATTTTTCCAGCTATAACGCAGTGTACTCTTCTGCGCTCCCTTTTGGAAGATGCTATTTCGAGTATGGGAGCACGAGGACAATTTACATAAAAGCTTCATATATAATATGTGATTGCTCTGAAATTAAGAAGCACCAGTTTTTCTCCTATTGTTTTAGAAGTGAAAAGTGCACTTTGTTTTCTTGTTTACTTGGTGTGCTCCCTGATCCCTTGATGTGTTTCAAGCGTTTTCTGTCAGCATCATGAGACCTTGCTTACCTGGTAAATTTTATGTGTGAAATGATTAGTGTCGAAAGTGCCTGAAAAAAACAACAGTAACGATGTCTGACAACTTTTTTTTTTTCCTCTTAAATAATATTTCATGGTACATTAAAGGGGTTACGCAGTCTCTTCTTAAGAGACCCAAGCAACGTATTGCCGCATACTTAATGTTTTCATCCAGCAGCTAGTTTTTAAAAGGAAAAAAGCCGAAGGCAGCCTGGAATCCTTCCCTGAGCCTTTTCTCAGTTTGTTCTGAATTCGATAAGGAATGGTAATAATTTGGAGACAGATACAGAAAGAAAAATAAATATTATTTCCCAATAAACCTCTTAGTGTGTCATTTGCAATCACAGGCAGATGCTAGAAATGCTACTCGTTAAATCCACTGAACATTACTTTTTCAGAAGTCGAAATGTTTTTAGCCAAACTGCTTACTCAATGGTTGCTTCGGATGTACCAGTTAGAGCCAGAGCAGCCCAAGGAGAGAAGGAAACAATTAAAACATTTACGTATTTGATTCTTGATAGACATCTCTACAAGGTAGGTTTTAACATTTTTTTTCTTCTTAATTTTTTTCTTTTTTTTTTTTTTTTCAGTAAGAAGGATAAGCTTGGAGTGCCCAGTCACCGTGGTAACTGCCAGAAAAATTCTCCTGAAGTTTGAAGAGGTCAGCTAACGGGGTCAACAACTCTGGCCTCTCTCTGAGCTGGGCCTGGCAGGCTCCATCCTGCGGCTGGGGTGTTAGCGCAGGCTGAGCCCTGGGAGGTGGACCATTCCAGCTCTGATATAAATTTTTTGAGTCAGTTCACGGCCTGGACTCTCCAGGTGGCCTCCAAAATCGATTGTGACCTTGTGACCCTGTCTAACGGAGGCATAGCATCCAACCTAAGTAAGGATTTAGCCAGGAACGACAGCTTTCCACTGAGTGTTATTGGGGACAGTACAAACAGTTTTGGAAGCAAGGAGGTAGGTATGAGGAGTAGAGGTCATTAAAAGCATATTAAAAAACAATTTTAAAAATCCTTGTTAGTGGAAAGTTTTTATTAGCAGTAATCGTTCCTTAAATAAACTCTTCCGGCAACTATTTTTTTCTTCCCTAACGACATACTATCAAGTATTTCAGCGCATTAATATATGAAAAATCAGCACTATATATATTCCAAACCAAACAAATGTATTATCTGCCTCTGGATTTTGAACTTGTAGGTGAAGCTGACTGACGTGTTAAACTAGATGTCTGTGAAGCATGTTTTTTTCCTTAATATCATAAAAATCAGGAGTCTGCTTATTAAAGCGGGTTGTTTATTTTAGGAAGTAACTTCTCTAATATGTGCATTCTTTTTAGATTCAAAACGCTCTTAATCTGTGTAACTTTGTTTTTAAACTAGGAAATTAACATTCAGAACAGTGGGGAATGGAAGTGTGAGAATTCCACAGGGTAGTTCCTTTACCGATTTGCAATACAAATAGACAAGCCACAAATGTGGTTATGTATTTTTGTAGAAGAAAATTGTGGTCATGCTAAGGTCATATTTATAGAGAATATATTTTTTTCCGTTAAGATTTTAAGCAACAGACTATGTAGGGCAGGGAGAGTCTGCTGCAAAGGCCTGATTTTGTCATCAAATCTAGAAACTTGCCTTTCCGAGCAAGTGGATTTGCTCTTGTGTTTTATTCGCGCTTCTACAAAACCTCCGCTCTGCACGCCTTGCTCACATGAGTAATCGGTAGTCATCAGATGAGTAAGTGGAACTACACCGAGGAGCAAAGTCCAGTCTCCCAGGTGGAAAATGCTCTTACACTTTAAAGGACTTTAAAACTGCTCTGAAGGAAGAAAATTGCATTAATATTTGCTGCCAGGCTTAGAAAAATTATGCAAACTTATCCCAGCTGGAATCTTGCCCAAACACTTCCTGTGGCTCACAGGAGAGGGCCTGGCTCTGACGTCCTTCTTCCCAGTCACTCACCTGTGGAGCAGTTCCCCTGAGGTTGGAGGGGCTGTGCAGAGACGGAGCTATTAAATACAGCTCAGGATGAGAGTCTGAGCCGCTCTACATGCTAAATATCATTGTACGGCTGAGAAGTCCCATAGGTTACAACAGCAAGAGTCTCGAGCTTTTAATTGTGTTAACACCTTGCTCTGAAGAAAGTCCCCCAAAATCCATGGATGCTTGTTGGCCAAGGTCCTACCTCTCACAGGGTTGGCATAATCTGCTGCGGTGGGATTATTTGAAGAGAAGGAGATTAATTTCTAGGAATAGGAAGGGGCCCAGTCCTGCATATGCAGATATCAATGGCGACACTCTATTTAATTCCACCCTGAATACTAATTGTAGTTTGTTGTTGTTGTCGTCGGTTTTTAACAGAACTATGCTGAAAACAATTTATTCACATTAGCGAGTGTGTTGATTCAGGGGAGTGCCGTGTGTGACTAAGCTTGGCAAGACATAGCTCACAGCCCACAGTGAGGACCAGCACGTTTGCTTGGTTTTCAGGACAAAAAAACATTTAAAAATAAGAATTGTGAGCAGCTGGAAGGTGAATCCTCAATATTTTCAAAAGCATCTGCAGAATTTTTAGCAGCTTTTAAAAAATACATATACTTATATCTGCTCTGTAATATGAGTCTACAGTGTGCCAGTTCTATCTGACAAACAGGGGATCACTTCTAAAACAGATGATACAACTATTCCATTGGAACTTTTGGACAAAATTGCCCCAGACTTTCCCCAAAGCCTCAGGCTTGGAATGAGGAATCATCAGCAGAGGGAATCATCAGACAAGGGGGTCTCAAGAGCTTTGACTTGCTGCAAATTCTTTTGAGTTGATTCCTGTAAGTCCTATTGAATTAATAATCAACGGCAAATCTACAAATGTCACCTGAAACAGGTCCTAGGCTTGCATTTATTGTACCTCCTCACCTTTTTCAGTTGTTCATCCCTACTACAACTGGGATGTGGAGTGCCTAGAGGTGCATATGTTAGCAGTAGCTGCAGTGGGACTATTCGTTTTCGTCATCCCCTTCAGCCCAGTGAATTACTCACTCAGATTGATTTGATTCCTTGAAATATTTTCTGAAGTGTTGGCTCTTTTAGTTTTAACAGAGTGATATATATGAACGGGCTTAATACAGTGTTAGAGACGAACACTCAGAATCGCCAAAGGCTCTGGACGGGTGGTTCCCGGCCTCTATGGATCACTGATACTCCATGAGGCCTTGGCAAGTTTGCTGCAGGTGGTCTGCGGAACTGTATTAAATAATAATGTTCATGGGCTTCAATAAAAATTTTGATGAGAAGAGTGTGTGGCAGTCTGCAAGAAAATCTGAGGGCTGAGAGTGATCTACTAGCCTGAAAGCGCTGAGGATGTCTGCTTTACAGGAATGCGTCTCAGCCTGTGGTCCATGAGGCATTAGAAGGTATTTTGAGAATGTTTTCAAATTAAATACATGCCCAGTTAAATGAACACACTTTATTACGCATGCAAGCAAGCAAAAGAAAAACAAAAAACCCACTTCAAAATAAAATGAAGAATATAAAAGTAATAAACGAACACTGAAGCCTCAGCCTAGTTTGCGTTTGCTTTTATCTGCAACCCACACTCCCAGCGCTCCGCAGAGACCGAGAAGCGCTGCGTGTTGCCACAGCCTGGATCAGGGCTGGCAAAGGTCTGCGCGCTCTGGAGGAAGCAGGGAGGGCAAGCGAGCGCCGGGACTTACAGGTGCGCTGGCAGAAGGTCCTGAACAAGTGCCGCATTTCCTTCTCCTTTTACTTCTCTCTGCTTCGAGTGTGTGCGCGGCTGGCGTGCAGAGGAAAAGTCAAACTAATTCTGATGCTTTCCCCTATTCTGGGCGGACTAAGTCAGAGAAAGCACTTGCGGCAGCCTTTGTGGAAGGGTTACAATATAGGTTGATACTTTAGGAGCTATAGGAAGTTCTTAATCCTTCCCTGCCTATGGGACTGTCATTTATAGACCTGCTATTGTCTCATCTTTTATAAGGATGTTTCCTTATATTAAGGTTCCAAGAGCAACTGGACTTTGCCATTGTTCACAGCTATTTCAGTTTGTGGCTTAATGCACATCTAATATTCTGTTTATGCTTTCACTGCTCTCCCACGCAGCAGACTGTACCTACACACTGGCTTAGGTGACATCATTCTCAAAACATTCATTTCTGTGTTTCTTTTTTTTTCTGATTTGTCTGTGCATCTTGATTTTGCATTAACTGAGTTTATTACAGGTAACATGCTAAAGCACACGGAGCTTTATGCATTTAGTTGGTCATTTCATGTTCAGTTCTTGTTTGATGAACAGACACACTTTCTTATAAAAAAGCTTCTATGTGTTGTTTTTCCACCAGGTTAAATCCTTTTTATAAAAAAAAATAAATCTCTTACCATATAACAAGAACGAATTCAGCCATAAGCAGACAAAATGGAAGTGTAGATTATTTTGGACATATAAAATTTAGCTTGAGGTTAGTGGTGGTTTAATTACAGGATTTTTTTTATTGCTATTCATACAGACATCCATTGTTTTCTGCTCTGATTTATCTCCAGCTCAGCCCCCTTCAGAACCCCATTTCTGGCAATCTCAGCAACACGTGGGGGTCTGGCAGCTTCTGCAGCCATGGCCATCTTCCCTGCACTGCTCCTTCTTCTGCGCTGCTACACCAGCTCCACAGCCTGTCATTTCTCAGAAGCCCTTACTGATGCCTTTCCTCCATCATCTGCCCCACGGCTCTTCCAGAATCAGATGCTTTTGTCAAAGTTTTTCGAACAAATCTAGAAATAGATACTGAAATAAAGGCAGGTGATCTGGTGATCGGGTGACATTCTGATGCTGCCTTCCTGCCCTGCCTTGGGCAGATTACTGACCTTCTCCAGAGCTCAGCTCTTTGTCCCTAGGATAAGAATAACAATAACTTTGCAAAGTGCTTTTATATGTCTTAAAGATTTAATGCAAATTCAAAGCTACCTAGATTTTGTCAAGCCTAACTGTATCTTACACTCTCCACCTTCTCCACTGCCGTCTTTTAGCTGCTGGAGATTTGTCGATAAGCCTTTCAGAGTCAGGCTTTTGCTTCATGCCTTGCATATAACAACATTTGGGCTTTTACATTACCCTTGTGTTCATAACATACATAGCAGTGCTGATATATTTTTTTTTTTTCCCCACATGCATTCTCGCTCTGCTGAAAAAAACCAACCCCGAACAAACTACAAACAGCTCGATGATGCACGGTCTCGAGTGCCCGGTAACCTTTGTGTGCTCCAGGCAGCACCCAAGCTTTATCGTGGTCATTAGTGGGCCAGCGCACATCGCAATGCGTGATCTGTTCCTTCCCGAGCCCCAGTTACGCCGCGCTTAGCAGTTCCTCTCGCGGGTGAGTCGCTCGTGTAGTTTCCAGTTATGTAACCCATCTCGGTTTGTGAATATGTGAATTTTACAGCTGTCAGTGTCAGCAGCGGTGGGGGGAGATAGGGGGGGTGGGCTTTCTTTTTTTTTCTGGCAAGCTGGCATTACTCATCAGTCTCATGGTAGTTTTGTTTGAAAAATGCTTGTGTTAGAAAAAGTGGATTTATCAGCTCAGCACTGTATGGTGCTAGCATGCAGCACAACAAAAGACAAGTGCTCATTTCAGTAACGCTCGCAGCATTTCATGGGGCCCCCAAATAGGCTGAACAAGGCTTCTCTGGCAACTAACCCCAAGTACAGTGGGAAACTGTTAAAGTGGCAGTGTCACTGCCTGGAAAAGGGATTCAGTTTTCTTCCATCATTTATTGCTGCTTTTTATTTATTTATTTATTTATTATTAATAAAGACTATGAACTGCATTAGGAATTTCACTGAATATTGGAGAAAAAAGAGGCCTAACTGAAAACGTTGTGCTCTTAGAAGTGATCTTTTTCTCATGGTTTCTTGGAACGTAGATCCAGCTGTCAGTCTGTCCTTCCCAAAGTGTGTGTTTTATGGGGAAAAATAAGATACTTGCAGCTTTTTCCAAGTAGTACTACAAAGTCAGTCGTGCTGCAGCCTTTCAGGGAGAATTCATTCTCTGCTTAAATCAGTTTATTTTCAGAATGTTTTGCTGCATTTACACTTTCTTTTGTATCTGCTGTTCCAGAATGCAAATACAACCTGGAGAGTTTTCTGTATTTAATTGAATGTGTCAGGTGGTTAAAATCATATTTTAAAAACAGTATTACATGCTGCAAAAGTGTAAACCCCTTTGTTCACATATATTTAAATCAAATGTATTTTTCAGTAATTATTTATTTATTCTCTCTGTTTACACTCCATACAGATGGTGAAGATAAACTTGTGAGTTTCATTTTTGCTGAAATATTGTCTTTTACATTTTCAGGTTCTCACATACTGGCAAGATGCTATAACCCTCATGTGACAAAGATCAGAAGGAAATACTTATTTAAATAAATCTTTGTCATTAGCTGTATTGTAAGTTTTAGAAAATGTTCAATTTTATAAAAGGCAAATTCTGGACTAATTGTTCTTCTGAAAGCCTTTACGGTCTCTTTACTACCTGCCTCTACTTAGGTATCCAACCGAAGTCAGAGACAAGTAAAATATGTCTTCAGAGATCTATAAGTCAGTTATATCTAGTTTTAACTTTTATTTGCTAAAATGTCATTGCGTACCATAACTTGCATGCAGACAAATGTATCTAAGCATGCACTATTTTAAGGCTACACAACAGGCAAATGCATCCCTCCCCATGGGGGCACACACTGACACACAGAGACATGTTTCTGTATGTTCACCTCCCACATGTAGGTGTGCTCCAGACACCGCCATGGCTGGGTGGGAGGAAGGGGTGCACGCAGCTCCCATCCCATCCACTGGTGCACCGTGGAGAGAGGTGGCTACGGTGAACTGTCTGCTCTCTCCAAGGACAGAGGCTTGCGGTTATCAGCTGTTGGAAAGCCTGTAACAATTCAGAGAGAGCCGTAGAGGCCGGAGACATAAATGCGCTCTGGCATCACGTTGTGACTGCACACACAACCTCCACACTCCTGCCCGCAGTGTCCTGGAGCATCCTGTGGGTGTACACAAAGCAGCCACCTCTGGACACCAAGAGCTCGCTGTGACTAAGCCGTTGGGATTCAAACCCGTCTGAAGACAGTGCTGTGGTAGCCGGTAAGATATTTGCATTTAGCTCGGTCCCAGAAAGCTGGGTACTTTCTAGAGTGTTTCTGAAGTAGTGCAGACAAATTGGAGACCCTTGATCCTTAGCCAGACCAGGCACAAATAACATATGAAAATTATGCTTCAGAGAAGCAGGGAAGATGTTCAGGAGTTCTTTCTCCCTGACTGGAGTAAATTTGAAAGCTATGGAGAGGCATCAAGAACAGGCTGGGGAACCAGGCTTTGAGTGCATGGAAACTGTTGAAGACCTCCCATCACTGATATTCCAATGCCCTTTATCTTGTTCCCACCCAGGGCAAAGCCATGCAGAGACTGCTCACTGCTCCCCCGGGGCTGTTAGTGAATGATATTTCCTTCATGACTCACTGTACCCTCATGTTTGTAGCTCATCCTCTGGCGCCTGGCAGAGCACTCAGGGCCAGGTACACCACAAGACCCTGGTGTGAGAGTGTAACTAAGAAATGCAGTTGGGAAGGCCGAGAAAAGGTTATATCAGTCACTGCGTAAAGGTGGGGGTGGCTGTTTGGGCATGGAGAGGGGGTACTGAAACATTTCTCCCACACCTACCGCAGCAAAGTTGTGGTTGTTGACTTGAGTGACAGGGGAATGGGAGACTGGGATGTCTCAGCCTGAACTCCCTTAAGCCTTGGCTTGATGGGTGAGATCTTGAACATAGCTAGAGCCTGTGACATTAAAGGCTTTATAAAAGCAACAGTCCCTGTTTAAAACCAACCTCCCACATTACCAGCAGCCCCAGCAGGTGTAACGTGATCCAGCAGCCCAAGCCAGCGAGTAAACAAACTGCTGCTCTCTGAATTAGTTGCACCAGAGAAATGCTCCTAACTGGGAATTACAGTGGATATTTGCGCTAAGTGAGCTGTGCTGCTATTGAAAGACCTGCGAAAATGGACAGGCTCCTGTGACTGTCTTAATAATTCCCCTTATTACACAGGTTTTTCCCTCTACACCAAAAACAAGGTAGGAGAAAAATTGTAGGGAAAAATTTCCCTAATAAGCCTGTAAAGTTTATTGGGATTTGACCTGATCTGGCTCCTTGAACTTCAGTGGGCTCTGTTGCTGGGTTTCCCTAAGCCGGAGCAAACAATCCTACTGCTTCAAAATTGCCAAGTGGCATTTAATGTTGCTTCCCTGCTCTTCCACTGGGTTCCCAGTCCCATCTCCAGTGAGCAGTGTTCACTGAAGGGCTTCTTACTTGGCTACAACATTGATCACTTTTTTCCCCCCTTCAACGCCAACACCTGAGCCTCCCTAGACAGCCTTTCTGTGCCCTGACCAGCAGGGTCCAGCTGGTCCAGCTGAACAGAGGTTGACTGCACCATTTTAGCTCACCTCGGTGTTACCGCCCAGCTCCCGAGCTGGGAGAAGTGCATAAAAGTAAAAAAGATGCGTCTGTCCAAGTAGAGTCTGGACCTTGACAAGTATTATGGGCTTGGCAGGCTCTAAGACTCACTGCAGAGTCCTCGCAGCGTGCAAACTGTGGGCACGCTACGCTGAGGTACCAGTGGTCCAGCTCTGCTCCCGTGTTTCTGCTTCCCATCCTGGGTCCCATCCTGCCCCAGAGAGCCTCTCCCGCCTCCCCGTGCCCACGCTCCGGTTACTCATGAGTTATGATAACATATAAGCAGCTTAGAGAATTCTTATCGGAATAAGTTGAACACAATGCAACATTTAACTCTTAATGACAGCCACCTCTGACTGTGAGTGACATATTATAAATTATGTTTGAACTGGATTTTTCTTTCAGAGGCAGATATTCCCTCTGCCACCCAGTCAGCCCTGTAACGTTGCACTTGTGGCCTTAATCCCACTTGGATGTGTGCCCTGCTGCCTCCACTTTCCGTCACTTGGGTACTTTAGTATTCTTGAACAAGTGAACAATCTTTGTTTCTGTACCTTATTAGGCCAAAGACCATAGCAGCTCGCGATGGCATCAGCAGGCCCTGCAGGCAGGATTCTCTGCAGACACAGCCAACCTCCAACAAACCCCTTTTTATCCTCCTGTTTCTAGGAAGAATTATGATGGTGGTGCCCTGCTGTTGATCAGTCAAATCTGTGGTAGGCCTAGAGATAAGTCCTGTAAGTGTGGTGTACTGTAAAACAGCGGCTCCCATTCATTAGTAGCTTGTGTGTAATAAACCACCCAAAGGAGGGGGGTGGGGAGGGAGAGGGACGAGCAGCTGCAGTATGCAGGAACAAACAACACAACTCATTCTTGGGAGCCAAAACTTTCTAATTTGCTGCTGGGCTGCTGGGAGCACTCAAATTCTTTCTGATAATACGCTCGTGCCCTCAGTGTCTCTCCCAGCGTTGCCCGAGTCCTGCTCTCTCTCGGTCCCCGAGTCTGGGACGGTTTCACTTTGAACCCAAAACACAGAGGGTAGTTGAACGGGGAGGAGGGGGACACATCGGCCGCCCAGTGTTTGCAGACTCCGGTGTAAGAAAGCGGTGGACGCGGAGACAAGTCGTTCTGCCGGGGAATGGCTGTTGCACGTATCTGCTTGTGCAGTGAGTAAACAAAGCATCACATGGGCTGCAGAGCAAGCACCGGGCGCGGAGCAAACCCACGCGTATCTGAGGCACGCAGGAGGGACAGAGTATCTCAAATGTTAATGATTTAGAGCCTGGGGGAACGTTTAGAAACTTGTATCTTCCAAGAGACAAAAAAACCCAAACAAACCTCAAATCAATAATAGGTGAAAAAATATTTGGTTTAATTTCTACTGCTTTGTTTCACAAGTTCTTGCAAATATTTATATGAGTATGGTATTTCCCTGTTGCCCTGTATTGGAAACTGCTTATAGGCATGTGAATTTAAACGGAATCTGTCAGTTCCGACCACCAATTGAAACGGGTGTGTGTTGCACAACTGCTGTCATAGACCAGACCTTTGTGCTAAAGTTTGTTTTGTCACAAGAAGACAAAATTATTTTCAGATAGATGCTGCTCCAGAGGACTGCAGTGCCCTTGCAGGAGACGACAGTGACTGCTTTTTCACAGTGATGTGCCAGGCTGCGACGGTGCTCGCGCTGTCTCCTAACATTTGTATAGACAAGGGCTACTTAAATGGCAAATTCAGGCTTGGGCCAAACTACAAGTACTGTTTATGTGGACAAGGCAAAGTCTCAGATTTGAGGTTTTCCACTTTCCTGCAGGAGATCCATCTTTCTTTCTCCTCCCCTGCCCTCCTTGGGAGCTGTGCTGTGAGATGCCAGAGTCTTAAGCTCTGAAATGAGAGGTGCTTCCGCCAGACTGCTGCTTGGTAAAGTTACCTCAGGGGGCTGAGGTGAAAATGTCCCAAAGATCCCTTGTGTACATCCACAAAATGGTGTTAACTAGATCTGGGCACACAATGGTTTTCTCATCTTCTCAAAGTTTAGGTAACCTGCCACTATGAGTTCCGATTGTGGCATTTTGGCCTTTTTGACAAAGTCAAAGTAATTTGGCATTTTGTTTTTCCCTCCCCAAACTTAGACAGGTGGATAGATAGGTAGGTAGATACCTTTATAATTGAAATTCTCCAGTCAGTGCCCATTTCCAGCGTGGAGCCTGATCTCACTACTACTTGCTGTTTCCAGGATGTCCACCTAGAGTTGCAATGAGGAGGACTTTATGGGAATCTGTCTATGACTTCTCAAAGAAAATGACAAAGGTAACACCTCTGGTAATGGCCGCATGCCTTTACTGTCTAAGCAGATGGGTCTGTAGCAGAGAACTGTCAACTGGAAAACACCAACACTGGTCTTTGTGTATTTCATGTGAAATAATGTTACATACTGCACAGTAATTAGCAAGAGTGGAGCATTTTTTGGATGGACCCGCTCCCCTGATTGTAGACAACATACAGCAGTTACCTACCTGTGATCGTACTGACAGAAAACATTTGAAGTTATAGATGAGACCAGCAAACTGGGGGAATGTGCTGGGGAGGTATGAAATCAGGGGAGGGTTTGGGCCCCATCTCCAGCCCCAGCAAAGCCAGGTAATCCTTTCCTTTGCAATTAGAGCTGCAAAACAACACCCGGGCCGGAGCACTCGCGCAAGGAGCAATTAGACAAGCTAGACAGTGGGAAAAGCTAAAAATAGTAAATAACCTGCCTCCACAAAAATACCTTGAATCATTAGAAAAGGATGTTTTATGAATTTCCTGGGAATCAGTTGCTGCTTTTGTATTTCATAGTGTTCTGCTAGAAGGGCTGTATTATAACTGGTGTTTGGTGGAGGTAAACATGAGTAACTCGACTCTCTTCTTTCGCTTGAGATGCTGGAAAAAGCCGAGGAGGTCCTGAGATTTTCATATCTAACCAACTGAAATTGGGGGAATTGAATTGGTTCATATTGAACTGAAGCAAAATATGCCTTAGTGCTATGTTAAGAAAAATGGTCTAATAATTTGAGAGTAAAAAATGATTTATTTTGGGTTATATAATGACTCAAGCCAGTTTTCTTTAAAAAAGGGTGAATCAATGATAGTCATCCATTAGCTAAATCCAAACTATTATAAAAAGCTCTCCTTTTAGAAAGTATATTATTTGTGAAAGGATGACAACTGTTGATTTATTTTGTAGCACTCCTGAGCTGGATGAACTGTAAAAACAAAAAGGCTAATCAGAGCAGGATATTTTTAGTCCTTTGCAGGGATCTATAGACGATGCTATTTAATTAAGAATGACTCTTAAATGGCGATTTGACTGTTTCTTGCAGAGAAATTAAATTTATGATGCAATTTTTAAAATGTAACAAAACTCAGGTCTGAGGCTTGCAAGCAAAAAAAGTATGTTCAGAATTAGCTGTTTACTAATACAGGTAAAAAAGGGGTTACAGGTTGCTATGATTTTTTTTTGTTGGTAACTTGTGTAATACTGTATGAAAAATGTCGTGACCCGTAAATTACATTCTGTTCTGTCTTTTCTATCTACAGGAGATAATTCAAGAGGGACAGAAACCTGTATAAAATTAAACAGCAAGCTCTGTGTGCATCTGTGTGCACATATGTGTGTATGCACATACTGTTGCTGGCGCGCTAGTTTTCAAGTAGAATTTTCGGTGACGGATGACTTAACGTAAACCTTAAGTGTACGTCAGACTGTTTTTGTGTGGTGCGTGCTGCTTATTTCACGAGCTGCTCTTTTCCATCCCAAGCAAGCATAACGCGTTGCAGCGCTGTCAGCACCCCACCAGCCTCGTGTCGGGGATGCGATATTGAAATTCCAGGAGCTCTTTTCCCACCACTGACTTGGAGCAGAAGTGACGTTGGTGGCAAAGGGGCTGTGTGGGACCAGCTGGGCTCTTGGGGTGCTGCACGGCAGTGGGGGGCATCAGTGGCCCTGGAGTTCCTGCAGCTGTTGGACATCTAAAAGGTCTCTGGCAGTGTGGCATCCACATGTGTCCTGTGCATCTGGGTGCATGAGCATAGTGGGTGTTTGCTCGTCCGGCTGCTGGACAAATGGTGACCAGGGCTGGGGAGGGCTCGGGGGCTGCTCTGGGTGCCGGAGTTGCCAAGATCCACCCCATCCCTACGGCTCTGCACAGTCCCCTGGTCTGTGTGAAACTGTGCACAAAGTTGCTTCTAAACATGAATTTAATACGCTTTCAGAATTGACAACCTCCTTTTGAATGAAAACATTTATCTTAAGCAAAAGGCACGTTTGCCTCTCCGAATAAATGGAATTATGGTTCCAAGATCTGACTTAATCCCGAAGCTCTTACACTGTTCAGTAAGTAGAAAAGAAAGGGGATTGCTCGGAGGAGCAGGGTTAGCGGGATCAGGCTCCATTTTATATCACCTCGCTCGTTTTCCTTCTGGTATTTAATACACCTATTTCAGAACTCCCACTGGCTGTTTATAACAAAGTCAAGGTAACTTCACACCTATTACTTAATGGCAAAAACCCTAATAATTGAAAATATTGAGGGATGGTACAGAAAGTGCCCATCCAGCTTTCCTGCTAGGAAAATTTGAGGATTGTTAAATAATGCAAAAATGCAATTATTCCAGATGTAATTTTATCATAAAGTCATGTCCTTTTTCAATTCATTTCAGGACTTTTCTCAAATGAATTGTAATGTATTGTTCTTTTTCTACATCATTTTCTTTGTGAAACTGTATTTAAAATCTTCAGTGACATTTCAAAGGATTTGAGGGAAGATGTTTACAAAATAGTGGTGACATTTGTATTTGTTGTATTTCTAAAAATGGAATTTCTGATCAGATAACATTAAAATATTTTTTTTTATTAGTTTTTGTGTGTTTTCATGGCATTTAGATATTTCTAGTTATGATTTTGGTACCTGATCCTGTGTTACCTGGCTAATTAAGGAAAGTGGGATCAACACATTTAGTGTTCCTACATGTCAATCTGTTCTATAACCCCACTGCTGGTCTTGGTACTCTCTGAACTCAATGATTTGGCTTTTAAGTTTGTTTTTTTTTTCTGCTAAAGCCCTGAGGTACCTGTATTCCAGTTGGTAGATCGCATATTCAAGACATTTAAAGCTGAAAGAAGCCTGGGCAAGAAGAGTAGTTTGTTTAGTGGAGGCATTCAAATGAATCTCCAGCAAAGACTAAAATGAAGACTGAATGAAATTTATTGTGGCAAACGTTCCTTCGCGGGATGCAAAAAAATATGTACAGGGAATTGGACAAAGAAAGTTTTCCAAGCTTCATTTTAAAGCCTGAACCCTTGTGTGTGAAAAAAAAAAAAAATTAAAAAAGTCTTCCTGAAGGGTGAGACTTGTTTTTTCCTGTGCCAAGAGGATACCTGGCTGGTACTTCGTACACTGCTTTGTTGTGACCCTGTAAGGGGATTTTGTATGTGGACACAAATTTGGCCCAGCAAATGGCACGGTCACTGTTAGAGGCCACGTCGAAGCTTTGTCTCTTCCTTCCGCCTAGGCTGAGCTTTCATGGGAGCCCAACTAGACAAAATGGGGGGTTTCTGCAATCCCTTACTGCCTGCACCTCCCTGTCCCCTCATCCCTCGCGGCACCTTCCCATCCCTCCCTCCATCCAACAGAACCAGGGAATGGCTTTCTGCCAGCGCAGCCCACAGACCTGCCTCGGTGCGGGGTCAGGGCAGCAGGGACCCGGCTGGGACGGCCACTTGCCGCAGTCCCATGGGGACCGCAGGGGCACCTCCGGGGCGTTTGTGCAGACTGGAGCTGGTGGAACCCCTCACTGTCACTGAGATTGGGCGAGCAGTGGTGGCCTGCATCAGCCCACATCCCACCCAAACCCTCCTACCTGCACGCGTGAGGTGGTCTTGGGCAAATACCGCTTTCCTGAAACAAGTTTATTGGCTGTGGTGGCTGTTTTTTGTGCACAGGGCCAAACTGAGCCAGAAATACAGGGGATTTCCAAGCAGTGTCTCCACCCCATTGCAAGGTCTGGCTCTTACTGCTGTAATTCTGGAGTGAAATGAACAGTCCATAGTAAGAAAATAAAGCAGTGTGTTAAACTTTTGCCACTGAAAATGATCAAAAGTGATGTTTAGATATAAAATAAACTGTTTCTTTCCTGACAGAGATGTTGCATGAAACATTTTAGCCAGGTTCAAGGTTGAAACCAGCTCACTTTTTTTTTGTAGATTCAAATTTATACTAGTTTCTATTCAAAGTTTTTAAAGGGACATGCACAACATCATTCTTCAGCATGACATTTGGGTCTCACCCCCCTACCAGGAAGGATACCTCAACCTCCCTGTTGCTGAAAAGGCTAGAGAGAAAAATAGCTTGTTTTTTTGTACATTGCTTCACATGGTCACTTGGTACTACTTGGAGTAAAGTGAGTTCATTGTAACTCCTCTGCTTTCTGTTTCACCTTTCAGTTTATGTGGGACTTTCTGTAGATGTACAGACACGGACAGAGGGAAAAATGAAAACAGAAGGAAAAGTCTGCCCTCAGAAAAATCACCATGTGGATTATATGGGCTACATGGGCTAGACACAGGTGGGCTACATGAAAAGAATGTAGATGTTTTGTAGATGATTTGGGGACCATCAGGTTATCAGTGTCTCTCTGAAAAAAAAAAAAAAGAGCTAAAGCATCCCTATGTGCCAGTGTAACTGTACTACAGGCTGGTTTTGCAGAAACGGCTTTAAACACGGCTGTGAAATCGATGTGGGCAAATCTGTGAATATTTTTCTCTTTGGTTTTTTTAAGCAGAAATCAAGGACGGTTTTGTGTTTGTTTGTTTGTTTGTTTTGTGGCAGGGAAACAGACCACAGTTATGCAGAACAAATACATTATCAAAGTATTCCCTACATATCTCCCTATCTTTCTCAAGCCATTCCAACCAAAAGCTTTTGTAAGCGTGTGGGGGCAGCACTGACCTTTTAATTCTGTTTATAAGATGACTAGAAAAAATAAAACCCTGGCCGAGGAGGACCTGAACTTGTAGGAGTTGCCTCAAGACATTTTAAGCAACTATAACTGGAGGCGCTTCTGCAGGCAGCCAGCCCTGCTCTGGTGCTCCCGGCTGGCAGCAGGCACCTGCGGGGTTGTAACTGGTTTAAGGGAGACTCAAGGGCACCAGCCCTTGTCTCTGCAGGCCCAAGAGATGGACAGTGCTTAGGTCGAGTGCCTGTGAGCGCTTACACAGGGCTCAACATCTTCTCAGCTGCAGTTTTGCTCGTGCCAGCACCAGAGCCCAGCGCTGAGGCTGGTGGTCAGGCTGTGGTTCCTGGGTGGCTCTTTGCAGAGGGCTGAGGCACTTGGTGGGCACTCACCGGACCTGGAGCAACCTATGGGGCTGCCCCACACTTACGGCAGGTCCTGCCCAGCAGCGTGACTCGAGGCTGGCACCACGGAGGTTCGCAGACTGGCTGTTTTGGAAGCACCCTCTACCGCACCAGCTGCCATCCCTGCTGCCAGCCATCTCCCTGCCGTCCCACCTGGGCTCTCAGGACCCAGAGGAGAAGCCATGCATGCAGGGTGGGTGTTGCAGCACCGTCAGGGACACCGCTCAGTAACGTGGGGCTGAGCACAGCTCTGCAAAAGCACTGGGGGATGTCCAATGGTGAGGCTGTGGTGTGACTGGTCCCGAGCCTCCCTCGCTCCGGGCTGGCCGCTCAGCCAGCCCCACAGCTCACGCTGCTGTTTGAGTTCACTTTCAGCTGGTTTTGCTCCCCAAAGCAGAACCTGTTGGGAGCCCCTCCGTCAAGGGGCAGCTGTGTTGCAAAACCATGTCCATGCAGAGTTAACGCGCAGCAGCAAAAGAAGAGAGGGAAATACATCATTGCACCTGTGAGATGAGGGGTTGCAAGGCAGCCCATGGCTAGCCAGGGATGGGGGCCATGTTAGTCTCTGGCCTTAGGAGTTAAGCAGCAGCTTTCAGCACATACAGCCTTTTTCTTTTTCTTCTTTTTTTTTTTTTTTTGTTTTTTTTTTTGTTTTGTTTTTGCTTAGCCACTTGCTGCTACATCACTGCATGAAGATACGGAGGCACAACCAGTGCAAAACCGCAGCCACTACCCAGGGCTGCCATCCTGTGCGGTGCGGAGCCCCGGCGCGGAGCCAGCCGGTGCCCGCTGCTGCCATCAGCGCCGGGGGAATTAAGGGCATTTCACAGCTTTCAGGCACAGGAACAAATTGTAAACTGTAGTGTTGCATCCATGTGTGAACACACACACACACACACACACACACAGACGCACAGAGAAAGCCGCCAGCAGCTGATGCTTCACACTAATCACTCTTATAAATGCCTCTAATTAGACTTATAAATACCTCTAACTTTCCTACAGGGAACAAAATGCCCAACAGGCTTAATGTAAACTCCGGGAAAAAAAAGAGTTAAAAAGATGAGTAAAAGCTATTTTTAAACCTGGCAAGTCCTAGACCAGCGCTCTTGAAAATTCAACCAGTACTACAGCAATCCTAAATTGCAGTGCCCTGCACCCCACCGGAGCCCTTCAGGCTGCTGGAGGGGAGGCGCAGCATGGGCAGATTGGGGGTGAGCAGCCGGGGGAGGGGCTGCAGCCCTCAGCCTTTGTAGCCGGAGGGCGAAACATTGGGATCCTGCAGAGAGGGAACACAGAAACCCTCAAGGCAGAGAGAAATAGGCCTAGACAAAAGCCCGTTACATGGTTGCAAATCACCCCACTGCTGTTATTTTATTTACCGCTGTCCACAGGAGGATTGTTTTCTCTTGCAAAAATTTAAGCTTTTTTTTTTTTTTTTCTTCACTTCTTTTTTTTTTTTTCCCCTCCTCGCCTCACGACAGTGGTCACTTATACCACAGTGCCACATACAGACTGAACTCACCTCCTCTCCCAGGCAGGGAGGGGGTGCTGCCGGCAAAGGCCTCCCGAGCATCCGCGCCCACCGCCCTGCTGCTGTTTTGATGGAAAAAAATAAACCTTTTTTTTTTCCCAGGAAACGGCCCATGGGAAGCTTATTTCGCTGTCTGGGTGAGGAGCACAGCCCAGCCCAGCCACCCTGCGTGTTCGCTGATGCACAGGCTCTCACACAACCCCCGTGCCCTTCCCTGCTGTGCCAGTAAAAACTCCCGACGATTATCATAAAACTTTTTTCATTAATCTTTTTCTAAAGATCTCTATTTTTTTTTTTTGAGGGTGTAAGAAAGAGGAACAAAAGCCTCTGGGGTATCACATTCATTTCTTGGATGTTTGTTTGGGAAATAAATTCCCCTTTCAGTGTCTGTGCAGTGCTGTGGAGTCACACTCATCTTCCCCATCCTATTCAGGCAGGTTGAGTTGAAGACTGCTAAATTTTAACCATCATGGGGAATATAAGCCCTCTGCAAAAACAACCCGTAGACTTCTGTGCTTTGAAAGAGGTGCTAATATGGACTGGGATTTGCTCAGTTCCCCCACCTTTAGGGTCTGTAAAACACCTTTTGGACATTATCCACCACATGCGTGAAATCATCATCAGCATGGGAAGGAAGGAAGGTGAAAAGACAGAAGCTATGTCCCCGTGGCAAAAAAATGACTCCTGCCCTTGCTGTAAACTTTTTGTTTGTGACAGTGGCTGCGGTGGCCTGGCCATGGGGAGTAGAGGGGGGACCCAGCCCCAACCCCATCCACCTCACAGCCATGAGATGAGCTCTCCCTCCTCTGACAGGTATTTACAAGGTGTTTGACCAGGTAATTAGCGCCAAACCAGGCTGCAGGAGAGCCTCCTGCTCATCGCAGCAGCACAGGCAGTGAGCTGGAGGGCTGATTTTCGACGGCTGATTTACCCCGAACAAAGGCCCCAAACAGCACTGAGCGCCCGACTTAGGGATGGTAACTTTAGAGCCAATGGGCTCCTTTCCCATCAGTTTAAAACAGTGTTATTTTTTTCCAAGCTGATAACATTTTAAACATATTGCAAGGCGGAGTTTTCTTGGGAGGCAGGGAAACCCTTGAATTTGCTATAAAAGAAACTTCTGTGAATAAGGAAACCCATCTTGTGAATTCACCTGTTGCCAGCCAAGGAGAAATGTTTCGTGTTTTATTTCAATGAAGAATTTGCTGCGTATCTGATGCTTTATCCAACCTCACTCTTTGGAAGATTTGATGTTATGCTTGGCAGAGCTTTCAGGTCCAAGCTGCTTTATTAAGCCGCGCTCTACAAGTTTTAACGTTTTAGACTGGTGGTATTGTAGGAATAAAAATGTAGCCTGAAATCCTCACAGAATGAGCAAGGTGCATTTAACGTGGCTCAAATGAATCTTGAATTTTTTTACCAGGAGTTTATATGCACTGAATGCTGTTGAGAAAAAAAAACAAACCCACCACTTTTTTTCTCTAAGCGGTCTTAGAAACGCGTGGCACATCTGTGGCTCTCAGATCTTTTTTGGCTTTGACCAGCAACTGCATTCCCTGCACATCCTTCTCTACAGGCGCAGAAACCCAAGGAACCCTGCGTTACCAGTTACCATCTGAGGAAATTTGCCATGGCGCTACTAGTATAAATCTTTGCCATACCCCCAGTGTTGGTTTAAACTCTATCAGCAGCTATCCTGAATTTTGAGCAATCTGGCTACTTCAGGTGAAGCACGAGGACAGAGGGTGCCGGGCAGAGCCATTTTCTGCACAGAAGGAGGTTTGTGCCTCACCCCCCTGTTTTTATCAAGCCCTGTTTACTGACCTTTATTTTCTAACTTTATACAATGACAGAGCTGTCCTGTAGCAGCAGACTTTGATGGGCAGCCTCAGCTGCTCCATATCCTTATAATGCCATTGACTACACTGGTGAACATCTGCAGTCTTAACCACTTTCTTCAGCCTACCGCATTTAAGGTGCTCACTCTCGGGTGGGCACTGAAACATGTGCCCATGCTCTGACCATTCTTGTCCATATTTCTTCATCTAACCTGCGTTTCACAAATATGGGGTGTTTGAACAGCAGCATTTGGAGCTGCCCTTCGTCTCAAGCGGTGGCAGCTCCCAACAAAGGTGCAACATCAGCTAGCTGGGGACATAACCGCTGACATTATCACAGCTGGAGCCACTCAAGCTGTGTCTGTCACAGCACTGAGATTGCCCATATACAAAATGAATTTAGGATTACTGCAATTCAGTGGTCAATGTGGGGCATGGTCCTGTTACAATCTCTAATTATGGGTGGTAACATCTTGAGCACAAGTGGTAGGATTTTTTTCTTATGGTGTTAAATGTTGGGCCTCACTGTTTGGTGCATCAGCTAAGGCTGCAAATAGGAAACCTTTTGCTGCAGTGAAGACCCTACTTAACCTAACTCAATAGGTCCCAGCTGTGGTTTTCATTAGTAGAAAATTCATGTCACCTGCCACCTGCTTGCTTGTAGCTCCTCAGTGTGGGTCTGGTTGGTGCCCAACAGTTGCTGCTTCCTTTCCAGGTAAGGATTTTTACTTTTATTGCTATTGTGTTTTTTTTTTTTTAATAATTTATAAGGTGTGTTGTTATTTTTCTGGACAACAGGAAAAAATTATCTCTGCTCTAGGAGAAGGATGAGTATATAGTAAGTTCTGTTCTGTGAGAGGTGGTTTGTTTGTTTAATGTTGTTGTAAGTGTACTGTGTGCATAATCTGCAAATGTGCTTAAATCTGCTAGTGTTTTTCTTGAAACAATTGAGTTTAACGTATAAGTTCATGCTGAAGTTGAAAATAACAAATGCATTTAGTTTCAAATGGCTGTAAAGTTAATTCTGTGCTCAGAAAACACGTATTCTTCATCTGGGATCGCAGTGCTGTGTCATGACTAAGCAGAATAAAGCAAAGTTTGCTGCTTTGATAATAAATATATTCTTAACCACCATACTGCATCTTGCTGAGTACAGAGGAGTTTAACAGTGGCCTGTGCTAGCGCTGAAATGGTGAGTGGTTTTAGGAGTCCTATGGATATTCTGAAAAATAACATGAGGGCTAAGTTGATTTTGTAAAAAAGAGGAATAACGTAGGGGAGCTGTGGTCTGGTCCTTCTCTAGCCAGTGAAGCCTCTTAATACTGAGCACTGGAAAGGTGTATGATAAGAGAAGGCCGTGTTACCCAT
Organism: Anarhynchus alexandrinus; assembly: GCA_008711295.1. Classification (NCBI taxonomy): domain Eukaryota; kingdom Metazoa; phylum Chordata; class Aves; order Charadriiformes; family Charadriidae; genus Anarhynchus; species Anarhynchus alexandrinus. The sequence goes on along the minus strand of VUYV01000072.1, from coordinate 487,367 downwards.
CAGAAATCCTGGGTCTGGGTTATACATAGAAAATGTCAACGCATTAATAACCCTTGGGTTGTTTGTCTACTGGTTTGTGCAGATAGGGAATAGTTTCCAGCTTTGTCTTTCTGCCTGGGGTTGGAGACATGTCCTTCATTTGTTTGTGCCTTAGAAATATTTGTAACTGCAGAAATGGGGGTTTTAAAGCCCACCCCAAATGCCTATGAGATTCCCGAAAGCCCCTGGTGTTCCTGCTCTGAGCAGCAGAAGGAACCGGCGGGTACGGGGCTCAGCACGGACGTGCTCTGGGGGACAGCACTGGAAGCAGCAGCACGGGTCTCCTCCAGTCCTGGCCATGTCCTTTCCCTGCAGCAAAGGCTGGAGCGCAGCTCATGGCTGGGCTTTGGTGAAGACGTTGGGAATGTGGGAAACTAATGATAAGAGAGCAGAATCCCGTTTCTACCTCCAAAGGGGATTTGTGTGGTGGGGTGGTTGTCCCATAAAAGTGCTCTTTTGCATTGCTTGGGGCTGGGGATCAGGCAGCTTCGCAGCCCTGTGAGTCCTCTGCACACGCTCTCACCGCATCTGCAAACGCTTCCCGGCAGAGGACGGGGAGGGCTGATGCCTCTTGGTGACTGACCAGGGGTCACAGCGCTGCTCTGATGCGCAGTGCCCAGCTGCGAGAGCCAGGGCTTTAGTCTTGGGGTTCACGTGTAAAAGATGGTGGTATCTGAGTGAGTATTTAAAGGTTACCTGTTGTCTTTATGCTAGATACAGGGACGGCAATTGCCACAGAAATCTCTTATAGTGTCTTAGGGTTGTGTCTGGGGACACTTAAAGTGTGTCATTAATTTAATCTAATCACTTCGTGGCCTACTCATACTTTTCTTTTTTTTTTTTTTT
>VUYV01000072.1:446045-486467 GCA_008711295.1 Anarhynchus alexandrinus | reverse complement strand
TTTTTTTTTTTTTTTTTTTTTGGTCAGGATTGTATCAAATGTAGTTGTCTGGATTCTTTCCAGCAACAATGATGAAAATAAAGAGAGAAAGTCAAGGCAAGTGCTGTGTACAAACATCTAAACATCTTTTGGCTCTTCATCTGTGTGGAACTTATCCTTATTAATTTCAGTAATGACTTTAATAATGACTAACGTGATGCTATAACAAAACATAGTTATTACTGTGCTAAGAGTTCAGGAAATAAATTAGAAAAAAAAGTTTAAGTCACAGGAAGGTTTTAAATATCTTGCTGAAAGCTGCGGGACCCGGGCTCCCAGATCTCTCTCTGCAGAGCACGCTTTGGCTTTGGACGTACCTTTAAAGACTTTAAACAGCTTGAGACTTGTAGTTTGCCACAGGAGCTTAGAGCAAATTCATGTTTCTAGGTTTTAAACCCTGAGCTGGAGTAAAGAGCCCTGCTCAGGAAGGTAAGGAAAGGTGTAACAAGGTCATTTTGAACCACATACATTCAGGTTGTACCTTTAAAGTAAATTCTAAATTTAATTGAAAGCTGAGGGCAAGGGAGGCAGAGTAGCACTGATATGCTGACTTATTTTGAAGCGTGTGAGGAGCTGTGCCGTTGAATGCTTGATGAGCCGTAATCTTAATAAAATGGTGCCGGGTGAGTCAGCAGGAAGAAGAACTGGGTGAGATGAACGATGAGGTTTGGGATGGTGCGCAGGGGTGCCCATCTGTGCAGCCTCTCCCCGGAGTCTGGTGCTCTCTCAAGCTGACGGCAGCATGTGAGTGTGTGAAAGATGGCGATGAAGTTGTGTATTTAACCAAAACGTCCAACAGAAGATTTTGCAGGGGTTTTATTGCACTGGCGAAGTGATGGATGAACAGAACCAACCAGATATGGCTGTTTGAAAATGGAACTGGAAAAGGCAGTAATTTCACTGAACTGGTACTCAGTTTGAGTAATAACACTTTGCTTCCCCCTCCATTTTTGAGATCTGCTGGTAAAGGATGTGACAGTGTTTCACCCTCCTTACAGATGGAGATGCTGAGGCATACGGGGGTGCAGTGCCTTGTCCCATGTCACCCAGCAGGCAAAGAGCAGCTGGTAAAAGTCCTCCCCCTCAGGACTTTGAGCCTAATCTTGCTTTAGCAATAATAACTGATGCTGATCTGACAGAAGAGCACCCACTAAGAGAATAAAAGCTCTTGGTGATATCAGCAAAGTTTTACTTTGCTTTGCTAATTGTTTTATACCAGAAGAATAATCTCTTTGTAAAGCTTACCACCCTTTGCTGAAAGAACTGCTCACCCAGGTGGTTGTGTGTGCCTTCCAGACAGGTGCACCCAGACAGATCTCCCAAAGCCTTCTCCAACCAGCTGTGATGCATGAGCTCCTCTGCCCCAGGTCCATGCAGTGCCACCCTCAAGGGAGAGGTGTAATTAGCTCAAGCTTTTCCATTTATCCGTAACTGCATTTTTCCCCCTTAGCCTCACTCTTTGAACAAGGGAAATAATGTTACCTGTGGTGGCTTTACTGGCTGACAAAAATTTGCATCACTTTGCTATAGAGAGGGTGAATATTATGATCTTTTCTGCTTGAATGTGTGGTTGCTTCTACTGCCTCGCTGGGCTGATTTGTGGCTGACCAGTTGACCGCAATGGTAATGCGAAGCCTTGCTCTCCTGGAGTCTGAAACAGAAATTGCATAGAAAACTGGTGGGTGTGCTGCTAGACCCAGAAGAGAAATATATCTTGCAGTACATGGCCAACTCTTTAAGCTGTTGATATTTATAGCTGTCAGCTGTTTACATTTATGAAGTTGCTTGATGGTCTAGGAAATCATGCCCTTGGGACAGTGGCAATGGTGATGTCAATTTTTTTTGACTGATTTTCCAGCAAGTTTCCTGTTCTCTCCATTTTAAAAAAATTATAAATAAATATAGAATTCATATTGTTTTCTAAGTCATAAGGTAGGTATTTTTAACCTGTGCATCATGTACATGCAGTTACTCTCCATTTGAGTACAGCCTTTGCTTTTTTATTTCAGAAACACTCTGTAAGGTCTTTAACAACAACCACCCTTCCCAATTCATACCAGGTTTTACTAAAAGTAGACTGCAGTTGTCTCCTCTAGTCTAAAGTTTCTGAAAATTGCTTCCCAAGTCCAATTTGGTCTTATTCACCTCATTATTTATGAAGGATAAAATTAGTCCTTCCACCTGCATTACATATTCATCCCCCAGTCTATTTAAGAGAAGACTTTCATGAGTTGTTAGTCATGTATCGACCACTTGCACCATGTCTAGACCCGGACCAATAGCTCATGGGGAATTAGCTGAAATACATCAGGCTTTTAAAGCATGTGTTTTTACCCCCGAAATGAAATTGCACTGAGTTCAAAGACTTTGTGCTGCATGTTTCCAAACCTTGATCAGAAGGGATAGGGGTGTCATCTCTCCTGTCATAATTCCTGCAACTTTTGGCATCTTCTTGCAAATCTTTGGCTTGTAATTCTTTTTTTTTTTTCTTTTTTGAGTTAACTGCCATTCCTCTATTAATATTCTTGGGGGAATTCTTTTTTCTGTTTGTTTTTTCTCTGTATGTTACTTCGCCATTAAATATGTAAAATAAAGTCTTAACATTCCTATTCAGCACTATAGACAATTGCATTATATAAGTATTGAAGACTGCCCTTTTTTGGAAGCTTTTGGCAGCAATACTTTTTTTTTTTTTTAAGCTTAGGCCACCATTATCACTCTTCAAAATGAATAATGTAGTTGAAATTGGTGTTCTGACTTGCCTGTTATTGATCTAGCTGCTCTAATAACTTTGTGCTGGGAAGGACACGATATGTGTTTTTGTATGTTTTTGTTCTAGCAGTGATTTGCTTTTATCTGTTTTCCGCACCCTCCAAATTATTTACAGTTAGAATAGAATAATTTCATGGGGCTTGTTCCTGTTGCACAAAAGTCAGTGGAAGCCAAAAGTATGTCCACGTAGTTATTCGGTAGCTAGAAAGGCATCCAAATGTGAAGATGATCATGCTTATCTTCATGAAATTCTGCTTGCCGTTATTAGTTATGAACATCAAATTAGTCTGATTCTGAACTTTCTGAATATATTTTTGTGAAATTCTACTTTGGTTTAAACCAAATACATTGTTATCCCGGAAACAGATTGTTTCCTTTCTGTTCTTACTGAAGACAAGTATTTAAATGCAGGTATGGATGTTTTGGAAAAACTCGAAGAAAGCTTAGACTGTGAATTTTTTCATAAACCATAAATCATTATAACAAGATTAACCTTTTACTGCCTTTCTCCCAATTTCTCCCTAAGGCAGTTTTTTTGTCACTTTTTGGCAGAGCTGTCATGGGAAATCGTTTGCTCTTCATCTCACTATTATGTATGCTTACTCATCTGTATTTGAAGTTTTGGGGTATGTTTAAACTGTGTTGAATAAGTGAAGTTACCCAGTGGTACCACTGGTGTAATACTTTTTCTCTATTGATTCTGTTCTTTTCTTGTGATCCAATATTGCTTAAATCAGAATAATTGCATTTGTTTTGAGTGACTAAATGTGTAATTCTCCAGGCTCCTGGTGACATATCCAGTCAAAAGTTTTTTCTTTATCTTGAGATAGCACCTATAAGTTCATATACTCCACCCATTAAAGAAAATGGTCTTGCATGCTTATTTGAAAAACATCTTCAATAAATAAGTTTTGGCTGTGATCTTGCAGATAGTTAAGCATATGCTTAACAGTATAGTGCTACTTCAGCAGGATAATAGCTGGACTGTGCAGAGGATCAAGGGAGCTGGGAACTAAATTCCCATTGCTTAATAAGAACTGAACTTCCCAATCTTTTTTTTTTTTTTGGGGGGGGGGGGGGGTAGGGAGGAAGGCTAAAGGAGGGTGGGAACCACATTCCATTATTTTTCCAAAACACTTGAAACCCATAAATGAGGTAGCCCCAGATTCACATCTGTTTCTACAGTTCAGATGAAGTTAGAGGAACTGATCCAGGTTGTATCTGGCTGCTGATTTGGCCCTTGCGAGCTAACACAGGTGAAAAATACTGTCTGAAGGAAAACTATTTTTACTCCTGTGGGTGTTATAACCTGACAGAACGTGACACTTACATTTTGCTGTCGTGTGCCATGAGCTGTGAGGAGCAGGGAAGGCTGCTCTGCCTACAGGGAGCTGAATCAAATGAAGAACATGCATCTGGGCCTAGTGCCTTGATGCGTTACAGTCACCTACAGGCAAATTTAAATGTTTCAAGCTCTATACTCATAATTCAGGTTTCCAGGATTCCTTGCTTTAACTAATGCATAGAGGGGGGGAAGACCTGAAACCTGATTTTTTCCACCTTTTTTTAATATGGTGTTAGTCTCCACTGTGTCATCTCAGTTTATTCCATCTGGTGACATGGCCCAACAATTAAGAAATAAAAACTTAAATCAAAGCTGTGATAGGGATCAATTCCATGCAAACTCTCCTCATCCAATGAAGTATCGTGGGTAACTTCTCCATTTGAAAAATATCAGTCTGACTAATTAAACTTATTCTACAAGTAATGTTTTTGGGTTTGTCAATTAATAAAGCGCTACTGATTAAGGTTATACCAGACATCTACAGATGCCTACCTGTGGTTTACAGGGCATCTCTATCTCTGTTACTTGTGGGGTTTTTGGTAATAAATGCTGTGATCTTTCCTTTGGTGTCTCTGATACTCCTAAGCTAATTAATATTTGCAGCTGTCTTTAACTATTAAATGGGGTTGCAATCATAAGTGCATTCTTAAACCTCTTAGTACTGAAAGGAAGACCTAAATAACTTTTAAATCTGTGAGACAATATCAAGAAATGTACTTGCTTAAATTTAATCCATCATTTGATGCCAGCAACACATATAGCTGAAAGGTCAGAGAATCATTGAGAGGGAGAAAAACAATTAATTTGGTATCAAAAAGGTAATAGGATAAGGCCCTGCCAACCCTCTCCTATTGTTCTGCCGCATTAACTTCAGCAGGTCAGATGCCACTGGTCGTTGACCTCAGGCTAAACAGGGTCAGCCCAGGCTGATTACAAAAGAGATGTGTTTGCACTTACCCAAGTGTGCCTTAAAAAAACTGAACCCACATCTGTGTTGTTCCTGGGGAGGAACACACAAAGGGTAAACATTTTTCAATGCAAATACCACTTACAGAATCTTCTGCATGAAGAATGGCATCTCCCATCATGGCATGGCCTCTGTGCGTGAGTCCTTCCCACCATGGTGATGCGTTGTAACCCCAGACCTACCAGTAGGTGTGTGTCAAAGAAATGGTGATGCACTGGGAAAATCTGCCATGAAAGGAACTGGTGGAAAACAGTTGTATTTTTTTTTTTTTTTCTCAACTCTGCTGCCACACATCATTTCAGTAGGAGGTCTGCTCCAAGAGGAGCTGCTGATGTTACCAAAACAGAAGATGCCAGTGAGTTAGATAATTCTCTCTTGGTGAGGGGGAGCAAAAGGTCCCCAGATTTTAAGTAAAGGTCATCCCAGTGTAGTGGGTGAGATCTTGTCTTAAAAATTCACCTGTCTAAACCCTTGGGATCTGCTCTGTGCTCCTGCTGGGGTCCGTGGTGCTCCCCTCCTGGGGACAATTAATCTCATCCCACTGCTTTTAGGTGCTTAGCTGGAAGGAATCACTTTCTATTGATGCTGGATTGGCTTCATCAATGCTGTGTTGATCCACAGGTTGATTTTTCTAGTGCAGCTCTATGCAGTTAAGGCCCAGGTGAGGATATTCTCTCTCTCTCTCTTTCAACAAATTCTGATGCTTTTGGTTGACTTCAGACAAAGTTCACCAACTGCTAAAGAGCCACAAGTTTCTATAAGATTTGTGACAACAGAATACAAGTAGGGCAGAAAGACTCTGGAAGTCTTTTAAGAAGAGATGGTGAAAAATCTGTAATGTCAGCTTGCTTCTCATCATAAAGAAACCACGGGGGAGGGGAAGGGGGAAAAACTGTGTGGCTCTGCCATGGAAATGGTTATAGGTGAGAAAAAACAAAACCAAGATGCAAATTGTGGGAAACCTGGCTTCTGTAGCTCTTTAGTTTTCCAAAGCTAACTTAGACCCTGACTAGATGCAAATGTCTTCTTTCTGTACCTTATGTCAGACTGCCCCATCCAAGCTTGCAGCTCTGGAGTTCAGACAATTTTAATAATTATGAAGCTGTAAATATTCCAGCTGACAGACGTGAACTGGAGTATCACTGTGTTGTAAAAACATTTGAGACTCTAGCTCCAGGCTAGAGACAGTTAGCTAATTGGAAAAAAAAAAAAACCAACCCACCCTCCTACTTTCATATGCCATCTACCTGCTTAAATTTTAATAGGATTTCTCCCCTAAAGATACTCATTCAGTCTATGCATGAAACCTTTTGGAACCAGTTAAATTTGTTATTACCTTTATTGCTGGGCTTGATTCTGCAAAGTGCTGGGCCTTCTCCACCTCTGCTGGGGAACAGGAGTTAGAGGTTTGATTTTAAGCACCAGTGTTGCTAATGCAGATAGGGAGGACTCCTAATTGTACAACTGTTTTTCTAGGAAAGGAGCAAGTAAAACCAGGGCTATGATAACTGCTAGTAAATATATGCTGCATAGTAGAGTTTGGGTGGGGTGAGGGGAGCAATGGCAATCCACTGAAGCAGGAAAAGTAGGAACAATTTGCATCTTTAAAAAAATATTTAACTGGAACAATGCTCTTTTGCTCTGGATCATGCTGATTAAAAGCATTAATTGTGAAGATTTCTAGCATGTTCTTGAGTATTGCTAGGCTTTGCTGACCGACAGCCCTCTGTGCAGCTTCCACTTTTGAAGTCTTCCTTCACGCAGCGCTTCCACATTTGAGCATTCACTGGTCACAAAGGTAATATCGTAATTGTCCCGATGACTGTGCCAGCGGGTGATGGCCTGCTGCGCTGGAGGCACCCAGATGCAGGTATTTCTTCGTCAGGAAAGAGCAAAACGCATGCACTTTGCTCAGATGGCTCAGAAAACAAGGCAAAGGGTGGGAAATTGAAGCGCTGAATGAAAAATAAGTTAGATAAGTGGAAAAGTAAGGAGGATTTTGCCAAGCTGAGACTGTCCTGTGGTGTCTGTCACTTAGAAACTCAATTGCACGGTCAACTGCGATAGCATGAAAGCCCATCAGCCCAGTAATCTCCAGCTTGTAATTGATTCTGTTTCCACAAATGTTAGCTAAAGCAAAAATCTGCATTAAGGTAAGTGCTAAACATCCATCAGCCTGACTGATTAGTCAAAGTAGGAATTGCTGGAGAAATGCACGTTATTTGCCATCAGATTAAGTGAAGTTTTGCTTCCACAGTCAGAAAGCTAATAATTTGCTTCTGATGGGATCAGTTCAGTTTTCAGCTCCACTTGCTGTACAAATCTGTGTTTGAGGGCACATCTCTTCAGATCATGAGGCAAATAGGCAAAATAAAAATATTTTCTGATTAAGTAGATATCAAAGCTGTTGGGAAAAAAGCTTGAATTGCCAAGACTGAACAACTAAACTAGACAATAAACAGGCCAGGCTCTTGATATCAAGACGAACTGGATTTATCCATGGATTGTCTAAATATTCTTTGATACTGCTTCTTTTGTGTTTTACCTGTTTTCCTTTGCCATTTTCTTTTCTTAAGGCATGATCAGCTGATATTAGTTTCCATGAAATTTTTAATGTAACTATGCTTTTGTGAACTGGGCAACTATATTCCATACCTAAGAATGTATACAGGGTATATATGTTTTTACAATATAATAAATATATTGACTTAGTGGGGAGATAACACTGAATTTGACAAACTCATTTTTTTGAAGCATTCTGTAATGATTATGTGTGTCCATACTAAAATTATTCCTGGTCCAACCAAAATCCAGCACTTGCTGATGCTGAGCAATTACACGGCAGATGGTATTACTTTCCTTTCTAGCTTATGTAACTCCACAAGACATAACGAATTACGAGTTTTATAATATCCTACTCAGACTTTCATTGAACGTTCTAGTATTTAAACTTAAAATTCACTTATAAAAATGTTCTCTAGTAATCATAGGACTCCAAAGCTTAGTAAAAATGAATGCAAAAGGGTTACAAAGAGATTAAAAACTTGGTTTTCTTTGTATTCAAGCAAGTACCTGTGAATAATTTATTCTCTATTTGCTTATCCCCATGGTAAGCATCTTGCATGTACCTCACTAAGAAATCTAGTGAGTATAGAGCAACCCCGCAGTTCAACAGCAGCCCTTCCCTTGGCAAAGTGCTATGGGATTTTTAATGACCACTGGTGGTCAGGACTCTGCTTTTACCACCATAAATGATCACCTCTGACCGTGTGTGCCAGGCTAGCAGGTTTGATGTCAACAGAGCATGCTTACCTGAATCAGTGTTTTGATGTTCCTTCCTCAAAATACCCAATACTTAATCACCTTGGAAAGCCCTCTCATTCCCAAGTTCTCAAAAAAATCTCCTCCCCCTAAATATTGATGATGAGCTTCTTGGCCCTGTGACCCCTTACAGCTATGTTATTTATGAGCAGCACAGGGGAATTGCCCTGGCTGTGATCCCATAGGGCTGGTTCCCACCCGACACCTTGCAAGCCAAGCCATGGTGGTGCTGAGATCCTAATAACGTCTGAAGATATTTATCAATTAGCCAGATATTGCCCTGGACGGATCATGACTTGGCAAGCTCAACCCAGGAAAAAGATGAGGCAAAATGAGCCACTCCACAAGCAGAAGGAAGCTTCTGGTACAGATCTGTCTGTCCTGGTGGTACTCCTGCTGTGGTTCGTGTTCCTGCTGCATCCTTTCTATCTGCTGGGGCATTTCTTGTATCAGAACTGGCTGTTCCCCAGAAACCTGTAATGCTGCTGCTTCCAAAGACCTTTTTCAAATTTAGGTGAAACTGCTCCTCAGGCTCAAAAAGGGCAGCTGACAACAGGAACGCTTAGATGGGGTTCCTCATGCTTATTTGTGATATCTTGCACAACTAGCAGTGTTGTTGCTTGTCAGACTTGCAGATAAAATCTCTCCACAAGGGCTTTCCCTTCTCTTGTGTGCAGTTTTCAGCTTACGTGCGTGTGGCCGGGCAAGCTAAGAAATTCACTGGAAGGAACTGTGCTTGAGATATTTCTGTCCACAACAGAAGTGGCAAGAGCTGCAGCCTCTGTGGGGTAACTTTCTTTGGTGAGACTTTCAGCTGACTTTTCTGGCCCCAAAACAGTTGATGGGACTTTGTGCAAATACCTAAACATTTAGATACATGTGAACTGAATAAAACCACCAAACCATATGCAGTTTATTTAAGGTTACAATAGCTTAATTTCTTAAGCATCCTTGTTCAAAAATGAGCAACAATTCAGCCTTTAATACAATGTCGAGCTATGATTCGTGGTTGGTGGTAGGAGAAAGCAGTGAACTAATTGCTTGGATCTGGTCAGCAGACAGTGAAGCAGCTCCCTTGTCCGTGATACCATGCCCCTTCCCTTTCTGATTATTCACCAGAAAACATCCTACGGTCCCATTCATAAAGTCCAGTAATGACACAAGAAATGTCAGGAGTATCTGCTGAAAGAGTGGGAGGCTGACAGAGCAGCACATTGTGAGCCTGCAAGAGCAGCTCTGCGTTTCCTCTGGCGTTGTTTTCAGTTCTTTTGTCAGCTGATTACATGGTCTTTTATAATTTCTAATCTACAGAATAGAGCTATTTGCTTGCGGATTATGTGAAAGTCACAGACTTATGCATAAGAAAAACAAAATAATCTGAAAGTGGATTCTGTTAGCAAAAGTTAAACTTCATTTAGGTGGCTTTTATCTAAAGGGGAGTTTAATCTAGGGGTGTGAAGGAAAAAAAACCCCAAACTTCTGTCAGTCTTTGAGATTCCAGCCTTATGGAATGAATTCACCAGTGCCCCCATACATGTGACTTAAATTACTCGTCCCTATTCAGCAAAATGTATTAAAGACTGTGCTTAAAGTTAAGATTGGTTTTATGTGTTTTGGTGAATAGGAATGGTGTTGAATGTGTACTAAAGTCCTTTGTTGATTTATTGCCTGTACACATTAAATACTATAAAGCTATATACTATAACTACTATAAAGCTGTAATAAGCTATAAACAAGCTTATTACATTTACTGTCTCCTTTACTGTTAATGAGAATAGTACGTACTTATCCTGATGCTTTTTTATGTTAGACTGTGAAAGCGGGCGCCAATTCTTTGCAGAAATAAAGCACTGTGAGATTAGAATTGGGATATAAGCAAAGTGATTTGTGAGATGTGTTTATATTGGTCCCCAAATTTTTGGGGGTAAATCTGGGTTTGCAGTCTCAAGTAGGGGGAAAGTGCCTATTGAGTTGTAGTAGAATGTGTGTGTATGTGTATAGAAATATATAAAAGGAAGTAGTGGAATAAGTTGAAAATGGTGCTAGTGAGCAGTATAGTTTCATGTGGGTCTCAAGATGGAAAGAAGGACCTTGAGATGGGACCTGATGGAAACAAGGGAGGTTCTTCTTGGCAAGTTTAAGAGTCAAACTAGTGAGAAGGACCTGAAATTCCAGCATGGATGGAGGAGGGAAGGGTTTGCTCAGCTGTGTGTAAAACCGCCCTCAGCTCCTTGCAAGGCCTCCATGTGACTTTCAGATGTGACTAGGTGTGTGCAGATGGCTGGTGTGATATGCTTATGATTTATCAATATGAACTTTGGAAGCTGGCTTAAACTCCTCTCCTTAGCACCTGCAGCAGGCCCCCTGCTATCCGCTGTGCAAAGTGGGCAGATGTATATTGAAGAGGCACACTTTATTTTTCTCAGGTCAATATTTCACATGGAGTTCTAGCAGGACAGATTTGTTTGTTTTTCATCAAGCCCCTTATTATCATACTTCTGTTGGGGGGTGAACAGTAATGCTGGAATAATAGGATCTGCAGTGGAGGGTGGTGTGCTGATACCACTGAGTTTGGCCTCCCAAGAAACTGCTCTTCCGCTTGCACGAATGCACCATTGCAACAGAAAAAACCTACCAAGCGAAAAGGCAACAGTGTGTGTGATGCACCGGTGCAGGGGTAAATGGTCTTTGGCTCCATAACAAAAATGAACAGACCTCAGCCCCAAATAATAAGTCTTCTGATATCTTGTTTGTCTATGAAACCTCTAAAAATTAGAAAGAAAGAGTCTTGTTGGCTTTAGTAACTATTAATGAAGTGTCTCAAGAGACTTCTCGGTGCTTGTTGGATAGACGTATTTGGAGGCATTAAGAAAGATTCTGTATGGCAAATCTTGATTTGAGAAAAAGATTCTTGTTTCCGGTTTATGGTTTTCTGGCTTGAATAGGAGTTAAGTTTACAAATGAGGGTTTCTGCTTCCTATTACAAAAGCAAGTACTAAAACTCTACTTATAGCTTACTGTTTCTGTTGTCTGCAGATTATGCAGGATGAATTCTCTTGTGTCACTAAAAAATTAATTTGATAGTTTCCCGAATAATTCTGTTAATCTGGAAATGGCAGGTCTGCCCAAGCCATCTAGATGCCCATCCTACTTGTGCATTAATCCAGCCCTCCAACGAGAATGTGATCCAACAAAAAGAAACATTCACCTTGCAGAAACAACATACAAAACATCTTGCTCCATGACGGCACTTGAGGAAAAAATTAAAAGGAGCTGTTTGCTTTGGGATGCACGCGACTTCTTTCACTGAGTCAGAATGGGGCATTTGGCTTGTAAAGGCAGAAAAAAATCTATGGTATATGTTCTGCTTGTACTTCATTTTAAATGCTTCCCTCAGAGTTTACCACTCTTGTGTTTAATAGTAGGGTTTGGTCTCCAAGATTACGAAGCGGTTTACAGACTGTTTATGTAGGGATTACTTTATTTATCTCTTAGCTGCCTCTCAGAATTTGACAACTGTGTCCTACAATAATGCATGATTATTTTTGTTAAAAAAAAAATAATCTGCATTATGAGGATCTAGTTTACAAATCCAGACTCACCCACATTGTTTATATGAAGACATGTATTTGGATAGGGGTTTAGACTCATGTCCAGAGTAGAGAAACCAATGCATGTTTTGTCCCAAAAGTGAATTGTTAAACTGTAGGTTTCTGCCCCTCTCCTTCTCCCATCCCCTGCCAGTGGGGCTGGAAAAGGTGTACCCTTAAAAGGCCAAACACAGTCTGGTCTGGCAGGTATTTTGAGGCTGACTCCTCCTAAGTGCTCTGTGGATCCTGAGTCTGACTAGAGGCCAGAAGCGTGGCTGGGAAACGGGCCGAGGAGACTCGGCAGCTTTTGTTGCTGTTCACCATGCAATGTAGACAGCCTTTGTGTTTGTCTAGCTATAGGATAGGAAATGTGCATTTAATTATTGTTTTAAAAACAGATCTGAAGTAACAGAAAGCACCGTTGCCACCAACCTCAGAAATGTGGAAGCAAGTTGAAAAGTCGGAGAGACTTCAGATCTTGCTGTGACCTTACAGGCTTTGCTCTGGCTGTGGTCCCATACGCTGTGGCTCACATCTTGATTTTTGTACAGAACTAAACTAAATCCTCAGGATGGCCCAGTTGCTCTTCTGTACCAGAAGCGCTAAAGAGTAAAATATTTACCTCCTTGATCCTCAAGATGCTCGTATTGTCATGTCTTGTCACTTTTATACTGATATATTGTGGTGAGGAAGATCACCGGTCATGGCTCTGATGCTGAGTCAACTTGGTATAAAAGTAGTTTACAGCTGCAAAATATCAGTACATTTATATATAGATATGTACATTTACCCGTAGCCCTCTGTTTCTTGTCTTTAGTCATAAGACCAGGTGTCTTGTTTTTTTTATTCAGAGCTGGCAGTCATTTCCCAGACGCTGTGCCTGTACAGCCCTTGTTTTCTGTCCTGCCAGTCAGCACCATCTTCTCTCTGGTAACAACTGCGAGAGTCTGTTTTGTTCCTACAGAAGGTCTCCGTCACTGGAGAGAAGAAAAATTTGCCCTGCCTAGCAGAAGCTGCTCTGCCCCCTGCTTTCATTTGGACTCGCCCTCTAAATCCAAGGGACATCAAAGGTTTCCCCCGTATGGTGGAGACTCCCTGGCCTGTTCCAAAGCAAAACAATGGCTTCCCTATACTCTGGGATCTGTGCTCGAAATGCGCCTGTCTGCCTCGCTAATGGGGCTTGGACTGTTTCTGCTATAAAGGACCAGTTGTCTTTTGCGTAATGGCCTTTGATAGATATTCTGGGTGGGTACACCCTAACATACAGTGTAAGGAAAGAGTGTACCAATTGTAGCTGTGAATGTTTTGTTTATGAGATTAAAATCACGCACAGTATTTGGAAAAAAAAAATATGAAATAGGAATAAACTATATTGTGACAGTATTGATAGAGATAATGTTTTCTAAATTGCCAAAGGGTGATGCGTAGGTGTCAGTGTTTGTCGAGCCAACTTTAGCTAGACCAGGTAGCAAAAGCATTGAAGAACAGGCTTTTTTCAAAAATGGGTTGACCACCTAACTGGAGTCAGTGGTCCCAGGTGGTCTTGAAACACATAGTTTTAAAACTTTGAGAATAAGCAGGGATGCTGCGGCTTCAGTGCTCTTTGCACTTGGAATATATAGCGGAAGCTTGTTTGCAGACATCCTGCTGGCACAGTTCTCTGCCCCATTTTTAGAAATCACACAAATCCTATTTTTAAAAAGAAAACCTACTTTTGAAAGTCTTATTCTGTATCACTGGAGCCTGATAGATTGTGCTGATGGAAAGTTCTGTTGTAAACATACCCATCTGATCCCTGCTCAGTGTCACGTATTACTGCTGCCTGACTTCCACCTCTTGAATACAAACGTCTGATCTTCAGAAAGGCGGGGAACATTTGAAGGGGCAATGCAAAACTAATCTAAAGGCAAAGGTGTCTTTGTCTTTATTTTAATTACTTTTGGAAGTTTTGTCAAGACACTTGGAGTTTTGCAGAAAGGGAGTTTGTGGGGAACTTTGTGTACAAAGATTAATTTTACAGAGAAAATCAACTTTATTTTGCATGTTTTCCACCTGAAAATGAAAATAATTTGGCTGAAACTGGATGAAATTAAATCTGAGGAGAGAAAATGAGAGAATAAAATTGGGAGGGAAAGTAGTATCTTTTACTCTTTGAGAAAAGGCTTTAATAATGAGGCTGTCTTGTGCATGTTCCAACAAAAGGACACTTATGGCTGAGACTCGTGCCTGATACCAGGCAGGCTTACATCAAGTTTTGATGTCTGATGTTAGGCCACTAAATATCCTCTCTTGCACTAAGTTTTTGTTGCTTTTTTTGCCTCATCTATGCCTGAGGATTTCTATTAAACTGCAAAGTCATTGTTTCCTCTGTAGCTTGGATTCCTTCCTGTAAACAGAGATGCGCTGACTGCAGAGTGCTCATGCAGCCATGGCCGTGTAAGCTGGGAGACAATAGTTCACATCATCACATACGGTAAAAGCCAGAACATTCCTGCTTTGCCGACTCCGGTTCTGACAACCATTGTTCTTTTTGTGTGTGCAGTATAGTATCTCAGGCAAATAAGGAAAAATTGCTTTTTATTAATAACTGTATGAATTGGAACGAAATAGTGTCCAAATTCTATTTCAGTCAACCTGAAAAGAAAATCCCTCCTGTCATATTATTGACAACACTCAACTAATGAAATACAAGATGCAAGGGTTGCATCACAGGAACACTTCTCATCAGCTAAATACACCTCATGGCAAGCTAGAGATACATAGCTACTTTTAGGAGCTTATTAACTTTGTGGTTGTGTCCTTCAGGCTGTGACATCCTGGAAAAATATTTGTTTCCTATCATTCAACTTCTTTGTTTTCAGATCACTTTCTAATGACGGTACTTGTTTGCTGAGTCCAAGTCTACCTACAAAGGTTCATACTACTCCCACTGGATGGAGGTGATTTA
Organism: Anarhynchus alexandrinus; assembly: GCA_008711295.1. Classification (NCBI taxonomy): domain Eukaryota; kingdom Metazoa; phylum Chordata; class Aves; order Charadriiformes; family Charadriidae; genus Anarhynchus; species Anarhynchus alexandrinus. The sequence goes on along the minus strand of VUYV01000072.1, from coordinate 471,486 downwards.
TCTCCATCCACCTATTTATATCTCGCATGGAGAGCACTATCTGAAGTTACTCCGAGTTATTACAATAACTCACAAGAGAAACGCGTGTTAGCTTTGGGTTGTATTGACTGAGCAGATGTGGCAATGTAAATCGCCTGGGCAAAAATGCTTTCTGGAGGAAAGCAATTTTACTACACCTTTTACTGCTTTGATTGCTGCTTTTTGAATACAGTGATGGCAGCTATTCTGGAAAATTAGGTTTGAAAGACAAAATCAATGAAGGTACCCCCTCTTTCCCGAAGTAAAAATAGTTCCTGTCTCAAACATTTCTGAGGTATTTGGTAGTGCTTCCTTGTTTCTTGTGTGGGTTTTAAATCAAACACGTGTTAGGTGACACAACCTTGTTGCAGAGCAACTCTGGCTTCGTTTTTTTGCTTGTCACTGCTAGTCAGAAAGGAAGAATAATAATTTATTGATGTGGTACAGAAGTGGTTGATTTTTACTTTAGGGAACTGGGTCTGTCTTAGTGCTGAGAATAAATGCTGTGAACATCTCTATAGTCCTGCCTTGGTCCAATAAGCAATATTAACACCCTTGTGCTATATGGCAAATCACCAGTGCTTAGCTGCTGTCATGTTCTAGTGGACACAAGAGGTAGAAGCATTACGGGCCATTCCCATCTAAAACATATTGTCATCTATGGCTGATGCACACAGGGTCAATCCAAGCTGTCAATTTTAGATGCCTAATTCTAATGTCCCCTCTTAAAATGTCTTGTGAATAAGAAGAGGCAGAGGAAGCCAACTGGCCCCGAAAAAAACACATTAGGGCAAGGGTAAGGGATTAGGATTTGGGGTGATGTGCTGCCAGAGTGTAAAACAGGTATTCGTCACTCCCCATGCTGCTTGATAGCAACTTTGCAGAACACTTAATAGATCTGGCTTGAAGTTTGCCAGTTCAGTGTTCTTGTTTCCCTGAGACCACGTACTGGTATGGTTGACTTAGATAGCTGGAGATGGCATGCAGCCCCTTCAGTTTAGCCACCCAAAAATTAGGCATCCAGTTTCGGGGAGGTGGGTGTGCTCCCCTGGCAGCTGGTGGTCAGGCTGACCTCCTCCAGAGGTTGCCTTGTTCCACCCTGCAGCAGCTAAAGTGAGGTGAGGTGAGTCCCACCCTGATCTTTCCTTTCTCCAAAGAGTTTGTCTCCTCCATTACTGCCCTCTGGGCTCTGCTTGTTGCTTTGGAGGTAGAAAATGGCCAAGGGCATGCTCGTGGACTAAGCACAGGCAAAAGCCGAGCTGGGGAGAGAGTTTATCTAGGGAATTAGTAATTTCTTTACTTTTGTGAGAATGGTCTTAGGCCAAAATCTAAGCTTTTATCATCTGCGAGTGTAAATCTCTGTAGTCTTAAAGAGCGTTCCTGTAACAGCTTTGGTTTCTCTAAATTGTTCCTTTTACTGCTGTCTCTTCCTCTGTCCTCATCCTTCTGCCCCTTTGCTCTGGCATAAGTGCTTGTCTTTGAACCAGCCCACCCCAAAAAGGTGCAGGGAGAGTTGTGTGGCAGCTTCAGGAATGTTGTAGGGTTTGAGAACAGAATCCTTGTCTGCCTGACTTCAAAGATGAAAAAAGCCCTGAGGGTGGATTGTTGGGATCTGCAAAGGGCTAGTTGCCAGTACAACTGCTTCTGCTGTAAGAGGCAAAAATTCGCTTGCTGCCTGCCTGGACAAAGGAATCCTTCAGGTGATACTAGCAGGTGTCACCAACAACCTGCACAGTGGTCGTCAGTCACCTTGGTTTAGTATTCTGTGTCGCTCAGTCTCTGACATCAAAGTGAAGGCAGAACAAAATGGCCAATGCTGACTTTTGCATCCCTGTTTTCTGATGTAGGAAAGTGGAGTCTACACAGGTGATGCTCATTCCCCTGCTAATTAACCAGTAGGCCGTGTATATAGACATGTTTTTCTTTCACTCCTTGATTCTATCAGGGTGTTGGGGTGGTGCCTTCTAGTCAGCACTGAGGGGGTAAGGAGGATGAAGGATGGAGATATAATTCCTTTTTTTTTTTCTTGCATTGGTCACTTAGTGCCTGGGGCATGTCCGCCTGCAGCCTTCCTTAAATGCAGACTTATTTGTGGAAGTCTGGTGGAGCCTTTTGTGGACTAGTGTAGCCAAGAGGTATTTTGTCCCAAGGGGGAGGGAGCGAAATGCATCTGCAAAGTCTGCAGGAACTGTTATGGAGGCCTCGGCTTCGGATCTGCCTATACCTGTCACAGGGTAAACAAAGCGCCCTGGGAGGACTCGGGGTTAGCCGAACACCTTGGTCACACACTAAGCAAACTATCCCCCAGGTGTGCTTGCAGAACAGACTCTCCATCAGCGTCCTGTCATGCACAAAATGTTTATCCAATTTGTCAAGATAATCTTTCTTCAAATAAGCTCAGGTCCTAGGCCTCAGAACAGCCCAATTTCAAGCAGTATAAAGTAACTTTTTCTTTTTTTTTTCTTCTCCTTTGCTCGCCCTCCCCCCCTCCTTTTAATCACTGTGTCAACTTTTCCTTGGCTTTAAGCAAACTGAAAGTAATTATATCATTCTCAAGTGAGTTATCTTTTGACTGAGTTAGCTGATTCGTAAGTTACTTCAAAATGCTCCCAAGTTGTGATATCCCTTTCCAAACACACGTTCTCAGATGCTTCACAAAGTTGAGCTCATCAATGACCCCCAAATTTGTTTATACAGACACATATAATAGCTAACTAATGACAACTAATTTGGACCACTTGTAAAGGAATAGAATTAACATTATTATTTTTTTTTTTTACCTTAATGGTAGCCTTACCTGTAGTTCTGGATTTCCCTTTGGAATTTAAAAGAGTCCGTACGTTGTCATTTTCTGCTTGAAGCTGTCAATACATTTTAAGTCTATTCTGAAGTATGGATTAATAATAGATCGGGTGTTACTGCCTAAGACAATGCTCACTCTTATTTTTGACAGACAACAGATTCTTAGTTGTATTGCATACAGAATATTACTTCTGTGATCACTCACAACTGTCAGATTGAAAGTCATTTGTGTGGTTTTTTTTCCCTCAGCTCCCCCAAAGAACTGAGTGTATATCCAAAAATAGAAAGATAAATCATCTTTTTTTTTTAATTCCCCCCAATATGTTTCATTCATTGATTTCATTCCCCCTCCCACCCCAGGTAATACTACAGAATCTGTCATTTCCTTTTCATTTAAATTAAGGTGGAACCAAACTTTATGTATTCACTTACAGTTCTTTGCAGCTAGAATCCTTAATGCAGAAGGACTGCTGTACGGGCTGTTTCATTTTTAAACTTGGCGGGTAAAATCCTGCTCAATTGGAGAAAATGGATATGTTCCTGTGGGGCTGTATGGGCCAGAAGTGGTCAGTGGGTTAATGGGGAAACTTGCAGAAGAAGTTGAGTGGGAGCCGCTGTAAGTTCTCATATTGCCTCCATCCGTGCAGCGGCCAGATCATGCGTAATAGCTATTTTTGAGTTTTGTCTTAGAAAACCTGTCGTTAAAACCTGATTTTTAAAGGACATAAAGCAGCACCAATCATGATGTTATTGGTGCTTGTTGTTTTGGGAAGAATTGCTATGTTTAAACAGACGGGTGATATCCTTTTTATTGTTTGTGAGGGGGAAATGGTAAGATTTGCCTCTGCAGAAGATTGTGAATTGGAAGAGAAAAAAAAAAAAAATCATTCTTAAACAACCATGTCCGTTTGTTCTCTTTGCATAGATTCCAGCTGGATTTAATTGGCCAAACTTCCGTAAGTGGTAACCCACCCTACATACCTTTGGCAGAGGAAAGGGGCTATGAGGGGTGAAAAGATGTGGAGTTTTGATACAATGTACTCTCTCTCCCCCATCAGTCAGATCTAGATATTTGTAAAAATAAAACCTTGGACTACCATATGGAAAAAAAAAAAAGGATTAAAAAATATCTAGAGCTGCTATAAAGATAATAATTGGTATATTTACATACGTAAGGGATGTGATAGCTAATAAATAGAGCTTAATTAATAAAGATTGCCATTATGCATCTGAGGACCTTGAAGCGCTTAACAATTAATTAAGCCTCACAACCCTTCTGCGTTATTGATAAGTGTTGTTATGATTATATGCCTATTCTACAATAGGTAAATGGAGACCCTGTGCACTTAAGTGAATCATTTTCCTCAAGGTCACATAATGACTTGGCGATAGAATTCAAGAATCTTCACATCACCACCTGAGACTGGTCCTTAGAAAATATGGGTTTGGCATAGGTTTGGGGGGGGGAAAGTATATTCATGCTGGTGTCAATACAGCTTTTCTGTCTGAGGAACCATTGTCTCTTGGTTCATGTGGAGTGCATGTTATACGTGCTGTCAGGGTTTTTTTTTCTTTTTGAATGGTAAATTCATCTTTTCTATTGCATTGCCAGTCAACTAATTGCTGTCTGTGCAGCCGCACAACTGTTCTAAGTTTGTTCTGTATAATTTTATTTCTGTTCATGCTCTCTTATGCTTTTGTTTGTATAACTTGGTTTGCATATTATACAGACTTGTCAGATTCATTTGCAAGGAAATAACTGAAGAACTGTGCTGCATAATATTTTGAGTGAGAAGAAGTCAGTCTTCATCTGGTTGATTTGATAGTCCCAGGAATCACTTTGCTGTTGCCTAAGAGTGAAATACTGCCTGTAAAAGGGTGTGAACAGGCACACATGCAACTGTGAAAGGGAAATTGAAAGAGCACCATGTCAAAACTAAATTTGGCTTTTGCTGAGGTAACTTACATATTGCCTGACTCATCAAAGGTAGCAGGAACATACTGCTTTCGGGTAGAGCAGAGGCAGTATCCTCCTTCACAGGTACCTCTAAAGCTATATATAAAAGGCTTTCCTTTCCGGGTGGCGGTATGGCAGGATTCTTGTTACTCTCGGACAGATTCCTTTGCTGGCCTCACGCAAAGAATCTGTCCCAGCGCCCTCTGAAAATAATGATCAAGTACTCCCAGAAATCGTTAGCCAGGAAGTATTTCTGGCAAAAGAGAAGTGTTCTCTGAGCCTATGCTCAGGCAGAAAAATAGTGAAATACATATGGCCAACCCCAAATGTGTACTATTCAGTGAGCCAGATCTTTCAAAACAATGAGAATGGATTAAAAATATTGCTTTGCCCACATCAGTGAGAGTTGGAAATATATCGCTTGTAAGTAAGGTAGATTCTTAAATAATGATGAGATTCTAGGGACTGGGGTGCTTATGAAAATCTTGCTTTTTTCCATTAGGCTGTCACAAACCTTGTCATAAAATGTTAAGTTTTGGCAACAGTAATGTTGCTTTATGACTGTTTAAGGAAAAAAAAAAAAAAACAAACAAAAAAAACCCAAAACAAACCCAGACTGATAAAGTCTCTTAAATTTGTGGGTTCTTTAAAAAGCAAAATTTTATTTTTGTGTTTCCTTCTTTTGGAGCAGACGAAATTATGCTGTTTTGCCATGTGGAAAAAATAGGTTGGGTTTTTTTTTTCAGATATTTTCACATTATGATTATTGGAAAGGTGTGCTTTTAATTTTGCTTAGTTTTGGAATCTCAAGGATACTTTCATTTCATTTTTCATGTGTTTTTGTTGCCAGTCTGGACATAATGCGCTCCTATTGACCTGTAGTAATTAAGGCTTCATGTCCAGTATGGATACTCACCATTTTGGCATCATGGCAAAAACAAAGCTTTCATCTGCCATATGCAAGCAAGCTATACACTTGCCAATTATGCTAAGGACCCGTTATGCTCTGTGACCTGTTGGCTTCATGAGGGAATCAACAATTATGAGTTAGTCTTAGTCTAACAGTATATGATTGAGTTGCTAGTGCTCATTGGACAGCTCGGGACACAACACTGAAGTAAAAAACATGGAGCTTTGATTCTCAGATCCATGCATATGTGTAAAATTAAACTAAAGAAGCTATGGCTTCTGTGAAGCACTGTGGCAGGAAAGTGGCCAGACTTTCCACTTGCATATTTGTTTTCTAGTGGTAGTGGACTTCTGTCATTTGTCTGAACTGTGCTGAAACTGAAGGTAGTCATAAATATGTTGCTGTTAGAATATAGGAAAATGTGCATGCTTTTCAACCTTGCTTTCCCTTTCTCCTGATTTATTAGTCCAATGTGGTTTTCTTACTAGTATCTTGTCATATTTTGGGAAAATTAATATTTCAGATTTTTTTTTCTTTTACTGAGAACGTATCACGTGAGGAACATAATCAGACAGTGGTGGTTCTTGGGGAAAAGCTCAACCTCATTTTGCAGACTCAAGAAGTTCAAATAATTCTGACAGCATGCAAATGTCGGTGCTTAACCAGGGATTGTCTCTGAACCTTTATGTTCGTTGCTGCTTCTTGATTGAGTATTCATGTTGTTGTATGGAAGAAGAAAAGGTTGCGAGATAATTCCTTACCATTCCGGCAACCTGTGATCTGGGGTGTGGAAGGAATCATCTCTCTTATTTTGTCAGTGTTACTCCTTTGAACTCCTGGCTAAAAAGCTGTAATAAAGATCTGTCTCAAAAGGAAGGTCATCAGGCAAGTGCTGAGACTTCAGGAAGTCTTAAGCAAACCTACAGAGTCTTTTTGCCATTCAATTGCTCCATCTTGAGCCAGGCCCTTCCTTACTGGTGTGTACTGTAATGAAAATGCCAGTGCTGCTCTAACTCCTGCTGCTCTAATGTGCTTCTCCCCAGCCCTCGCACTGAATGCTGATTATTCCCTCAGTGGTGGTGCCCTGTGCATGCGGTATGTTGTGTAGAGTCCTGGAGAAGCAGTGGATAGTCATGAAGTCTGAAAGAAAATGTGGCTGAGTCTAATTGTAGAGGCAACCGGATACTGGATGGTAAATAGTATGTTGGGGAAGATGAAAATGTAGGGGGAGGGAACAGCAGCTAAGTTTAGCCATATTCTTCAAAAACAGATGTTTGACAGCTTTTGGTATGAACATTTCCCACTTTTAAAATACCATATTCTGATACTTCTGATTTATTTACTTAGCTGTTACTGTTGGGAGCCTGTTGTGAGGACCGTGGGGCACAAGTGTAGCACTCTTTTACTGTACCCCATGATAGAGGGTACATGACAATGGCTGATGTAGAAAGAGGGAGAGTGCACAGGAGTTTAAGTAAAAGTGTTCCTAGAAGTCCTGTTCTTGTGAATTGCCCCAAGGGCTCCAGCTGCTTGAAAGACGTGTCCCAAGGGCAAACTGATTCTCTAAGAAGACAACAGAGACATCAGATCTTGGCAGACTACTGAGCAAGCTCTTTAATAGCTGCATTAACTCTTTAGCTGCTAAGCTATTTTTTTCTTAAATGTTGTTAATAATGTCTTTGGAAGAAGTTGTCTTAGAAATTGAAATTGATCAGGGAGTTTGATTGTGAAGCTCCGCTGTACTCGAGGTGAAATCTTAAAATTGATTGAATAAGGCTAAAGCATATTCCTTCTAGGTGAGAGAGTTTTTTGTCTGTTACATTCTCCAGTCAGTGCAAACACACAAACTATAAAAGTTGTTTGCAAATTCTTTTCTTTCATACGATGTTTTTGTAAGTTGCCTGTTGGCTTAATGGTTTTCTAGGAACTCTTTTTGTTTTTCCTGTTCTTTTCATGAATTGTTGGACAGGATCTGTGCTCCAGAGTCAGCAAGAGTGTAGACTTAAATTTAGAATATTCAGATTTGATTTTCCCCTCCCCTGTATCATTACAGTCTTTAGGAGCCATCCAGCGTTCTCAGAGATGCTCAAAGCTCAATGTTCACCATCCTATGATCAGATTCTCGGAGGTGCGTGGTGGTGGGTTTTTGGTGTTTAGTGTTTTTTTGTGGTGTGTGTGGGTTTGTGTGTGTTGTGTGTTTTGTTTTTGTGGTTTTTGTTTTGGTTTTTTTTTTCCTGAGGGGGTCTATTATGTAAATCAAAGACCCACAATTATCACAGATGTGAATAGGACCCCATAATCGTTATAGGGGGTTATTACCTCTTAAGAAGTGATCCTCAAATGACCTAAGAAAAGTAAATTGGAATAATAACTGTTTCCATTTCACTGATAGAAAAGTTTTAGTCTCGCAAAAGAAGAAACAGATGTCTAGTTTGGCATCAGTAGGTACAGTTCTGCCCATAGAGGAAGCCGTAATGTGGCCTCAACAAGAAAAGAAACCATGCAGTTTTAAGTAGATTAGATAATTGAGATTAGCACTCTGTGATCTTGCTGTGTTTTCATTTATTTCAAAACAGTTTAACATAGAGCATGTTGAGCAATCAGTTGAAAATCACGTGCAAACACTGCCTAAGTACCGATAAGAATCATGGAGGTAAACAATGAATTCCTACTAATGGCTAAGTCACCAAGGTAAGATCAACTCTAAATACACGCCCTTAGTTAAATATAATTTCATTAACTCAGGTTACGTGGCTTTGGTAAAGGTGGTTTGCTGTTTTTTTTCTTTTTTTTTTTTTCCTCTCCCTGCTCTCCACTTTCTGATGCTTGTCAAATGAATTGCACACAACTAATCCATCATTTTTCAACTTTGTCTGTACCAGAGATGTGTTTTGAGCTGAGCAATAACCCAGCATAGTTCTGTAAATCTAACAGCAGGTCAATACTAGACGTGTGTGGTAATGTTGGCTAGGAAAGTGTGATTTCAGTGCGTTTTGCATATGACACTTCTATATCTGAATTCTACTAAAAGTTTAGCTTATCGCAATTAAAAAAAACAGACCATAGCCTATTATAAATACCTAAATATCACATATTTTCAATTTAGAAGACACATGCAGGTTTTGCTGGCATGCTTTTATTGCAGGGGCTAAAGGATTTCTAATCCTCTGTTAACATATGCATTGTGCACTCGGCACGTGATGTCATTCACTCATCTCTTTTCATCCTCTCCCATTCCAGAATTCTACATAGATGTGGTGTGTTCTTTTTTTTCCTATATTCAACAAGCAAGTTCAAGTATTATAAGTATAAACAGTTTACCACTGGTTTAACGTTTTTGTGAAAATCCTAACAAGTATCTGACTGATATTTACATCTCAGAATTCACCTCTTTTTGTAAGACTTGCTTTTCCTTTTTGTGACATCTCATGTCCTTTGCTTTTTTCTGCCCATGTGGCCGTTTGTTTGGATCAGTTGTCTTTCCTTGGTTTTCTGGCCAACCACCCCTTCTAAAATATCCAGATTCCCTTTTGCTAAATATTCTGCAGTAAAGCTTCTGATCAGCAATGCAGCAGATGAAAACAATGGGCAAACAATGTGAGGGCTCCCTTTTCTGTAGGGAGTTCTTGCTCCCATGGAAAATCTTGCTACTTTAATATTCCTCTCATCCTCCCTATTAAGTGCTACAGGACCAGTTTTCTTTTTTTAAAGTAACGGAAGACTTTTCACTCTGCTCAGTACTGCCAACTGGTCCAGTCCCAAGGAGACAGTTAACATATAACAGATGACAATAAATAATAGCAATAACTAAAGCATCCATGGCAGTGGATTTAGAATTTATTGGCTCATTTATCAGCCTGCATAGAAAAACAGGTTTCCTTGCTGCCGTAGTCAGTAGTCTGACAAGGGCCAGTAACAGATTCTTCAAGAGGGAATACAATAAAACCCATAGTGGGAACATATGGGCTCTCTTGACTAAAAAAAAGAAAGAAGGAAAAAAAAGTCTGGTTTATATGCTGATGTGTGATTTGTCCTATTACCTGAAACTATGAAAGTTCTTCATACCAATGGTATCTTGTGATGGTGAATACTGTACATGCTCATTATTTGTCCAAAATTGCCCAAATTTGTCCAAAACTTGTCCTCTTTGTGTTAAGCAAATGCAGAACAAAAAGCTAATTCCTGCCTCAAAGACCTTACAACCTTGGAGAAAAACTAGAGATGGACAGAAAGAGGTGGAAGAGTGTTATGAGACTTTATTGACCAAGATGAAAAGCAGTGGCCACAGAATGAGAGTTGTCAAAAGCATCACCTGTGTTTTTTGGTGAGGTTGTTGGGAGAGGACGTGAATGAGCTAATGGCCTTGCAGATGCTTGCAAGGAACTCCCACTGCACACAAAGGTAGTGTGGTTGAAATCACGAAGGTGTCTTTCTGTAAGTGTTACAAATGTGTTTCGGACTAGTATATTGGGATGATGATGCAGAAGATGGGGTTAGGGATAAGCTGTGAAAGACCATGCCAAGGAAGATAATCTTATGTTGGATGTAATGGAAAAGGTGAACCACCTGAGAAATGAAACATATAGTCCAAGAGAGGAGCTAGGAAATGTTCTGTCCCCTGTGATGAGATAGGAGCAAAACATCATGGTGTGTAATTATGGCCAGAGGATAGTGGCAGGAACTGATACGTGATGACTTAGATAAGAGTTGGCTCAGGTGCCTGACGTTATGCAGAACAACTGTGGAAACTGTCTATATGGGAATATAAGACTCTAGAGGAAGCTCTGAATCTAAGGTGACTTTTTGATACTGGTGAGATCTCCATACTTAGGATGACAGAATGGACATGAGTGATGGGGAAGACGGTGGTATGCTCAACAGTGAGGAAAGGACAAAATTGGGAAGAGAGAGAATTAAATACATCTGCTTTGGATGTTGTCTAATTTTATTTTTTTAAATCCCCATCCCTCACGAATATCCTAGCAATAGGAAAAAGAAGCAATTTGGAACAGCAGGGAGATCTGGAGTAGAGATGTGGATTTTTAGAGCCACTAAGATATGGTGAATTTGTGAATAAGATCATCTGTGTAAAAGGCAAGGGAGGCAAGAAAGGGGATAAAACCTCCCCCGCTCCCAATGTTGCCACTGTGAAAGACCAGAGAGAGCAAGGACAGATTTTTCCATGGGATGCGATAAATTACACATTTAAACATGTTCCGTTAAGGTATGCTGCCTTTTAGCTTCACTGAACATCTCCCTGTTCTTGTATTGCACCAGAAGCTTTATGAAGTACCCATTTTAATCCTTTACAGTTCATTATTTCTTAGATTTTTATTTGCTTTTTCTCTAATCTAAAGAGCAATCATCTCAAGATGGCAAAGTAAGAAAAGTAATTGTGAACACTATGGCACATAAGTAGCACATAGGAAGGAGCTGAAGTCATCCATTATTGCTGTTAGTCTGATTTGCCTCTTTAATCTCTTTCATCTCTATGCACTCAATGCCCTTTTCTTGCTTGGGAAGCCAATAGTTTACCTTTGTTCCTGGATTTATGCAATTACAGATAGAAATATCTGCTGTATGTTTTCTGTGTTCAGAATTCTGGCATGCGATATTAAGAAAATTTCTGGGTGTGTTGCTGTTACTGTCTAGGGAATGATCTAAACTTCCAGCAATTCCTATATTTCTGCAAAGTGTAGTTGGGGAACACAGCTTATTTATTGCCTGCATTTTTGTTTGCAATCTTTGGTTACTGAATCATATACTTTGTGTTTGAAATTGGGGTGTTTGGATCTGACGCTTTTGGTGGTGGTTGTGGTGTGTGTTGTATGTTTTGGTTTTGTGGTTGTGTGGTGTTTTTTTTTTTTTTTTTGTCTTTTTTAAAAAAAGCCTCCCAGCTGGAACAGGGAAATGTCCTTGCTACCTCTCCACTGTGACGGTTAAGGATGTCTTTTTGAAGACCACTGGGGATGAATCTCCTTTGGGATCTGGCACAACTTCTCCAGCAAGCAGAGTCTCAGGTGTGTGTTGACCTGCTCTGCTGAATAACAGTGGTTAAAGAGATGCATGGAAAGTGAGCAGAGATCTGTCTCACTGTAGCAGAAATGATGTAACAAAGTCCCCTGTCCTTTGCCCTGAGCAATGTTACTCCACCTGCGAAAACAGCAGAGCAATACAAATAAACCACTTGCCTGCTTTAAGGCATCTCAGTTTACTTAGAGGCTAACTCAGCAGAGAGGCAACTATCTGGATCGGGATCTAAGTCTGCTATTCCAGGTCTTACTGCCTCTGTGCTAAGCCTGCCTGCAGTTTTGGGAAAGCGACAAAAATGTTGAGTATGGGAAGTTTCGTAGGAAAACAAAAAAAGCATTTAACATCTCTTTATTTGCTGTTGAAATTAAAAACTGTTCTGTGTGTATCTAAATAGGAGGCAAATATCTCTTTTAAAATTATGACCAGGAATCCAAATCTGGTCATGTGAATCCCAACTGCTGGCTCCACAGCTTATCATTTAGGAGGTTCAAGAGGAGGCAGTGTGGAATAAGAAGATTCTGACTGAGAAGACAAAAACCTGTCTAGGGAGGGAAGGAGCTACACCTTGCCAAGTGTCGGCTCTCTAATGTCGTGCAGGAAAATATCAGTCAGCAGTGTGTACTAAAAGCAATGTGAGGGCCATGTGATGTTTTATTAAGTGCATTTTTGGGATATAAATCAAGGAACAGGTTTGTTGTATCAACAAGCTGCTTGTACTCCAAGCCAGGCAGGTGGTAGCTATGGCTAGTTCAGTGGGCAGATGATGCTCTGGCCTCATCGCAAGGTTAAGGCTGGGGTGGGATTTGGGTCTGAGTTGGGAGGCAGCAGTGTGGTGCCCTATGAAGTCTGGCCTCCTGGTTTTTTTTCAGTTTAGACGGTGTTGCTGATCTTACATGACAGATTGCAAGGAAGGATTTTTTTTTTTTAAGTGGCATTTTTAAAACCTTTGGCTGGAATTGGAAAAGGATCCTTTTGCAACTAAATCCGACCTACCAGCACAACCCAAAGATCTGAGGTTGTATTTCAGTGGTTAATCCCATCTCTGATGTCAGATTGCCTAATCCTCTTTATAAATTCCACCAGCCCACCATTGCACATTGCCCAAACCTTGACACCTGAGGACTTTGGGGAAGGCGGACAAGTTAAATAATCAGAAATTTTGCATCTGTCCATAATGACATGGTAAATGAGATGGAAAACGGTGGTATTTTGTGGCAGCTCAGTTAGTTGATTGAATAATCATACCCAAGTCACTTATCGGATTTGAACCATTGGCCAAGTAAGATTATTATTGTATCCATGAGAAACACTGCAGATATGCCTGAGCCTTGTGAACCTGAGACTGTAGGAGCCGGAATGGAAAGTTAAACACCAAACAGCAGCCAGGTGCTGTTGTTAGCAAATGTTTCCCCAATAATTAGATCACCCTGTGGTGGGGACAGTGGAGCCAGATGGTGCAGGAGAGTTCACATGGTTAAAAACCAAGAAAGGCAATGCACTTTTAGAATAAATTTTACTTTCCGTGTCTTTTAACTACTACAAAATTTCCCCCACCTCCCCCCACCCGTTTCTATGTTATCTTTTTGCAATGCTGACAGTTCTCTCTTATTCTTTTGGAAGTATTTTCAACATTGCACAGCTGTTTATTTAATATGTCTCTAGTGCCTCAGCAGATAATAGCAAGTCAGGGTGAATATTTACCTTATTTCTGAAGCACTATTCCATTCAGCACTTCTAGCACTCTGGCAGTTTCAAGTGAGCAGCGTAGCATTTTAGTTTTTCTTTACTTTGGGCATTCAGTCACTCTAGAACAAGACTATTGCTCATGTTCTTTCTCCCATTATCTTTTCTTTCTCATCAAATTGTAAATAACTTCATCACCTCTTTTCCCTGGCAGACTTTCAAATTTTTATTTGACAGGTTTGAATGACCCATAGAAAACAGCAGTTCCCTTCAGTCTCCCCAGAAGGCTGCAGAGTGCTCAGGAAAGTACCTTAGGGTGTTGTTATGACACTCCCCGTCCCGCTAGCAGCAGTACCAATTAGCTGAAAAGCGGACAGCGAAGTCTATTAACATAAAGAGAAAGAAACCCCAAATACTACTTCCCCGCTGTGAGAAAACTAAGCTGTGTTTATTCCACCACTCATCGTAGTGTTGGTTTAGGGGTGGATTCCTGAAACTTCTTAGCACCGCTTCTGCTGAAGTCATAAATCTACAGTAAACTTCTAGTGAGCCCTGAGAACCGAAATCCTGAAAGCCCTGTCCCCAACAGGCACCTATGGAGGGAGTGGGGGAGACCGCTGCTTATTTTGTACTTATGCAAACTAAGTCACTCTGAAGAGATTAGGAAATATTTTCCTTACTTTTCAGAAATAAAAGTTACCCACAGCTGAAGCTGGACATGTGTTTAACACGATTCTTTTTCGCTGCAGTATGCCACAACATAGTGCTTCACACTGAACGCACAATCATAGGAATCTATTCTGGTCCAAACAAGATAGTTTTATATTGTATTTAAGCATCCCTTCATTTGAACCAGATCAGGAATTCACTGTATCTTGGGGAACAGGTAGTAAGGGAAATGTTCTTCAGATGGCGAGGGTTATTTTTGTACTTAGCTTTGATAGCACGCATTACATCAGCCAGACCACTTCTGTAAAGGTCTGCCAAATCCTAAATTTTCAATAATCCCACTTCCTTCTCTTAAAATTGAAAAGGTAGTGACTCCCCTGGGAATGCATGTCATTTCAGCATTCCCGTTGACTGTGTATTCTGAAATGCTGCAGTCTGTTTGCTTAGTAATCCCCTTGTCTGTGTAAGTTGTTAGGGGTAACCAAAGGCAGCTGATTACTTAATTGTATAAGGCAGGAAATCGGGTTCTTTCATTAGTTCCCATAATGTTCTTGAGAGCAACCAGTATTCTGCCTGACTGAGTTTTCGATCCTTTAATTCAAAAGATATACTTTCCCCTGGCATACTCAGTGACCCTTTATCCTGATAGGCTATTTACTGAATAAACTGAACATTTTAGATTTAAAAAAGAAGCCTAAGCTTCCTAAATAAAATAAAACATTATCTCTTATTATAAGACAAAACATGTTGCAATCGGGAGAAATATGACATGCAAGGTCTGCATGGCACTTTGCACTTTTATAAGAGCATTGATTTTTTTTTTTTTTGTGTGTGTGTGTGTGCGTGTTGCTTGAACTGATGGGCCCAACTAGGAAAAAAAATATTACTATCAACTTGTCACAGCCTTAGAGATCTGGTTTTGTTCAGTGTCTCAAGCTTAGGAAGCCCTTTTCCATACTGATGATTGGCTTTCTTTTGCTGAAATTAATAGAGAGCTTAGGGCCAAATTGTACTGTTTCTGTGTCCATTGGCAAGTAGTTGTCAGAGAAGGTCACAAAAATCATGCTTTGCCATGCAATTAGGGGTATGTACAAAATCCTGGGCAATGCTGGTGGGGGGTCTGGCTCAGGTATGTTGTGCCTTCCAAGCTTCTGTTCATCAGTGGAGTGAATTTGTAAGACAGCCTTCTAGAAATAGTGAGGACAGAAACCTAGAGCACTGTCAAAATTAAAAGCTTTCTAAATTCTTAGAAACCCCAGCTGAGGTTACAATGACCTCTGGGAATGTGTGACCTGCTCTTCAGGCTCGTGGTTTTTTTTTTTTTTTCAATCCTTGTAACTACTATGCACCATTATGAAGGGGAGCAGAGACTGGGAGGACATCATCTGTTCAGGCTGATGCAGTGCCAGTTCCACTCTGAACTTGAGAGTTGCCCACAGTCACACACACATATTGGCAAATTTGTAGCCTTTAAATAAAAATGTGGTAATTACAGAATGGAAGCTTTTATTGCTTTGGATGAGAAAAAAAGGCGCAGTCCTATTTTCACTATTAGCTTTCCCAAAATTTTCAGTGGTCTTTTTCCTGTGCCTTGTTGCAACCTCTTTTTTTTCAGTACAACTGTATGTCTTGTGTTTGATGTCAGTGGGGAAGAAAAGCAGCAACTGTCCTCTGCTACCTGTTTCCAGGTGGTTACTCTGTATGGCTTGCTGGTTTAAGTAGGAAAGCAAGGTGGAAATCTGTGAGCTATCCACGTGGCCACAGATAATTTCAATACTAGGTGGCCTGTTCATACTCTTCCTCAGCAGTGAGTTTTTTCAAAAAAACTCCAAACCTCTTCTGCCCCAGATCGTTTCTCCACCCCTTCTCCATTCCCTGTAGATAAAGCTGGGGCTTGTCCAAACTAGACTTGGGTGTCCTGTGTGCCTGCACTGGTGCTTGACGTGACCTAAGACACTTCAGGCACAGCTTTGGGAGGGAGCAATGTTTCCTTCTACCTGTCACATATCATTTGTATTACCTGTTCCAGTCGCTAAAGGAAAACACTGCATCCATACAACTTGTAGACCTTTAAAGCATAAAAACTAAACAAACATAACTTTACCATATTTTCCATTGATCCATATAGGCAAAAATATCCCTTGCAAGATATTTTCTAACACTCTGGACAATTGGACTGCTGCATGAAAACCATGCAGGTGGGTGAGTTTTGCAGGGTTATTTCAGATAAAGATGAATATAGTTTGAGAAGAGGAGCCTTAATCACTGAGCAAAGGTGTTAGCCTCGTTTGGACTGATCTCGGAACAATCGTGTCTGTATGCTGTGTGTCTTAGTGGATGTGGAAAAGGTGAAATGAACCGCGAAAATGTTTGCGAAACATGCATAATTTCAGTGGACTGTGGTGCTAATGCCCTTCTATTGAGTTTGTGTGTTACTTTCCCTGGATTTGTAAGAGAACACCTTCCCTGGTCATTGGCACATATTGACATAATGCAGGAGAGATCTATAAGGAGGTGTTTACTTTGGATCTGATTTAACATTCATGGCAGTTGATGAAAAATCATAAGATGATTTAAACACCCTTTATATAAATAGAACAGCCTTTTTTTTTCTTATGGAGACTCTAGGGCTGCCTAAAAGAGTGGAAACTACAGAACCATGTGAACACATTTAATTTGAGTCTAATAATTTCAAACAAATATGTGACTCAACTTAAATTAATTGGAGGTTTCTGCTTCTAACTATAACATTTCTTATCGTGTAAAGCATTAAGGCTGCATAACATATACAAGACAAATATTAAACAGAGGTATTATGGATGGGAAATTCCTAATCTAGCTCACTATGTTGGTACAGTGGAAGTTTCTTAATCCAATATCTGATGAAGGAACAAGGAGAGAATTAATTTACTGCACACTAATTACTGAGGAGTATGCACTGTATATACAGTGAAAGGCGCTGAAATGAATACTTGATAAACAATATCTGGCAAATTAAAAATCTGAAATGTTAAATGAAATGCAAATTAAAAATCTGGACCGTTAAATTAATTGAATGCAAAAAAACCCTGACATTAACTATCATCAAGGGTCGAAGTTATATCAGCAAAAGCAAAGCTATTCAGAGTTAAATCCTGCTTCTCTCTCTGTGATTTACTTGTTGTGAATGGGTGGGTACTAGAGGACCCCCAAAGATATGGACGAATTTGCATACGTGAGGAGCCGTCCTTTCTGCCTGCTGTGCAAAAGGCAGTCCTAGGAAACAAATGGGGATGGTTTGCACCTAGAAGAAGGTCTACTGAAATTAATAGGTACAGGTGAAATGCAAGACCTGTGTTGTGGTGTCTGTATCAACTTCAGCTAAGCTAACGGTGTACAAGTTTTAATCTAGAAAAGACTTGATTTTGTCTTTTGCATTATATTTTAAGTCTAGTTTTTTCTGTGTCTCCCATCTTTTGGTGGAATGGAAACTGGAAAAGACTTCACTGTCAGGATGTAAGATGTTTCTAAGAATAAATTTACGAAAAGTTAATTAAGGCTTAATGTATACTTGCACATGCATATTAAATAATGTTTTCCCCAAAAATATGCCCGTTAAGGATCTAATGCTACAAATACGTATGTAAACGTCTAATCCAATTTAAGCAAATGGAAATACGTTTTGAGGATCATACTGCTTATATCAACTTGGTTGAGAGACTGAAAAGATAGGAAAAATTTAGTATTTATCTCAAAGTTCTGGGACATACCACAAACTGTGCATTAGCATGGGGCTTTTATTTAAGGAATTTAAATTTCCACTTCTTTTCCTCCATTTTTATGTTTATTATTCCTGTAGGGTATGATGTCATATAAAGCACTGAGTATGAGAATTGTTCTAGATGCACCATCACCAGGCTGGGGTGGGCTGAGGGGAGAATCTGGAAACCTTGCAAAGCATATGTTGCAGGCCAACCTTAAGAAAGTTAAACCCTCCCAAACACACACACGTGCATATGTGCACACTAGCCCTTATAAAGTGCAAGGGAGATAAGAAAACTCCCAATTTTAAGCATGTGCATAGCCGTATAAAATTCAAGTGTCAAGTAGGGGGATCTGATGACTCAGGTTCTCTTTTGGGGGGCAAGAGCCAGTTCAAACATCTCTGAGACACATTGTTTAGGCCACAGTTAAAGTGTGAGGCTCTTGGCAGGTGCTTGCTTGTATCATCTGGTTGCAAAGTGAGATGTGTTTTTGCTGGGTGTTAGACCTGAGCTGACTTGAGAGTGTATCCAGAGAAGTGGGCAGCAGTGTGTGTTCTACATCTTTACACCAGTTTCTTCAAGTGCTGGGTGTTCTTCCAACTGAAGAGCCTGCTAGTGACGAGGGGGACTGATTTCACTGTTTGAAGAAAAGGCCCTCAGAATGGAGGTTTTCATTGATTAAATGAGGGTACTTTTCAGAGGGAAAGTGATTGCAATGAATTCCAGGTGACACTGATATTAGTATTTGAATTGTAGGCAAGTGTCATAATGACTAAGCATTAGGAATTTATATTAAGATAAGATTGATCTGGGAGAGAATATTGTTAGTAAAAAAAGATGATCTAGATATTACTGTTGTAATGTAAAATCATCAGCCAAGTCCAGTGTGTTACCACTTAAAGACTGGAAAGAATGCAATACAATTAGTTTAACATTTAACAAATCTGAACTATAGCCTAGCACTATATTTCTATTAATCTTGGTTTGTTCCAATGTGTTTTAATAGGTTTAGACATACAGTGGCAGATCTATTGCAATTAAAAATAAAAGTTCTCTAGGTACTAGTAGTGTTTCCCTGGAGGTCTAGTCAGTCTCCCACAGTAATGAAGATATAATTATACTGAAGTAAATCACAGCACCATAACTAGGAGGGATTGGCCTTTCCCCTCCTTTAATTCATTGAAAGATTTTATCTTTGACAGGTACTGTCAAACAGGGTGATGGGCTGGAAGGCAGGATGTTTTTTCTGGTAACTAATTTGCTTGGGGAGGTTTTTTTGGTGTGGGTTTTTTTTTTTTTTTTTTTTTTAAAGACATCTTGAATTCTGAGATGATTCTCAAGCCCTGCTTGTCCTATTCCTGTAGCAGCAATGCTACAGCTTCTCCCATTCCTGTAGGCTTCCTAATGAAGTGTGGTTAAGATCAGACTTTCTGCTCTGACTGTGCTGTTCTCAGCCTGAGGATAGGAAAATGTGTCTGAAGGTAGCTTGAGGTCACCTTTCGGGTTCTAGCGTAGTCAGCTCTGCAAAGAGCCTACCTAGCTCCTGCTGTAAATACGGAAAAAATGGCCTTAGGGCTGACATATTTTACTCAGCTGTGATAGTCCCAGACGTCCATTCTTTGCTGTGAGAATAGCAGAGCACAGCATGCTCAAACCATAACCTTTTCTCCCTTGGTAGGCTTCCAGATATACTTCCTACATGTCAGATGAAGCAAAAGGCTACTTTGACAGCTTTAGTGCTGCCTGAAAAAATCCATTGACTTATGATGTTTTCTGCAGCTTTGCTTCTACTTTGCTGCTATCTGAGTACTGTAAACGAGCCACAACAGAGGGAGGCTCCTGCCTATTGGTTTATTTTTCTTGGCCATCAGATATGACTCGTGCCACTGAGCTGTCAGCTTCTTAGGAAAAGACTAAAGTTTAAAAATATCTATCTTACAGCGAAATAACGAATTTATTGCTCATATTCTGTGCTGGTTTTGTGTGTGTATATATATTAAAAAAATAAAATCCCAAAACCAGCATCAGAAAGTGGTGATGTGTTAGGAAACACTTCTCTTCAGGCAGTAGCTTAACTTATCACGGCTTTTTTTTTTTTCTATTGTTGCACTCCTGGACTGAAACCGCATTTAGTTTTTCCCCTAGTCCCTTATCTAGCAAACACCTCTCATTTTCTTTCCCTCAATAACCTCCTCTCCTCAAATCTGTGCATGTGTTCTGACACATTTTGTGTATACTGTTAAAGCCCACAAACAATATACTAAATTAAGCCCAACCAGAAGGCCTACTCCTTATTTTATTGCATGGCTGAGAAGGGAGATGTCATCACTGCAGTAAGAGAAAGGGCTTCCTGCAGAACAGTCTGAGTGCTTGCGTGTTTCAAACACTGTCTCAGTGGTCTGATAGCAAGGCAGGATGTTTCCATAGAAATGTGTTAGTTGTACCAAAAATCTGGAGGGCCACCAGAGAGGTGGTCCAACACGTGTCATCACAATTCTCCTTCCAGCCAACTGATGGTTATGATATGTTCCTCATCAGATTGGTTACCAAAGATTTTGTAGGCGCGTGTCAAGACTCCACTAACCTCTGACTTTCTGGGCCATGCAGGTGTCAAAGGAGATGTTTGAGGCAAAATGTCTGTAATATCTCTCCAAGGAGACATTCTCACAAGTTCTCACAAGACAGATTCCCTCCTCCCCCACCCCCATCAATGATGACAGTCAGATTTAGGACTAAGACAGCAGTGAAGGATGTTACCATTATATTACTGGGAAAAGACTGCTACTTTTTTTTTCTTTCTTTCTACCACTCTTCTTGGGTAAATATTTTGAGGATTTGCACATCTGTGGTTGTCATATCTGGCACTCAGCAGTTGACATCTTTCCATGGTAATGAAAATAGGGCTTAGGAACATGGCAGAAGCCACAGACTGCCTGGGCCTGGGGGTGACTTGCTGCTGACCCATGGGGACTCCTTCCAGGAGCAGACACAGCTGTGGTGGCTGTGGCGCTGCTAAGTTGTGTGTGCTCTTGGGTGAGAGCTTCATCCTTCAGCATTGAGAGTCCAGTGCCTTTCCCGATTGCTGAAATTCACTAAGGAGAAGATACAAAAATGAAACAAACGTCTGGGTTTTATTTTCCATTGAACTGATGTTTCTTTAGAATTGGTCGTTCCACATACTACTCACCTTTCTGGCAAAAGCATCGGTGATCAATGAGGACAAAGTGATTCTGACTGTCAGCTTGCCACATACATCCAGAGAAAACGAACACATCAGAAGCTGATTTTGTGCAAGGCCTGCTTTTGATTTGTGCATTTTTCTGGCAGACTTGGGCTATGCCCTATTACTTTCTCACAATAAAAGGGAACATTTCTTCTACTGGAGCTTGCGGTATGCAGCTGCAATAATCATAGGGGAGCCCCAGGTGGTCTGATTTATGGTGTTTAATGTGAACCCCTGAGGTTCTGTGGGGAGAGATTATATAAAGTATAAAACATTTTGCAGAATTGTTTTGCCACATTTCATTTCTAACTTGCAGTGGGCCTCCTTCATTTACCTCCCTGCCCCAAGATAGCTTATCTAAATGCATGTTTATTAAAGAGCTCCTAAACCATGTTAAAGTTGCTTCTGAAAATATTCTGACTAATGGTGATGTTGACGAGGGTGAATCATCACTGAGAACATTGTGCTCGTCAGGACAGTTTCTCAGCTGATGGGATTTGGCAGAATGCCATGGAAGTTCATGGCACTTTTCTGCGGATTGATACTGGGCAAGGATTGATATGCTGGGCAGGCGTTGGCTGACTGAAGCTCTGATGGAGCTCTGTGGATTTGTACTGGCCCAGAGCCGGCAGTTCATAAAAGGAAGCCCTGAACTTAAATACTTTTATTGTACAATCTTTACACGGGGAATATTATTTACTAAATGTTAGTGAGTTTCTGTGAGGAGGTATCAGCAAGGAGCGAGAAGCTATTCGTTTAACAGCTTTGCTACCATTATTAAGGTACTGGCTGCAGGTTTCATTGCTGTCCTTCCCAGGAACAAGTCAGAGCAAGCTCGGTTAGTGCTACCCCCCACGCTGGAAGTCTGCAGTGGGAGCGGTAGAGGAGGTGCACTGGCTGCACCCATCCATGCAACTGCACTGGCACCAGAGGCAGGGAGTGACTGGCTTAGCAAGCTGAAGGGATGTGCCTGGGGCCTTGGCTGAGTCTGTTCAAACAATAGTTTGTCCAGGCAAGGAGACGGATTTCCACCCGTGGTACAGCCCATGACTCAGAGTCCGTGCTGGAGCCCTTCTCCTCAGCGTGCTTTCAGTGAGCAGGGTTGCAAAATACCATGACAGATCCAGATCTCATCTTTCTTCACTACCAAGGGGAGCTTAGACTCAAGGTTTAAACCTAGGTTCTTCTGTAACTAGAAATGATGTAGTTGCGTAGTATTACAAGTACAAGATAGTCCTGAAGATGGAATTCATGTCCTGAAGTGTTTAGTGAAACAAAATAAGAAGACAGTAGCTGAGAAAAGAAGGTACTTGCTATAAGTTGATGCTTGCTTGATGAGGAAGTGAAGGAATGAAATTGGAGTAAGCTCAATGATTAAACTTGTACTGGATCAACTGTAGGGGTTTGGTTGTATTTATTAACCCTGTCCATTCCTATGCTACCTACAACTAAAATGTCTTGGTGGTTTTTTTTTTGGGTTTTTTTTTTTTTTGGCAGAGAATAGGTGATGTTTGTTATAGCACTTAGTTTCAGCTAATGACAAGAAGACACAATCTGTAATCTTGTCTATTACCTGTCCTGTATTACGCCCTTTCATTTACTACATTAAAGTAGCAGTAAAAAGCATTCCAAGAGACACAATGGAGCAACACAGCAGCCTCAACACTGTTTAAGGCTGTGTATTATATTACAAAATGACTTTTTTGGGGGAGGAAAGAGGGGAGATATTGTGCCAGTTTACAGGAAGGTTGGGCAAAAGGTCAGGGAAAGTGCGTAATTATTATCGGCTCTGCTGAAGCCACACCTGTGTGAAATGTTTAATGCTGACACAAGAATGAACTTGAAGCATGTTTGGAACGTACAAGCAGCAAAGACAATCAGAGAACTTAAACTGGAATTTAAACTGCATTGGAAAAAAAAAAAAATTAATAAAATCCGCTATAGGATGGAGAGCCCAAAAGCAGCTGACAGAGATCTAAAAGTGTCATCAAGGCCACCCTCATCCTTACTAAGGACATGGAGTGCATGGAGGTTACAGAGCTTAGCATGAAAATGGTCCATCAGGAGTAGTCTTGGCAGATGAAGGAAGAGGGCGCAGTTTTAGTTTAAAGTGAACGTACTTTCTTTGTAAATGGGACAGACTGTTACTGTGGTGTGACTGCTGGATTTGGAACCTGTAAACTATATGACTGACTGACTTTTGTTCTTGCACACCTACTGTAACAGGAGGCAGGAGCTGGTTTCTGCATTGCTGCAAATCTGCTTAACTTTGCTAGCATCAGTTGGTTTGTGACTGTCTATACCAGTTCAGACTTAATGCCAGTTGCAACTTGCTTACCACTGCTGGCTGGAATAGAACCCAAACCTGGCTCCTGTACTTATGCTTTACCATAACACCCTTCTTCATCTCCTCCTCTGAAAATCTTACACTATAGATATTGAACCCTAAAGGAGAAGTGACTCTCAGCAGACATAATTTTGTATGAGTAATTAACTTTTAAAGCTTGGATATATTCCATCTTCCTTGTGACTAATGGTACCCGAAGAGAACATAATTGTATAATCATTTTCCAATTGCTTAATAACTCATTTTCCGTGTTTGTAAGATGCTGTTTTTCAGCATTTCAGAGAGATACAGGGACCTCTGTGCAGTAATGAGTGACAGAATTGTTTATTTCTCAGCAACAACGCCATTAAAGAAAACTTCTTTATGCTTAGTGCCCTGACAGCTGGCCAGATCCTGACATTCTTACTCATGTCTCAACCCAGTGAAAGGTCTGCTGGCAGGCAATTAGTCCACAGTTTCGCATCGTGTTGTCTTTGGTGGCAACGCTTGCTTGAGGAGTTCCGACCCCAGCACTTCTGCCTACTCGTCAACACCTAAAAGCCAGCACATCGCAACTGCTCGGTGCTGCGCTGTAGGCACGAACACTGCAGCCCCACAAATATTCCTGTTGGCGTAGCTGGTGGAAAGGGGAGGAGAGGATAGGTGGGAGCTGAAACCTCTCAAGCTGGCTTTTCTGTTGGAGGGGGATGAACTTCCTTAAATGTGGAAATCTTGGGCAGGAGGGAATGATCCTGCATTTATAGTGTATAATGTTGTTTCCAACTGCTGGACCAGCTGAGTTGAGGAAAGGGCAGACAGGAGGAGAAGCAAAGTGGTGACTGTGTGTGGAAATGCGTGTGCATCTCTAGGGCAGAAGAAAAGTGCATAAAGACCAGAAGTTTCCCAGAGGCTTTAATCTAGCTGCAGAAAATGCTTTTGAAGAGAGGGGACCAGGTGCAGGAAAATAACATAAGACATCTATGCAACTTATTTTAAACAGAGCTGTGTCTATGTGTGACTTCACTGTGTTGTATTCTTAAGTAGGTGAACAAAGAGTATTCATTTTTTGGGGGAGAACGCGTGCCTGAGCCTTAGGAGTTGGTGCTGATGTTTAGGGTAGAAAGAGAAGCCTTTTGCAGGTGGGCAATAAACTTCCATTCTTTCAAAGAGGCCACAGGCAATCTGTGCCCAAGATATCTTGCCAGGAACAGCAAGTGCCACAACCTACTGAAATAAAAGGAAATTTAAAGCTCACAGGTCCAGAAGGAAAGGGACTGAAATACAAAGCCCAGTGAATGTCCAGTTCTACCAGGGTTGTGTGATCCCAGCTAAGACCAAGAAATTAATTTTATACTGCAGTTACAGACACAAGCACCAAAACCCTTGTTACATTTGGTAGTCGAGTCTTGATTTGACTTATGCAAATTGATGTTTTGCTCTTGGAGAGTTTGCTCTGTAGTCTCATCCTAGCTTTCTAGAAGATTAATGAAGAGAATTTGCTTTAGGGTCTCTTGAGATCTATCGAACCTGAAAACAAAGCTCAGAGCTGGGTGGTGTTCATGGGAATTGTGATTAAGGAGAGAAAGTTGTACATGTATCTGAATATTAAAAAAAAAAAAGAAAGGTTCTGTTCTTGCAAATAAATTCCACCAACTTCTTCAGAGTTGCACAAAGTACATTTAGAAGTAGAAAAATGTGCTAGAGAAAATAGGGATTGGAATTTTCAGGGAGTGAAATGCAGCATTAATTGAGAAGCATGCTTAAAACTGTATTGCGTCTGTCAGTGGGTGCCTGGAGGTTGCCTTAGCTGATGTAGCTGGTAGCACTGCAAACAAAGTGAGAGGATAACAGGACCATTTGGAAAATCAATGTTCAGTCTTGCCCACCAGAGTGAGTTTTTCTGTTCTGGCATTTAGACCTGCCTTCAGAGATGCCCAACTTGTCTGCTTCCCATCCTCCAGGTATCTGCCAAGATGAGGAAGGAACTAGTTCAGCCATCTGAATCTGTCTTCCCTCTGACAGAGCACAGTAACTGTGTTCAAACTGGGATCTCTTTAGAGGAAGAATCTGTTTGGCT
>VUYV01000072.1:97227-445997 GCA_008711295.1 Anarhynchus alexandrinus | reverse complement strand
TATTAGGAACCTCTGTTCTTCGTGCATGAGAGCTTTTGCAGATTGTCCTTATACAGGAGCATTGCATTGTTTATTTTGTTTCTCCTTGGTATGAATTTTTCTGATATTGCCAAAACATGCTATAGCAGGCTGTGTTCTCCTACAACCCATTCCATGTTGAAATGTAAACCCATTGCAACACAGCCCGTCTGGCATATGTTGTCATAGCTTTTAAAAAGTTGCCCTGCTTTTCTGTTGGCGTTGAGAATTTTATTAAATAAGAGTATTTATTTTTCCAAATTCCCCATGGGCAAAAGCAGGTAGAAAACAGATACCTATGTCTAATTATAACCTTATATTTCACACTAATCTTTCTTAATTTTCTTTCATCCCACCTCCAGCGTGCATTCTCTCGTTCATAATTGCCACTGGATAATTTGAAGTCATTTGCTTACTCAGGGCTTTATGCCATACACTCATGGATCATGGCAGATGAATCCTTCACAAAAAATAAAATAAGAAGCTCGTTCTTGCTGTATAGGTAGCTCACTCCCTCCCTGTCCCAAAGTTACCGAGCAAATTGTTCCTATTAATTTTTAAATTAGTGTACTTGTTGCTCAGGGAAAGGCTAAGTGTTCAGAGGAATTTTGCAATAGACTCCAGACTGACTTTACCTCATCAGGAGAGATGTTCCATGCTATGTGTTGGTTGCCAAAATACCTGCTGTGTGGTTACTCCTTGGTTGTTGTGGGAGTTTCATTGTTTCCAAGGAACTTATTTATTGAAGAAGAAAGGATTGCTCAGCTAACTCAGTCTTGGTCCATGAGAGATTTTAGACTTGCAGCACTGTTGAATCCCATATGGATGCTGTAGCTGATCTTAGTGACAAGTACAAGGATGTTGCTTTTTAACTTTTCCTCCCTCTCTAATCAGTGTTGTTTTGGTCTGTGCTTTGTTTTGCACTACTTAAATGTTTTCAGAATTTTGGGCTCATTTGCTGTGTCTGGAAATATTACTGCCTCTTGATCCACAGGGGAAAAAAAAAATTACCTCCCAAACCAGAAACTCTGGGAACATTCAGATTGAGCAAAAAACCCCAACAAATTTTCAAGACTCCCTGGTATGTAAACATACTCCAACTTCTATTACATGAATATGTGGCTTGAACATAGTGAGATTATTAGTGGCAGTTATCCTAAAAGGAGGTGTAATTCCTCTTCTAGTGCACTGTCCTATTTCCAGCTCCCTTAAAGCCTTCTCTCTTTTTACGGAGTTTAGTCACAGAAATCCTTTAGTTCATTACATATGGGCAAACAAAAGGGGAAATACACTTTCAGTTCTTAAACTAGCCATGTCTTGGGAAAAGCCTGCCCCAGTTTCCAAACAGGCTGAAGTCCTTGTGTAGTTTTCTTTCCTTTGGTTTTCCTTGGCCCCACAGCCCTCTGAGTACGGTCAAAGAAATGTGTCTAAACAAAAGCAAGTCCTAGCAAGGCCTCTTGTGCCTCAAGAGGGAATATTCCCATTGCCTTCTCTCTTGCAGTTCGGTCACCAGTGGCTCACCCTCAGTTTCCCTTTCTTTGCGCTAGGGAACAACATGTCCAGGGTTTTACTTATCCCGAAGCACTTAAGCCCCAGTTACGAAACATGTTTTGGTGACCAACTCTCCTTTTGGTTTCGGTGATAATTAAGACCCTTGCTACCACAGGGGGACCAGTCCTACCCAGCACCATAGTCTGACTCGGATGTTGTATTGTGTATTTTCTGCAAGGCAAATGTCATCCCACTGGGTTAACCTGTCCGACACATTGATCTCTTACTTTGTATTCACTTCCTTTGGTCAAGGAGTATGCAAAAGCTTGGTCTGCTACACTGGTTAATGTTTTCTGCTATTCACATTTCTTTCAATCCATTTTATGCAGCTCTTTTTTTTTTTTTTTTTTTTTTGGTCAGTCTTTCATATTCCAAGTCATTTATCTTATGAAACAGCTACTTAGTTGCAACTTCAGTGTTAAGAATTTACAGTGGGATAGAGCTGGAGAGGGGGTGGCTGAAAATCAAACATTATCAAGCAAAAGCACATGCCACTTCTTGTGTATCTTATTCTGCAATTCTTTGAAGTTTAATCTTTTCAAAAGAAAAGCCTTTCAGCTACTTTGTGGCAAAAACTCGGGCTTGTAACTTTTGACTGTACAGTGTTCCTAGTTCATAAACTGATCTCATCCTTTTCTGACAATTAATACTAAAGCGAATTTAAATTGGATCTCCTACTGCCACCACATCAGCTGTCTGGAACATTTTGCCTACCTTGGTCTCCCACACTAATTCTCTCTGTACCTTTTCAAAATGCTGCTAAAAATTCTGACCTCCTTTAGGGCTGTACCAGCCAGCAAGCTATCAACCAGTTTCCCTTCGCTTGTGGATTTGGTTGCACATCCGCTTTGCAGAACCGTAGAGGACTACAGAAGAGAAAGGGTAACTGAGGGCTGGGGCCCCACACATCGAGATCAGGATATCAGCTTAAGCAGTACTATAAGCCTTTGAAGCCACCCTTCACCTTATGCTTCAGCTGCATTAAGATGCAGCCCAGAGCAGGGGGCAGTGCAGATCACGAGTACCCTGGGCAAAGCTTGGCATGGTCTTGTCCTTCCTTCTGCTTTCTATCTAGTGCTCTGCAGAGCTGCAGCCCCATCGCTTCATCCCTCTCGTGTGCAGTGGTGTGGACTGTGCACATCCACAAACCAGCATACAGAGATGCTCTTGGAGCTGCAATGAGGGCTATAAAAGGAAGAATTCTCCTTCTGTGATTTTGTTTTCATGCAAGGAAGAAGCATTCACAGGTTGGCTCTCAAGGCTTCTGTTTATCTGAAAAGCACTATCTTCATTACTGGGTTAAAAGTTGAAATATTTTTATACCATGATAAGATTAAGATTATTTTTTTTTGTCTAAATCTGGTCTGGTAAACAGTGAATATAATATCACATTGTTTTGTGGTTTGTTCTGCAGTCAAAGGAATAATTATATGAATGTCATCTTTTTTTTTTTTCCCCCTCCCCTTTAGCTCCTCTTGTATAGTAATTCTCCTAGAACTGGATTATGAGAGAATTGTATTTATACCAAGGCCTCTGAAATAGTCTGTGTACAGAAACTCAGAGTCGTGATCAAGACCTTATTGTGTCTGACAAGATTTCCCATAGCAGGTTATACATTCAGAGCGTTTTGCATCCTGTTTTCAAAGGCTCAGCACTCACAGCTGGGGCCAAATTTTCAAAAGGGAAACATTTTGATGTAGACCCTGAAATAAGGGACCATGATGAAAATGTGGTCATAACCTATCACTTTGGAAAACCTGTGAACTTATTTTTATTGCCTTAACAGTACCTTTGCTTAAGCACCTATATTAATAAAAACATCTTGCCCTTTGTGAACTGACTGTAAATGTTTCCTGAGGACATTACTAAACTTATACATGTCAGTGGCATAATTGTTTCCATGGAAACTAACATACTTTTAAAAGAAAATAATAAAAAACCCAACAGAGGATGTATGAGAACATAAAAACGGCCATAGCAGGTTAGAGCAAAGGTCTATTGAGATGTGTGTCCTGTATCCAGCAGTGGTCAACGGAAGGTGCTTGGGGAGGTGCGTCAGAACAATGCAAGCATGTGGCAGTGCTGCTCCAGAAATTCTTTCAGCTTTAGCAGTTTTGGACTCAAATATCTCCTGAGCCAAAGGTGGCAGTCTTACAAGCAACATGAATTTTTTTTTTGCTACTGTGAAAAGCCTCGTACAGCACAATGACGTGGCTTTGCAATCAGGCTCTTGCAACAATATCATTCCACAGAGAACATAGGGGCAATTTGACCGTCTTTAGTTGTTAATTCAGTCCTTCCTCAAGCAAAATGCCTGCTAGCTTTGCTTCCTTAAATGTTTCACGATTAACTGTCTAGAATTCATCATGGAGATGCTTTAGGGAGAGAACTGGGGTCATAGGGTTTCACTTAGAATGACAGTTGGAAGAGAGCAATCCTCTGTATATTATTACACTCTTTTATCCTAAAAGCTAATCATTTGTCCAATCTTTTTTTTAATATCACATGTCTAACAAAACCTTGTTCACTTCACTTGCCCTTTACCCCTGCCCTTGTCTGTCTCTCAGGACACTCCTTTTAAAACAGGTGGTTAAAATGATGTGCTTCCTGTCATTTTTAAGGAGGATTGCACACCTTCATGTAAGTTTGAAGCCAGACTTAAAGAAATATGGTTTCCAGTTGTGCAAGTGGGTAAAATTTTTTTCCTATACACATTTCTCAGCGCTGAAACTTGGAGTGCCATCTCTGTGCATGCTAAATTGTATCAGTGAAAAGCCTTCATTGTAGTTGGGGAGAAAGCAAGAGATGTGCTTATGTGCTCATATGCAAGCTGCCTGACCCCACCTGACACGTGTAATCCTAATATTCCACAGGTCGGATGAGTTGGTCATGGTTTGACCATGCTCTACTGCAGATCTTCAGGTGTCCAGAGCATGTACTGTGTGTTTGCCTATGTGGGCTAGTGAAATATTATGCTGGGGAAAGTCCCTGATCTATTAAGCTTTAAACAAAAAGTGCACTCTGGGTGTTAATTGGAATCTAAATTCAAGTGTTAACCTCTTTGATTGAAAATACATGCTGAGTAATTACAGGAAAGAGGCCAATTTCAGGCACAGCAGTAATTACTGAATTAGTAGAAAAGTTCAAGAAGAGCTTCAAATTTCATATCATTGCTAAGGTTTCTGAGGAACAGCTAATCCTGAAGTGACTGGGCTCCTCACACCTGTATATGTTTTTGGAAACTTCACTTAAATTTCAAAGAAATCTCTGCATGAATAATTCCAGAACCAGATGTCAATATTTTTTAAAATGTTGCTTTGTTTTCAAATGCAGAAAACTGCTTAGCAGCCTGAAATTTCAGTGATGATGAATTGGGGAAAAAAGCTTTTTCTGTTAGGTAGTATTTCTTTTTCTTGTTCTTGAACTTTGTGCTGTCTTGCTTGATTCATTCAAGTGGAATCCTCTGGTATGACCTCCTGCCTGTAGTGGTGTGCCTCACGTCTACTGCTTTTCAAATTTTCCTTTCCTAAAGAAAGTCTTCACATGATTTACTTGACCACAGCAGTTGCTGCTAACACAATGTGAGGAAATCCATATCCTCACCTTCAGTGCCAGTGTCACAGTTAACTCACCAAAACAAATCTTGGACACTACCATTTCAATGTCAGGTTTCAGGCCATGATAATATTTTGCTCTGGACAACAGCTGTAGATTGAAGGCTGTGCCTATTTTACAAGTTGTCCTCTTGTCCTGAGAAGAACTGTTCAGTTGTCATCAGATATTGTGATGTAGCAAAAAAAAGATGAGATACCACAAGTACTTCAGTTAAACTAATGAGAGCTTAGGAGTGGATGTGTGGGATGAAACCTTGACATTATTGAAGTACAGTGCAGGAGCCTTTTGGGTTTTGTTGACGGTTTTGGTATAGTTGCATGATAAAAGAGTAGATACAGATACAGTATATGGCCAAAGGTGCCGTTCTGAAAGTGCAGAATCTGTCCCACAAGTGCCTGATAACATGACTGTGCACTCACAAGAAGACTCTGATGCAAATCCTTAAATATAGAAGCTTCCTATTTAATTCTCAATAGGTACTAGACCATTATTGAACAAATCTTTCCATTAATGCTTTTTTGACAACTTTCCTTTGAGAAAAATCCATTTACAGCCAAACAATTCAGATCCTTGAAACAAACTGGTTGTATATTGATATCAATTAACCAGAGAGGAAGCTACTCCCAGCTACAAAGAACTTCTTTGTTTATTGAAAAGACAGATTATGATTGCTTTGAGAGTATTTAAGGCCACCTTGATAGGGCAAATCCAACCAGTAACTCAGAGCACTTTTGAACTGCTGCATCTAATTTATCATATATCTAAATGGCATGCTGTGTTGATAGAAGGAAAAATACCTGATACACAAATTCTTTGATTCTATCATGACAAACCCTTGGTCTGTTGATTCTTCTTTTCTGCCCTTTGCTGCATTCAATATCTTTGACTAAGACTGAATGTCACTGTATAATACATATTATGAGTGTGATGCATATATTGGTGCATGTTCAAGAACAATATAGATGTGAAAGTCACTGGGATTCTATTTTATAATAAAAATACTAAATTATATAAATTTTTTCTGTGCTGCAATCAGACAAAGCCACTGTAAGACTTATCAGAAAGTAATCCCAAATTGTGAAGTCATTCTCACTCATTAATATTTCCAGGAATTTGAATTGAACAGTAGAACAATTCACACTTGGGTTTGTGGTTTTTTTTAATTGTCTCTAATAAGTAAATACGAGTCCTGCAGGACATTTATTTTGTATATATCTGTCACACATTAATCAATCATAAAGAGAAAGTTGTACAGTGATTAAAGGCTCTGCTTGGAATGAGTGATCCAAACATTACATTGAATTGTTTTTGAATGGATTTATTAAAGTTTCAGGTGCAGCTATCCAACTTATTTGTACATCCAGCATTTGCAACAGTGGTGACAGGAGATGACGGCTTTGAGATTTATTTAACAATTAACATATTCAGTATTTTTTAACTGTCACTATATTCTTCTTATTCTGTATACTATATTAGGCATTGAAATGAAATAATGGAATGGAATTGAGGAGAAAAAAGAACGGGGAGGTGACAAGATAGTGCTTGTGTACGACACCGACAAATGTCTTCCTGAGAAGTCCAGAAAGAAAAAGAAGACTCTGGTACTTACTGTGCAGAACGGTGAAGTTTGTTGAAATTAAATGTTCCCGTTGTCTAGGAGCAGTAATACCCTTGATGGTTTTTGTCTGTATTTTGGGACACCTGGCTGATACTCTCAGAATCATTGTGGGCAGTATTCAGGCTCCATAGGGCCTGCTGGCTGGGATGCTGGATCCCATCAGGGATGGCTGGACCATGGCTCCATAAATGACTAATGTAGGGAGATGATAGTAATGTCTGTACAAGGCAGTCTGCTTAAGTTAGGCTCTGAAATGATTTCTTTTCATGGACTCTCCAGGGAGCCAGGGACTGGTCTAGTTTGCACCGGTGAGGTCTACAGACATTTGTGGTGGGTGGTCTCTATGCAAGCCCCAGTTGGCTCTGATGCGAGGCATGCTGTGATGATTTTTTCTAACTGCACTGACTCTCCCTGTGATCCTAGACTTACTGATAGTTCATGCTTTTCTGGTTCATGTTTTTCTGGTTCTGTGTGGCTTTTTTTTTTTTTTTTTAAAAGCCATGGGGGATGGAAAAGGGGAAAATCCATAGGATAATTAAGGACAATAACTCTGTACCTGTTTATTTTATCCCATCTTAAACCTTTCTGACATGTACTGATGTCTGTAATGTAAGTGCCCTAAAGGTGTGTGGGCCGTCATATTCTTTGGTGGTGTTTGCTGTAGGAACTTAGCTGTCTGAAAGTCTTGATATCTAAGAGGAGCTCCATGTTCTGGCATGATGCAGCTTGCAGGCTTCAGGGAGAAAAACAAGCCCAGCAATGCACGCACTAGTCCCCTTTTAAGCTGCTGGAGGTAAAAGCATAGAAGTTCAGGCACTGAAATGTCCAGACTGAATGTAAAGAGATAAATGATTATATTTGTAATACCTTGGTGTGCTGGCTGATTAATTCAACCAATTAATAAACCCCTGCTCTGAGCATAAAGCAAAGCCTGTTTGGAAAGGTTAACGTCAGGCTCTCATGACAGCTCAGTTAAAGTTACCTTTTTGCATTCCATAGGAGCTCCCTGAGAATCTTGTCATAAAGTCTGCTTAGTGAAGCAGAGCAAAATAATGCAGTAATAACACTTGGTATCTCATATAAAGCCATTGGAGGATCTCAAAGCACTTTAGACAAATCAGTAATGCCCGCTCAGCTCTCTCCTTTGCCAGGTAGAGCAGGGCTATGTTTTTTAGCAAGAGGAAGGATTCCCACCGCCTTTCCTGTTTTAAAAAGACTACTTTTCTCCTTTAAAAAAAGATAATCTTTGAATGTATTTATGTTCTGCATGGTCTCAAAGTGAAAAATTCTCAGGAGGCCACAGCAGGGAAAACAGCGATGAAAGAGTTTAAAGCAGGAACCTGTTCTGAGGTGTGCAGGAATTGAAGACAAAAGTGCTATTGGCTAAGATCTAGATTGCACTTCTTATTTAGCTGAGGCTAAAGAAGTTTCTCAGGATCAAGTCCCACCCCAGATGGTGGTGCTTGGAATTTTTCCATTTATTTTAAAGGAGGCAATATTGCCACCCATAGAGGTTTCACTCAGAACAGAACTAGCTCTTGAGGGTGGGGAAGATCCACAGAGGGGTTACTTCTGTCTGCATGTTCTGTTTTTCATGAACTTTCTCAACTTACTCCCTCCCGCCCCTTTTCTAAAGATGATTTTTGTTTTTATTTTTCCTTTCAATAGAATGTGTTTCAAAATCTCCCACAGTTCTAAGCAGAGGTTTGTGTCTTGTGAACAATAAATACTCTTGTTGTGAAAGTAATTAATTCTTTTTTTGATCTGACATGATCAAGCTAAGGTTAAAAGAATAATAAGTAGTCAAGGAAACTTACTCCCACATCTTTACCCTTATGATATTTGTTTTCAGAAGGCTTGAAATGGAATGAACCCTGTTCTTCCATACCTCATAATAACTTTAATTTGTTTAACAGTTGGATAAAAAGCAAATTAATCACACAAGTACCTTCAAAGGGAGAATTTGGACGTAGTAAATATTCAGCTGTGAAACAGCCATCTGCCATCACACGCAGTTTAAGCAGCTAGTACCCCTGAGCAGAGATGTAGCTGTGTATTTGAGCATCCTTAATCCTTTTCAGTGCAAAGTAAAAAGGACTTGTCTGTGGCACTGTGTTTCAGATGATTTACTGCTAGTAAATTGTGACTGTGGTAGCTATTTGACTAGTAAGCGTGCATCTATCTATTATATATGAAAAAGTATCTTGCTTAGTAGCTGGCCAGAGTGAGATCCAACTTCTGGAAGCAGTAGTCAGTAAACAACAAATTCTCCCCAAATTCAGGAGCAGTAAAGGTAATTGACCAAAAGGAATAGCTTACCAAGGAGCAAGGACAACTTTACTGCGTGCCTTGTCCAACTTGAAATCCATTTAAAATCAAGGTAAACACTGTAATGGGGAGGAGCTGTTGAATTTGACTTTTTTTCTATAAGAATTATTGTCTGCCTGTGTTTTAATATTATCTTTTATTTGATGAGGGAAATTCTTCAAACCATGTTTTTCTGAAACAGTTAACTATGGGTTGTAAAGCTAGAGAACTGGGCCAGCTCTTCAGCTGCTTGTACCAGACTGATTTATACCAGTGAAGATGCAGCTGTCTGATCTTGCTGTAGGAATCCTGAGAGCAGAAAGCTTTCAGTACGATTGCTACTTTGCACTGAGTCCTGGGCCCAGCTTACCTCTGCTGTGACTCCATATGCCTAAGGACATAAGAGAAAAGGTGAACAATAAGTGTCTCCAGATTGAGAATAAGAGGTCTATTTTGCCCGCAACAACAAATACATGGAAAAAGATCACAGAATTCTCTTTCTGCCTATAAATCTGGCCCTGAGGCTCGAGGCTTACAGGTTTCACTCATTCTTTATGGTCTGAAACAGATCCAATGTCAATCAAGGCTAGTAAGGGGGGAAACCCTACTCTGAGGAAATGACTGAACAAGAGCCCCTGTGAAGCTCTGTTGCTTAACTAACAAGCTGAAGTAAATCCAGTTTTGTGACAATGCTGTGAGGAAGAAGAGAAAGGG
Source organism: Anarhynchus alexandrinus (assembly GCA_008711295.1). Taxonomy (NCBI): domain Eukaryota; kingdom Metazoa; phylum Chordata; class Aves; order Charadriiformes; family Charadriidae; genus Anarhynchus; species Anarhynchus alexandrinus. The sequence continues at coordinate 436,174 of VUYV01000072.1, read as the reverse complement.
CTGGGAAGGCACCTGTAGGGCTGGGCCTGGTGGGGAGGGGCAGCCCTGGGCACTGCTGCAGGGCAGCCCTGAGGTAGAAGCAGCCCCCAGCTCCCCACTCTGACCCCAAGCAGCTCCTCTCTGTGACAGGAAACTTCCAGGTTTTGGGTCAATCCTGAATAGTTTTGCAGTAAGGGGTTTATTGTGAGAAAGCTTCCTCAGGACCAGTGCAGAAATCTTTCCTAAAGGAAGAGAAGGGCCAGCCCTGAGCTGGGCCGCCCCCCTGCACCTCCCTGCAGGCCATGATTGGGGCCTGCCCTGCCTGGAGGCTTCAGGTCTGGTTCAGAGGCCTCAGTCCCTGCTTAATCCTCAGAGTGATGAAACAAAATCCCCACACCTCAGAGCCTGCTGTGGATTTCTTTCTGGCTGTTCCAGGTAGTTCTTATTCCTGTATGTTTCTGCTTCTGATACAGCTAACCTGCTGTGGCATGGCACTGATACGTCTGGTCACTTTCAAGAAGTTTGTTTTCATCGTGCTTGTCCTTACAGGATTTATATGAGGTATGAGTCTCATTAATTTAATAGCCTTCATCTTTTCAGCATAGGGTACATTTAAAAACACCTGGTCCTAAATGCTGGGTGTCTTTATCCATAAATTAAATGACAGGGTTAGGAAGCTCCTTTCAGCCCTGAAGCAAGCAACAAAAACACCAAACCCCATGGTGCACTCCATTCAAAAGTGCTGCTCCTTAGGGTGCCTGAAAAATTACCTTCTCCTGGGTATGCAGCTTTTTCCCAAAGCTGACAGTGGCAAGCGTGCCAGTATGCTCTGTTTCTGATCAAAGCTTGATGGCAACTTCTGAACCTGAGGTGCTGAAAAGTAGCTGGACGTAAACAAAGAGCTGTGCCTTCTCCGGCCTGCTAGCAACCTCAAACAAGTATAATGATGGCTAAAATATAAACATCCCCAGCCACAAAACTACCCCACATTCCTCCTCTGAGAGGTGTCTCTGTGTGTCCTAACTCAGAATCGTTCACTGTTGGCTTCATGGCTTATACCAAGTGGGAGACCTGGTTGCACATGGTTTTCTTTTTAAAAAAGTAGCATCGTCTGAGGTATGAGGATATCCTGCTGAATAAGGTTCAAAAGTGAAGTATCTAATACTGCTGAGAGCTAAGTTAGAAGATTGCTTGAAAACAAAACATTTAAGCACATGTTAATGAGGGCATTAGGTGTTTAATAGGAGTCTGTTTGCCAAGGACCTTTTTCCTGATGCATCAGTCAAGAAATAAAAATGTGAAAAGGTAGTCGTGATCCCATGTGAATGAAATAAAATGTACTTGAATTTATTGCTGGTTTGAATTGCTTCCCACTCCAGTTACTTGAATCCTTTGTTTTGTTTTCATGTGATTGGATTGAATGTTTTTGGGTTTAAAAAATTATACTTAGAAACTTTATCAAGGTTTCCTAATACTTTAGGATTTCAGGTTTCATGCAGATGCTCATACTGTTTGAATCCAAAGGAATTTAAATTACAGGAGCTGATGGTTAATTTTACCTATGATGTTGTTTATGCTGTGTGCAACACTGTGTGTGCGTGTTTGGGAGTGACCTTGTAACTGTTCCTGAAAATTATAGTGAATGTTTCACTACATAAAGATTTTTGAATTGAGTGTGGATGTTTTAGCTAAGTTGTTGGGCTGTAGTGTAGGACGTGTTCAGCTATACGATACTGGGCTGGAATTGGAAGGAAGCATTATAGAGCTCACAACATAATCTTCAATCTTTGAAACTACTGAGACTGCACTCACTTTTCTTCTCATAAAGACTTCTCTCATCTCCCAAAAAGCATTACTTCAGAGTTCAGATGCAGAGATCTGGATAATTTTCTGTGGGAGACCCAGTGGAAGACACCCTGGATATGGACTGAAATAGTTTAAACTTTCTCTTTATATGCTATTAAGGTGTTTTCTTCTTTGCAGTGAGCTTGGTTTTTGCACAGAGGAGGGAGTAGGTGTAGATGTATCTGAGATCTTCTAAGATTCACCTGTGGCTGGAGTGATCTCTGTGGAGAATATATGTGTCTGTTGGATTCTGCTTCATCTCTGAAGTAATGCAGTTTGTGTGTGGCTGCATAATCTGTGGCTATATGCTACCTCAGAATGTCAAAATTTGTCTCCTATGAAAGGTCAGCCTGTGGTACAAAGTAATGTAGAATGGCAGCCAGAGAGAGATTCTGCAATGTGCTTGCTTAATGTGAATTACCTCTTTAAGATTTTCTTTACTGTCTTGGTGACTTTAAAAAATAAATAAATTTCTGTCTGAATTTGCTCTTCATTTTTTCACTCCCTTCATCTCCAGTCTCTGACAGTTAAAATGTCAACAAAAAATTATCTGAGTGCAGGTGTGGTCAAGTGGGTTTGGAGTATGCAAACAAGATCACCCAAGCCTGGACATTGACACTGTCCAAACTCTCTTATCTGCCTGTGTTATAGGGATTTACTTTTACCTACTTTTGTGATTGAAGTCTCTGGAGCAAATGGAGCCTCTGACTCAGATAACCACTACTGTATCAAGTTCATGTAATGTAGCCTATTAAAATAACATTAAATAGTTAGATGGGATGGTCGTTTTACAATCTTCTTAACAAGGAAGAAACTGATGCCTAAGGCACTGAGCACTGCCTGTTAGACAGAGAGCCCTAAATCATCGCTTTCGATGTGTATTTAGGCCGCTAACTTCTGTGCAGCTCAATGTCTTACAAAGATGGGCCCCTAACAGAGCTGTTAAATGGGCTCAGCTACAAGAGTTGTTGCAAGTGTGCACCTGTCTAGTGACAGCAAGTTAAAAGATAAGTGCTTGAATAAATCAGTCGACAGTTTTTATGAAAGACTTGGGAGGAAAGAGAGGACAGCAGAAAGTAGCTGTTTGTAATGCTAATAAAAAATGAAACATGTTCTAAAAGCATGTGAGAACAGGCGAATATTAGCAGGTGTTGTAAATGTCCAGGCTTACAACAGAGTTTGAGCCACACTGGGTAAACTACTTTCTCACGGGTTAAACTGCACTGAAGATGCTAGCTCAGCCACATAGTCTCAGTGAAGGCAATTGTAATTTAGGGATGATAGACATATCTTAGGCTCTGAAGTCTCTCTCGACTTCTCTAATATAGATTCTTCTTTCCAGGTCTGCCCTGGGTTCCCTAAACTACTTATACTACATAATGCACTTGAGCCTTCCTTCTTCAGACAGTTAATTTTTGGGGCAAAATCCTGGTCTTTCACCACCTTTCCCACCACTTCCACAAATCAAAGTCTTCTCGGTGACTATTTCCATTGTATTTCAGACCATCAGGAGCAGTTACCAAGGAGACTACTTCCTTGTGGGTTGAATCTTCAGCAGGTGCATATTAGCTCATTTCCAGTGAAGTCTGCAGGGTGAGTTGTTCCAGTTTATTTATGGTATTAAGTTCACCAATCAAACTGTTAGCTATATCACAAATGAAAAAAACATGGTTTAATCTCCTTTGACTATTCTTGAGGGCAACACTGATGATCAGTCTGTGGTTTCAAAATAAATAAACTCATTCTGGCCACAAAATATAAAGCCTGTTTATGGAGCATGCATCATGTTCCACCACGGGCTTGAGATTTTTAAGGAAACAGCAAGTTCTGGAAAGCAATATGTTTGCATGTGATTTATGTAAGTCTTAATTTTCAAAGCATTAGGAGACCAGCCTGCAGCTCTTCTGGTTGCTTTGTGTAAAATCAGGAACATCAGGATTCTGATTGAAATTTTGCGGCTTTTTTTCCTCCTTTGGCACTTCTCTCTCTGTGATGGCGAAACAGGTGGCAATTGTGAAGTAAAGTGTACTTAATTTTTCCACTGAAAGCCCAAAGTTAGCATGTGCTACAGATCATTGCTGCGTCTCCCTCAGCAGGTCTCATCCTGGAACTAATTGACTTTCTGTTTGGTGTGTGTGTTCTTGGGGGAGGCATATGCAGTTTTTACTTTAATTATCAGTACACCAGGCTAGACCTGCCTGTGTATAACATTAGAAATAGAAGAAACGCTGTAGGCAGTTTATGTCACATTAATTTATAGCTTGGGTAGGATTTGGATAACCATATGAATTACTTTACCACTGGACTTGACCTTTACATGTGGTGGTAAATTTTGTGAAAGAGAGAACAGCAACAATGTATTTAAGGAGGGGTGGAATTTGAATCTGAATGGTCTTGATTTTGTAATAAATCAGCCACAGAATAAACATGTCTCTTCTCTCATCCCCCCACATATGGAACGATGATTAGAACCAGGACATCAAAAAGGTTGCAGGAGTAAACAAATCTATTTATGACACTTTTTTTTTTTAATTTATGAGCATGTTTAAACCACTAACTTTGTAATCTCTTTTAATGCACATAAATCAAGTATATGTTTTAATGGTAAAAATATGGGTATGTTCCAGCCTTACCCTTCATAAAAATATTTTGGGCTATTTCTTAAATAGCTGTGGCGCTTAATGAAAGGTGTAGCTTTGCATATGCCTCTTAGTGTTGTATTTCTAAGGAGTGTGTGTGCATGTGTGTGTGTTTCTATCTGGAGAGATTTCCTAGACCAGACCCTCTCTTCTGACAGTTGCATCCAGCAGTATGGTAATGTTACAAATTATTATTATTATATTAATGCAAGGAGTTAGCTCTGCCCTTTCTGTGCCCCTCAGTCTTCTCCTAAAACTTCTTGACTCACGAAGAGTTTGGCATAACATGTGCAGCTTTGTTGGCTTGGGCTTGAAAAGTGGCTTTGCAACTAACTCAAACATGTCACTGCCATTGTTTTCACATGCATCTTATTGCAGCATGAAATTTGCCAAGAAAGCTAGTGAAGGAAAGCTGGTTTTTTTTTTTTAAAAAAAAAAAGTAAGTGAAAACCTAGATCTAGAACTAAGTAATTAAGTTTGTTTGTTGTAGGCTAACAGATGAAATCTCACTGAGGTTTGAATTTTGGACTGAATTGATACAAAGGCATCTATGGTATGGTGAGTTGCTTGTGTAAATTTCTAGTTCAGACTAAACTCATGGGAGCAGATCTAATAACATTCAGAATACGTTGCTGGATGGAATAAGTGAGCTAAGAAACAATGTGAATCATCTTCTAATTACTATTTTAAATGTAGACTAGCATTTCAGAAGGATGAGTGTTTCTCATTAGAAATCTGACCATATAGTGCTAGAGATAAACATCCTGATTTTTGTTCAAACCAGCACCAAAATCATAAAGGTTGGACTGGATCCTCTGAAATTTTTAAAGCAAATTTGGCTTTAACTCATGTGTAACTAAAATCTTTCAAGCATCTAACCCACTCAGTACTCTGATTCAATTGGACTTGGTATGGAACTGTATGTGTATCTGGATTCTCGTATATTAGCATGGCTTTGCCCCACCTCCATGCTATTAACTAACTGTTGAGCATCACTGCAAATACATATTATGGTGTGACAATTTCCTACTGTATTTGGGTAAATGTAGAAAACAATGCTGTAACTCTGTTTAGTCAGGCTCTGTACAGATGTAAGGTTAGTCATGGATCAGACTTCGTTTTCATCTCTCCTTCTGCTTCATTGCCCACATATGGGGTTTTGAGCATGAATTATTAATAATTGAATCATTTTAAATGCTGGAGATGCACCAATTGTTGTCAGATTTTAAATTTGTTCCTTTTAATTACATAGTTACCATTTAATGCACAACATGGATCTAAGGAGTTCTAATTGTTAAAGAACATTTTTCACCTCTCCTGATTAGTATGAGGTAGATTAAGGGTATAGAAAAAGCTCTTCATCAAACCCACTGAATTTTCTTGTCAGTGCTGAATTAAGGCAATATGAATGTAAGAAATGACCATGAAGAAACATTTTAAAGGATGTATGCTTTTTAATTTGTGGATTCCTGTACTCTTAATAATACTGGGGGGCTAAAGCTTCCAATTGTTTTACCTGGTAACTGTAGATAGTATAGGAAGGATAATAAAACAGAGCACATGCACAAAGTGAGGATTAATTACTTCATATGGATGAAAAACTGAAGTCACCCTGGAGATGCTATTGCATCTGTTATTGCTCTGCTTTCAGCGGTTGGTGCTGATGGTAACGTTTCATCAAGGATCTTGGAAAAATTTACATGCTAAATACTTGAGGCTTGGCTTAATAAAATGGATTTTGGAATATGCTAATCATGCTTATTTTGATCTTGCTGTACCTGGCAGTTGATTGGGCCCATTTGCCACTTAGCTCTTGGATCAAGGAGGTTCAGTTTGGAGACCATTCCCCAGAGATTTTCCACTAAAACTTCATATGCAATTGATCAGGAATTTAAGCTCATCTGTAGAGAAAGGTAGTTACAAAGTGAATTTCNCTGAAAACATAGAGAAGATTTCTTCTGTCATTTTTCCTCAGCAACATTTGGAAACTTATTTTTCTCATCGATCTGTGGGTACTTCCATGGAAGAGCCTGAAGAGAAATGAAAATGAGTGGGCTTTGCACGACTTTACAGACCTAGATTTTGTTTTTAATAATGAGCAATGCTGTAAATAACTACGGAGTTTTCTTTTTTTCTAGATTCACCCACAGTGGGAAATGTCATCCCTGTTCCTCTCTGTACCCCTCAGGCAGTTTCTATTTGAGGCTACAAATAAATAAATGGAGGAAACCCAGAACCTGGAAAATCCAATAAGTTTAATTTGTAAGGCACAGCTTTCTGTTGAGAAGTAGGTATTTGAAAAAGTGATGGACTTGGTTTGGATTCACCCAAGGGTAAATATGGAACTATGGGTGAAGAATTAAAGTTTAGAAATTGCATTTTGTCATCACAGCCTTTTAAAGTCAGATCCATTTAATTTTCTCCAAGTGGAAACTGCTGATATATCTGTAGTCATAGGGAAGTGTTTCTGTTCAGGTAACAGAAGTGTTGCAGAAATTCCTGTGCTGCGGCAGAAAAAAAATTAGGTGTTTCCTATTAGTGAATATATGCTTGATCCTGCATGTGCGGATCCAGTCTTTAGAGCCAGAAATTGTGTTAGAACTACCACCATTTTACAAATGGGTGTTCCTTTCTAGAACACAAATAGTCTGTGCTTTCTTACCTAGTTAGTGTCTCTGATAGTTCTTAGAAGTCCATTTGAAGAAGGAGATGCAGTCTAAATAGGGTGTTTACCAGTCAAGGCAAAAATAAATAAATCAATCCCAAACTCGGTATCATACTCCTCTAAAATGCTTCTAGCTAGCAAACCATTAATAAAATCATTAATAACTGCTGGTAGAACTGCATAGTACTTGGTACAACTCGCTAGTTTTGAAGCATTGATGGTGAAATCTGTTTTCATTGAGTTCAAATGAAAGGGGCTGCACAGGGAAATGCCTCGTATACTTCTGTCATTATCATATAACTTTGGGCCTGGAAGACAATGCATGATGGTAGTGAGGTTAAATGATTGTACTGGCTTATCTGTGATTAGACTTGGTACTCTTCTCTCCCAGAATGTTATAACACTACAGATACTTTAAAAAGAGAATCAAAATATTTTAGTCTTCTGCAGTAGAGAGTGTGATAACAGAGGACACTACTAATTTACTGCTGTAAACAGGGAATTCTCTGTTTCTAAAAAAAGGAGGCAGACCATTGCATTTATCTTAGACTTGTGACTAGAGAGATATCCAAACGGAATCCAGTTTGGAAGAAAAAAATCTTGCTAAGGTGAGAAATCCATGTGCTTACAGAGGAGCACTTAGAGCAATATCCTTTAGTATGAACAACCCTGCTCCAGTGCACTGTGGCAGGCTCCACACAATTACATCAGTTTTTGCTCTCAAAACCAAGCTGATGATACCTCATAGAAATTTTTCTCTTCCTCCTCCTTTTTTTTTTCTATTTTTTCCTAATGATTTGTTGAAACTGGAGGAGTCATTTTAGCTTTACATAGTATGAATTCCAAATCTGTTTTACTGGGACTTCTCGTGGGTTTAAGAGAATAATTAAACTATTTCAATACTGCAAATGATCTCACTTTTCTTTCACCTTGCTCCAGTATAATATTAACAACTCATCATTTACATAGCTAAAATAAGAAGTTTCTGAATACCAAAGAAGTCGGAGAGTGTATCATGAAATCTTAGTTTCTCTTACATTTTCTTCTGGAGTTGGTTCTCAAAAGTTGTACATAATCATTTATCATTTTAATTTTATAATGCCACTTAAGTAATAATATCTAAATTCAAGCTACCGTAAGATAAGAATCTAGTCCTATAATTTCAGCTGTAAGCTTAGCACCATTGAAGTTAATAAGATTCTCTGGAGTTACAGGATATGGTTGGGATCGGGCCTTCTGGAATTAGCACACACACAAGCACAAGCAGACTGTTTGAGTAAGTAAGGATTGCAGGCCTGGTTGTATAACCTGTCGAGTCTTCCTGTCATAACTTATCTGGAATTTCAGTAAGAAAACAATTTTCACAACTTTCGATGCTTAACTGTTTTAAACTTTCAGTTTGAGACCTGATAAACTTTGCAACCTGTTGCAGCTTTGAGATTTTATTGCTTCTTGCTGCTTTCATTCACCATATGGTCTGCTATTCACAAACTCTGCCCTAATGAGAATTACTCTTGCAGGTAATTTTCTAATGATTGTCTTGGGATAAACAAATTTTTCATACTTGTTTTGCTAATGTATTCAAGTAGGTTCACAGGGGAAAAGATTAATCATCTAAAAAGCAAGCCGGTGTCTTTCATTATGCTAAAGGATCCAAAGATGATCAGAGCAAAGCCACTCGTTGCTATGACAGCAGATACCTTTTTCTCCCTTTGTGAGGTAAATGGCAGCTCCCAAGCTGATTGGCTAAAATGAGCTTATCCTGGTGACCAACCATAGGGAGTTAATTTCATCAGAAAGAGAAAATGGTGGGAAATCCTGCCGTGATTGTACAAAGGAATTTTCATTAGAAGCCAACAGAGTCAGGGGTTCTCTTTCATTATAATTAATATGTTCCATCTAATAAAATAATTTGGGAGAGGCAGACAATAGAATTAGCCTATCTATTATTTTGTATATCCACATAAGCTTTAATCTGTTTTCTACTAAGACCTACACTCAAAGTAAAGCAACCCTTATTTTCTCCATAATACCTCTATTAGCAAAGACTGTCATCATGTACCTGTTTATATAATTGGAGATAAGCTAACTGCAGGCAATACAAAAGGGCTGGCATTCTTACAGGTATTTGCTGGAAACACTCATGCTCTATGGAAATAAAGGACGCAATAAACTTTAAATAGGAACATTTCCCTTTGGTTTATGGTGGTAATTCACATCATATTTCTCGCTTTCTCAGTGGAGGAGATTTTTATTTGGGTCAGATTCAAGGACAGAGGTTCCATGTCAGTTCACAGGTGAAAGGAAGGAATTGTGATGAGGCATTAGGGTTTACAGTTTGGAAACAAGGAAAGGACCTACACCAGCTTGCATGGGTTCTCACCTCCTGTGAGCTGTCAGCTGTGGCCATTTCATCCAGTCTTTCAGGTAGGATTTACCTTGAAGAGGTTGAGCTTGGTCACTTCTGTGCAGTTTGCATACATCACAGGCCAAAACGATGTGGTAAGAGTGCTAAGAGCTGTAAATTGCATACTAATGATTCTGTATAAGTCACTGTAGAACAGGATGTAAGTTGAACTGTTTTACCTGCTGTAGAAGAGCTGTGTTTCCTTTTTACACTGACTGCTTTTAACTGACATTGGTCAAGAGAGGTTAAGATTAACTATGAGACTTTGTTTTGCAGGGGCCAAAGAAAGCACATCATATCTCAGAGAAAACTTCCACTCTCTGAACCTGGGCTTCTGTTTATGATTGCTTTACAGCTTATTTTTAAGGTCATTTGGGGGGTTTAATCATACAAGCATTTATGCCTGTTGCTTTATTTGATTCATATGTTCATGTTTTAGGAAAAATTATGTAAAATGATGAAGTAATTCAGGTCACTGGGTATGTAGTAGATTACAACCCCTTTCTTGGTTGTTACTAGATGTTTATAAAATATGTGCTGCCACAGGAGATACCAAAATCTCTATCATATCAAACTAATGTAACAGGAAAACTGTGCTCTGAGACTAATTTTTAGTATGAAGCATGATCTTAAAGTCACTGAAATAGCTGATTTCAGTTGGTTTTGTACAGTGCCTATACTGAAGGTTTCATAAATCTGTAGTATCCTCTGCAATTATCATTGTTTATCTGTGGGATGAGAAAAGAAATCTAGAATCGAATAATGTAATAAAGTTACTTTTCTTGGTGCTTTAAAATGCAAAGGTCAGGCAGTAAAGTATTAGCTCTTATACATCTGCTTTATTTACCCTTCTTACACATTGAGGGGAAAATACTGGGCTGTATCTAACATAAGGAGAAAACCAAGACAGTGGAAAGTTTAATTACTTGCCTAAAACCACAGTGATTTAGTTGCACAGATGAGATTACAACTCAGGAGCTTCTGGCCCTTTGCCCAGGCTCTCTCAGTATCATGGAGCTCTTAGTTTATGTGTTATACTACCAGGATACTTCCAAGACCCGACTTTGTGCACTGTGTATGTGTACACATGCAAAAACACTTACAGGCAAAACTTACATGTGTCTTTTTATTTAACCCTGCTAATATGTAATTATTATGCAAATCCACAGCTGACAGACTGTTTGCCTTCATCATGTGCAGTTGTGGCAACTTGGCATGCAAATTGGCCACGCAACTGTAACTTACCTTTTTGCATCCGGAAACTCCTGGGAATCCTACTCTTCATTTTGCTTCTCAGGTTGGTGTAGTGGAGCTAGTTCATCCAGTTTGTAAGCAGTGATGTGGTATCTGAAGTAAAACCAGCTCTTCTAGCAGTTGAACACTGTCCTGTCCTGTGTATGTTTAGCTGTTAATAGGAGAACAAGCTTCAGCCTCAACATTTAAGTCTTCATTTGAGATATTGAATCTTAATTGCAAGTTCATGAGAGGCACGTAAGCAACTGCTTGGGTGCCCAGACATAGCCACAATTAACTGCCAAAAAAGGGAACCATAAAAAGCTTGTGCAGCCTTTTCTAGATTAAGCCTTCATCCTTTGGGACATAAATCTTTTTGTCTGTAATCCCAATATTGTTCTGCCTCGAATTGAGCGTGGGACTATATGGTGATATAAAGATATCAAAGATGTCTCTTAAGGAGTTAATGCAACTATATATTTCCGATGACCATTTTTAAGGCTAACATGAGAATATCTACTCAGTGGTATCCTGGAACATAAACATGTATTTTTATGTGCCTGTCCCGTAGGTTTCTAAGGGCTTGAATTTTAGGGCCTCCTAAAATTAAAGGTAGGTAAGGAAGGTCCCTTGCAAGCAGTTTTGTGAATTCAGCCCTGACTCTCCACAGACATCAATGCAGATAACTTTACAAAGGGGGCTGTAATGTCAAAGCCAACTGCTTCTTCAAAATGGGCTTGGTTTCTTGTTTTCTTCTGTAAAAGGTGGTGTTCTCAGGTGCACTAAACCTTGCTGAAAATGGCAAGTTTAACCACTGCCCTTAACTTCCATTAGCAGTAAGAGAGTTAATCACTTGTTTCCCCTCTAAACAAAAGTGAAGGCTAAGGAATTCCAGCTCTTTCCCAAAGAGGCCCCAGTGGGGTGTTGCTTTAGGAAGAATTGGTGTGCAGAATGGAGAAAGGCTGAAACAGCTGCCAGGCACGTGATACAGGTTTTGGTGGGGAAACCAGATTAAATTTCCACCCACTATGCTGCTGCATAACACAGCAAACAAGGTGGCAAACTGTGGCACAGAGGCAGGAGTGAGAATGGGTGGGGAAATAGAGGGGAGGGGGGTTCCTTGCCCAAACTTTCTGGGTCTGTGGCCACACATTTATGCACTACTACTCCTCCTTCCAGCAGGAAGCTGACTTGGAGCCACCTGCTTAGAAAACCTTAGAGTTTAGGTATCTGTTCAAGTCTAAAAGAGTAAAAACTAGTATCTCATAAAAATGGAGTGACAGGAAAAGAAAAAAGTTGGTTGTCTCTATGGCAATTCACGCATAAATTTTATTGTAAAAGGTTTCAGAATTTTACAGTCCTTTGGGATTGACATTTTGGTTCAGTCCATGAGATAAGTATCTAAAGACAAAGTGTGGATCAGAAACTTGGATTCAAATTTCTACAAAGGTAATAAATATTTTATATATTTGGTTTAGGGTCTGCCTTGACCCAGTGCAGGTAGAAATTTATTTACCAAAAAAAGCTGTATAACTTATACCTCTGATTAGTATCTTCAGAAGCCTCAGTAAAAACATGCACCTCAAAGCTAGGTGTACTTTTCCAAGGTGATATTGTATTTTAATTCCATTTTCTTTGACAAAGGAAATGGGATTTTTTTTTTTGACAATAACAAAAACAGAGAAGAAAGTCTTTTGATTTAAATGAATTTTTCCACTAGCCTATTCTCTGATTTTTTCAGCTGGAATTTTAAGTAAACTCTCCTTTAAAAGCAGATGAACAGAATTATCTAACTATGGTAATTATTTCAGAATGAGAGTTTTTTTAACCTGGAAAATTGAAACCATATTTCTGAGGTCATCAGCAACTTGTAGTCAATGAACACATTACAGAATTTTATATGTTTGAACTCTCCAGAAATATGATCATCTATGTAAATTCCAGGTGGAAAAGGTATTTAAACATACACCTGTAAATGAGCTGGCTTTGAATGTTTTCTCATAAAATGCATTAATGTGATGCAAAGGCTGCATTGGAGCTGATATTGTTCTGCTGTCTGTAATGGTCCTAATTAACTCCTGCGTGATTAAAATGGTAGGACTTGGCTTAAAAATTCCAGCACCAGTCTCAAGACTGTGCTTTTCAATGCTTTTGAGTTAGGTCAGAACGTGAAGATAAAATGTACTACTGTGGAAATAGAATCCATTTACAGCCTGTGCTGTCAAAACCTGAGTGATGACTCCCCTCCTAAGAACGGTGTTGATGATGTATTTTCTGACACCAAACAATTTCTATTTTTGACTCTTTAATTCTATCGTTGCATTTCTGTTCAGTGCCCTTCGATTTGTATTCAATCTCACTGTACTTTGGCAGCTGTAATTCTGTCACAAGGTACACTTGGAGCTTTCTTGCAACTGTTCTGACATACTCATAACAGCTACAGTTTTTCTTTGACAGTGCAGTATCTGTTTTTATCAGCGTGTGGGCTGCTGCCAGTGATTTACAATCAAATGTTAATAAAATTTGTCTGTTCCTTCTACTGTGTTTGTTTAAGTAGCTTCTCTGAGTCTTCTCATGAGTTGCTCCAAATAAGATCAAAGGGTTGAGAAAAATGTTTGTCAATCTGAAAAGTTACAGTGGTGGTGTTCTTGTAAACTCAGAATCCTAAAAATTCATAGCTAGTAAAGTGCTCTGCACACACGATTAATGACTTAATGGTAGATGACAAGATAGAATACTTTTTCGTAAAGTTTCACTTTAAAAACAAAGAGTAATCTGTTTCAAGTCTAGATAGAAGGGGGGGAAAAAAAAAAGACAGTGTCAGGCTAGATTTCCCCTATAGATACCACGAGAGCTTCTGTCCCTGCCATTGAACACAACAGCTGGTAAGCAGCAAGCAACTGGAGAAAAGGACCTGCCTTTAATCCAGCACAATGTTTTCTTGTGCCCATTTTACTGTAAGTCTCAGTGGCAAGGGGACAAAGGCTGTTGACTGATCTATGCAATTACCTCCTTTAATATTGCTTTCAACTGTCTGCCCAGAGTGGTGGATGAGGTTTAGTTAAAGTCTGGGGAAAAATGCCCTTTTAATAAATAAATAAATAAAGCTCCCTCTCTGTTGTCAAGCTGCTCTTTTAGACCTTTGAATCTGTTTTGGAAGAGTGCAGGTGATGTGATTGAAACTCAAATACCAGCAATGCAATCAATGTTTTTTTACTGAAATATCCTTAGCTCTGTGTGCAGTTTGCACTGGGAAAGAAAAGGTGTCCTTTTTTTCTTCTTTTTTCCATTTCTGATGTGTGTGCGTGTGGGGTGGTATCTCTCTTACGTAGTGTGACTCAGAGGCAAACGTATTTAAAAATAATTGTCCAGTGCACTCTTCATTTGGAGGCTTTATCTGTCCTTGATGACAAAAATGTGATCCTTTAAAAATAAAAAAAGATAATCCAAGCTGCTATTGATTTCTAATGTGGAAGATGCAATGATAAAATTGTGTTTAATGAACTGTAGATGGAAACCTTTTCCTTTTATCTGAGGAGATAGCATGAGGAGACACTGCACATATCTATACACTCTGAGTCAGTGAGATGGATCTGAAGCCTAATACTGAGGCCCTTTCTATGATGCAGGTGACTGTAACAACTGGTATCAGAGTCCCTATTTTCTTTGAGTTGTTTGTGCAAAAGGAGACAAGTGAACAGGAGTATGTGCTGTATACAAAGGCTTGATGCGTGCTATGGGTTATGAAGTCATAGTGATGAATAGACCCTTGATTGACAAATAGGCAGCATTTCAATAAGTACAGATGTTCAGATATCGCAGTGATGAACGTGGAACAGGGACATAGAAATGAGTGTTGCAAAGCCCGCATGGTGCATGGCAGAGGATATCCTTAGTTGTTGTGTATGTGTCTTGGCCAGATGCTTTCATAGATCTGACATTTTGGGCTGAGGAGAGCTGGAATCTACAGCTTTAACCAAAATCATGAGAGAAGGTGACTGTGCTAGGCAGATTTCTGTTCTTTTCATACCTCTAGCCAGGAACAGGCTGGATAGGGACACTACCTTGTTCTTTCCCTTTTATGAATTCAGGGATTTTGGGGGGAAAAAAAAAAATCCCATGTGAATAGATGCAGAATTGAGCTGGATGGGGCTCCTTTTGCTCTGAATGTGAAGACGCAGCATTTGGAAGGCAGCAGATTTCACTCTGTGTCCCTGCAGAGCATTGATTACCTGCTTGCAAATTTTCATACCTAATGGTACTGCAAATTCTTCTCATTTTATTAAGTTATTTTTATCAGCAGACCCAAGGCCATCAGGTGTCTTAACACTCAATTGTCTTCTCAAATGCCTGAGGGGAAAGGCCAGTGAGAAGTTAATTTAGATTTCATTGTATGGCATTTCTGATTATAGCAGCAGAGTAGGAATTGGGAGTGAAACTACCAAATCCTTTCACATATGGCATCAAATATCCTCACTGTTCAGTCCATACCAGCATCTGTTGAATAACGTTCATATATTATGTGATGAACCTATTCATTCACTAATATTTAAACTCCTGTTCAGTACCTTCCAACCATGGCTGACCCACTTACATTCACTTTGTGTAAGCTTGTGTATGCGTTATTTTGTCTATTAACAAGAATTAACAATAGATTTAATGGTAGTGGCTGTCAAGAGAGGTAAATTCCACTCCCAGTCTGCATATTTTCCACTTAAATGTCCTCCTCCCCTCCCCCCCCCAAAGTAAGGCATATTGTATTTTATTTAAATTTACTCTCCTGTTTCTGCAAAAACTCTGAGATCTTTAAGTGGAAATTGCTAAATTAAAGCCTACATTTTGTTATGGTGGCTTAATATGTCTCTGAAAATTGTCAGCAACTATCTATCTGAGCACGATCTGGAAAGATGGCCTTGACGTAAGAATTTTGCTATGCTGTTATGTCTGACCCTGCATGGGAAATATACTGTATTTGTACCACCTAGTGAATGTTGCACAGTCAAGGTTTGCAGAAAGTATTGTACTACTCTTGTGTCCTGCACTGAACTGTAAGCCATGCTTAATGTCCATCCCTACTTCAAAACCTCTGAATCCAAATTTATTAATCACTGTTGCTTTGGTACCTTTGTAATTCTGTCAGGTGCATTGTTGACTATTGCAGTGTCTGGGAGCCTCAAGGACATAGCTTGCTCGGCTCAACCCACACTGTGGTACTTGTACCAGTTGAAATGACTGCAGAACACTGATATTATAACTCTGGACTGTAAGATGCTTGTGTAGAGCAGTGGGAACAAAGAGAACCTACTTGTGGTGACTTCATATTCCTTTACCTCTCCAGCCTATTTGTTCTGTAAAACCACAATAAGAGAAAAAGTAAAAGCCAGCACTACTTCCTACCTTTTTTTATATGTAACTATACCTTAATGCTGATTGTAAAACTTGACTAAAAAATCCCTCAAATCTTTCTGCTTAAAAAGAGGAAAGGAAACAGCATTTATGTATTTGTTCTCCTTTTGTGTTTCCTTAACAGTGGTTCAAGAGAATTAATCTGTGTGGAAATAAAATAAATAGTTAATTCAGAAAACTACCTGAGATGTTTCCTGCATTCTTTATTTTGACATAGACTGTGTAATTTACCAGATCAGGGGAGATTTGGAATCGATTTGTCTCAGAAACTTATTTGAGTTTCACTTGCATGGGCAAAATGTGGCAATGGCTTGCCTTATGCCCTCAGTGTGAAGAGGTTCCAAGTAATGGCAGTACTGTTCATTTTAGCATTGCACTGGATCATCAAGTCTGTTGTTGCTGTCTTGAGCAGTATTTGGGTATAAATCCCATTTGTAAGTCTACCTGATTCCATCTTTCAGTCAGTTTGGGTTTTGCCTTCTGCTGTTCTTATTGGAAGACTGTCCCAAAACTTCTCTAATACTGACCTTTGAGAGTCCAACCGCCCTCTTTGTTTGTCTCAGGTTACACAGTTATGTTCTGATGCCAGTTCTTGTCTGTTTAGTTGCATGTTTTTTCACTCCAGAGCTGTATCTTGCTGGGCTAGAAAGGAGTTACCAGGCTTCTATGTGGTTTTTTTTCTCTCTGGATTGTGGAAAAGCTATTTTGTGTGAATTTCTGTGATTTATGGAGTAGCAGAAAGTACGATTCCCAAAACACACCCTGCTCTTCCTTCTCTGATCAATCGTGTTCCAGTTGTGGTTATTCTGGAAACATTTTCTCTAAAAATATGGTGCTTGAATCAGTAGTGTGAATACTGTATTCCAAGAAGGGGAATTCCTAGGGTGTGGTGAATTTTTACAAGACACAGACTTTTAATAGAAGAGGGAGGCATTCCTTTGAAGTGCTGGCTGAGGAGAGAAGGAGCCAGAAACCTCAGAAGGCCCAACTCAACCAGTGCATTCAATTTGGCTTAAAAGGTTTGTTATTTGTGGAATGCGAATGAATTTTTATTCTAGAAAGTTATCAAAGTGTGGCTAGGGTTATCTTTTACATTTTCACCGTTCCCTACTCTGTGCAAAATGAATAAATAAATAATAAAAAAAGCAAATGTACATTAGTGTGGTCTAAAACTAACACACAGGTGGGGTCTGCTAATGCTTCAATACGTTCTCTCATATCCGATCTTTTCTGAGTAAAGGAGTATCTTTGCTGTCACTGCTTAAGCACCTGATGTTGCGTAGGTATGTTGTAACTAAGCCTCTTAATTTTTTTTCTTCTCTGTTTTTTTTTATAAATATCTGGTGGTTATTGTAAACTTATTAAAATTGGACAAAGCATTCCTATAAAACATGTATTCTCGAATTCAGAGAGATGATGGCAAACAGCTGCATTAAAAGGGAGGATATAGGTTAAAGAAAAATAAAAGCTCTAAGTACGGTGCAGTCTTTTTTAGGGCTACAGATATAGTGGTATATAATGGTTTCAAAAAGAACATACCCAGTCCTGAATTTCCTTCCTAATTCAACATTTCCTTGTTATTGGATTAAAAGAAAGTTAGCTTCTTTGATTTTTGTTGTTACTACTCAGGACATCCTTGATTGAAGGTGATGTTGATCTTGTTTGTAACACCTTTGGGTCATTTCAAAGACTGGGAATTGTGAAAGGAGATTCACTCATGATGTTTTGTATTCCACTGATTTGGAAAACAAAAAAGTGCCAATAGATCAGAAAAGACTTTTCAAAATTTGGCAGCACTAAGTAGACCAAAATGTAATTGGGGGATGTTTACAGCTATTTGGTTATTCACAAAGGAACATTCAACATAAGAAATCTAAATTGAAAGCCAAGCAAAATTCCTGAGTCTCCAGCGAGAGATTATATGAAGCTGTATGGACTGATGCTTCTGCAGAAGTCTTGGATGAAATGTTATATACATGGTTATTGCAATTGCCACAGGCCTGGCCTCAATGCCCTTGCCTGTCCTTCCAGTCACCTAACAACCTTTTATGTCAATTTTCCAGTTTTGTGAATGGGCTTAATACTTGTAAGGCAGAAGAGCATGGAAGCCTATTGCTTTCGGTCCTTTTCTCCCTTAAAATATTATGTTTCCCAATTAAAAGGCAATGCTTATCAGGAGAGGCTATGTGCCCAGTAAAAATGATTTCAAAGGCACAAGCCTTTTCTGGGCATCTAATGAAAGTCTTCATGTTCACTATTTATTCCTGGCTCTCAAACTAGAGAAATAACTGGAAATTTCCATTCCACATTAATCATTTGTAAGTGAATGTTGACTGTTGACTTGCTTTAAGAGTAAATAAGGGAGTTCTTGTTGGCGTGTTTTCTCGCTCTTTCTCTCGCTCTTTCTCTCGCTCTTTCTCTCGCTCTTTCTCTCGCTCTTTCTCTCGCTCTTTCTCTCGCTCTTTCTCTCGCTCTTTCTCTCGCTCTTTCTCTCGCTCTCTCTTTCTCAAAAAAAGGACTTGTTGGGCCTGTTTCACCTCTATCAGCTTCATTCATTATTCTTCTGCAAGATGTTGGTTCATTTCCTACATCATAGTGATAAGTAGAAAGGGACTAGATAGCAGAGGGCTACTGCTCGCTTCCTGTTAGCTGAAGTCAGATGTCAGGCTAGGCTTTCTGTTCTCTAGTTTGATTGATAAGCTTGAAGGAGTCCATGGCAGGTATGCAGGTCAGGGGGATAACAGCTGGAAAATATGCACCCAGCAGAGAGACCACACAGAGAGACCAAATTCTTTCTCACTTATTGCTGCACAATTTCAGGATAACTTGGTGGTTAACACAACATGATTTGACATTTGACACAGTGTATAATCTCTGCGTATAGCCATGTAATTATGCACTGCATTCTACTTGACTGATAAAATACTCCATTACAAAGTGGGATGATGCTAATTGTTTCTTACTTTAATTTTAGCTGCAAAATAATATCCAAGACTCAACAACAACTGTCAATATGATGTTGGGTATTCAGAGATTTTTACATGTAATTGTGAACCAAGTACATCCAAAAGGGTTTGACGATTCCTGCTCCTCACTGGTCATACAAAGAAAAGTTGCTAAGCACAGGAAAAGTCAGGAGGAACTTTCTGCCTGCTCAGAGGCAAGGAAGTGTCAACAAGTCTGTAGTTGGATGGGAGCCCTGCCAATCCGGCATCACTGGTAGTGCGATGCTCTGGGTAAAAGGGGAAGGAGCCCTTGGCATGTTAGTGAGGGTTATGTGATGCATGCTCTCCAAAGGAACCATGGTGTTCAGTTATATTTGACCTCCTCAGTTATTGCTGTTGTACCCTACCCAAACTGTGGGAGGCCTTAGGTGGGCACTGAATACTCGCAGACCTGGCCTGATGTCTCTTCATTCCCACTGTCTGCATCTTCACCTCTATACATCCTATCTGCCTCTCTGGTGGATAAATGTTGAGGTTCTAGCAAAGATTTCGGGTGCTCTGGCCATGTTGATATTGCTACAAGGGTAAATGCTCTGCCTAGCACAAAATAAGGCTGCTTATTCATGAAGTACAGATCTCCATAAAGGAAGGTGGCCATGATCTGCCCCACAATAGCTGTTCTTTGTGGCCTGCACCTTTACAAAGTGAGGAGATGATGTCTTCTCTTCCCTGTATCAACATTAGGTTTCTACGCTCTCTGCAGTAGTTAGAAACAAGGAGTGACATTAGAGAAGAATTGATCTCGGGGCTCAGCGCTGCCTAAAGAAGCACAAGTTATTGCTATCCCCTCTGTAAGAGCTGCCTTTAAAGCTCAGTTAGAGCTAAAACTGGTTTAAGGTCACATCCTTAGCTTTGATGAATGGATGGCCCAGAACTAAATAACATCAGCTGAGGCCTGGACTCGGTTTCCAGAACAAGATTTAAAATAATATTAATAATGAGACCTGAGCCCCTTCCTACAGCTAATTAGTCTGAAATGAATTTTAAGACAGGAGATAGCAGCAAACAGCTGCTTCTGATAAAGGCATTCTCTTGCATGTGTGTTTTATACAGTTATCTTCTTTCTTCGCAAATGATGAATAGGTGATGGGCTCTGTGCAGTGACACTTGAGAGGGTATTCACAACTCTTACACAGGAACACTGCTGTTATACACATGTATAGCTAGAAACAGCAATAATCATGCACAATTTGGGGTTTGTGTGCTCTTTTGTTAACAGTAACCACTGAAGCATAAATACACCCTAGTGATCATATTGAGTTATGGATATATTAGGGTGCTCTCCATGTTCAGTAATAGGCAGTTGTCTGGCAGAGGCATAAACTAGCCATAATAGAACAACAGTGTTTCGTGTTCTGATTTCACAGATATAATTGAAACAAAGGAAAATCAATTGGCTTAATTTATTCATGGTGCATTTTTGAAAAAGCAGTAGTGTGGTATTTCATCAGTCTCTCTCTATATTTTGGTAATGGAGACTTGGTGGCAAATTAAATTTAGATTCCCTAAGCAGTAGCTATTAAGAGCTCCGATCTCTTGTTTTGAAATGGGTAGATTGATTTTGACCAATGGGACCCACTCCATGGGATATTAAACAGGCAAACAACTTCACTGGGAGTTTTATTGGAGTGCTGGTTTCACAGTCAGGTGTTTGTAATGTACCTCTGGGTAGCAGGTAGTACTCCTCCTCAAAACATCAACCTGGTCTTTTAATTGTGTAATTCCACCTCTTCCCTTCCTCACTCTCCCCTCTCCTTCCTACTCCAGCCTCTTCGCAGGTGTCTGGTCTGACCTGTCAGGTGGGTCTCTGTTTGCTTGTCAGCTTGGGAGCTGATGGCCTTAACGAGGTACGGCTGATTGCACAAAGCGGAACAGGGTTTGTCTGAATTGCAGGTGTGAGCAATAGGCAGAGATCTCTGCTAATCCTGGGGATAGTGGAGCACCCTGGGCTGAAGCAGGCATAGTCAGAAAGGGCTAAATGAGGTGCAAAAGTGAAAGACAGACAAAGTTAAATGCTGTGGTTTCCTTCTCCCAGGTGGCTTGAGTTATTTAGGGCTTGTAAAGTGAGTTGCTCTTGTTTTTCAGCAGCCCATGATGATGGGGTCTTGGAGCATGGCTGGGAATTTGTTATATACATATATATCTGTATGTATTTATATAAATATATTTATTGGAAAGTCATTTTCCGAGGACTTTATGTCAATGGAAAATCCTGCCCACTTTAAGAATTTTGAGTTTGAAACAAAAATGAAGCTCGTTTATGCTTTGTTTTCCTCTGCATCTGTGGAGACCAGGTAGCTGGAGGCATGATTGAGTTTTGAGCTTTATCATACATGGTGCACAAGAGCTCTGCTGGGTGCTAAATGCATTTGACAGTCTTGGGAGCAAAGGGGAATGGATCCTCTGAGAGATTGTCTGCTTTGGGCATCTGAAGCATTGTGCAGCCCAAATGTAGAGGGAAATGCTAGAGAATAGTTGGGTGTACAGAAGAGAGCATTACAGTAGGCAGGGGACATGAGACAGATTTAGTAAATTGTAATAGGGTGAAAAGGGAGGTGTTGCTATAGAAGAAAAAATGGGATTACTGGAGCGGGAAGAGAGAGCAGTAGAAAAACTTAGAGGTGATATATCCCATGTGAACTGGATGCCTTTGATCTACTGAGTAAATATTTTGTTGCTTTATGAGTTTTTATGTTCCACTCAGGCTTTATCTTCAGGGCTTTCCTGAAATCTTGTGAGTTACAAGTCCATATTTTTTAATTTGTATGTTAAACTTTCTGTATAATCACAAGATTCCAGATGCTGAGATTTGGAAAAAAATACTATTAATGTATCTAGACTCTAATATCACAATAGCATATATCCATAAAATCAATTTGCTGACCTTTAATATTAATGACCGGTAAATCTAACATTTTGCTAAAATCACTGAAGTTTAAGCTTTCGTATAGCAGGGACAAATTTAAGCTGCAATGTATCATTTCTACCCTAAGGTCCAAACTCTGTCATTTGGGGAAAGGACTGCAGGTTATAGCCCTCTATTTGCAAACAGGGAAGGGCACATGCACTAAGCAAAGCGTGCCTTAAAAAACTAACAAGAAATTGGAGAGGTACAGAGAAGATTAAAGTATTCCTCAGCAAAGGAGGTTAATCCAATTTCTTGGCACCATTTTTTCTGCACTTAAAGGAAGACTGTACTTTGCATTCCTGATCCATCAGGTGAGAGCTAGTTTAATGCAACAGTCGCCTGTGTTTGCTTGATATTTATTTATCTCTAAGCATATATTTTACAGAGGGTAGTGTGATACAGTGGTATGCCTTCTGTTTTTCCCCTCCTTCTCCACACACAAAGTCAAACTGACTTTATAGTTTGTGTTCTCTGAGAACCAGGAGACTCCACTTCAACTTTTATTCCCCTCCTTGCTGGCCTGGTATAATGTCACTTTGTCACACTTAGTCTGCTTGTAGTATAACCTCTCCTTTGCATTGTGGAAACACTCCAAAAACACAGGAGATGCATGCATAGGTCCCTACCTCTACAAGTGTAAACTGAGAGGACAAAACCAGACCCAGAATAAAATAAAGACGTGTAACATGTGAGTAAAGTGACCAGAACAATGGCTGGATTGTAGCTTATTGTTTGGTTTCCAACTTAAAATCCCCAAGAAAATCCCTCCTGTCAATTAAACTGGAAGGGGTGTGGGGCGGGGGGCCTCTCACTTTCCTCCTGCTCACAGCTTCCTCCCTCCAGTCTTGATGCACAGCCTGCATAGGAGATGGAGTTGAAGTCAACAGAAACCTGTGACTTGGCCCCAGGATGGCTGGGTTGGACCTGTTAGTGCTGGTTTCTAGAGGGGTCTGCTGAAGTAGGTCTTTAGGAGATGTGAAGTGCTTTGAGGATAGTCAGCCAAAGAACAGCATTAATGCTCAGCTATCTTTAAAAGTGATTTTTTTTTTTTCCTCTTCCCCTTTATCTAATTCCTCAATGTGAAATGGATGCAGATGTGTTGAATGAGTTCATCCAGGATGTAGAAACACCATTTTATATGTGTACCCACCCACATAATTGCTTTCCTTTCACATACTGTGCTCCTGTGCACACCTGTGGGATGTTGGCAAGACCTCCTGGATATTAGATCTACTGAACATATGACCCATATAGCTTTCACAGTGTGGTAAAGTTACAGAATTACACCTGGGTAGCCTTGATGGGCAATCTATTGTGTTCCTGGTTTCAACTTCTGTATCCTTTTGCTTCTGTTAGAGCTGTGGGATCAGAATCAGGACCAGTATGTCCCTTGTGATTTAAAATTTTGTATTTTTGTTTATTCATACTTTAAGCTTCATGATTAATCAGAGCATTCCAGTTGCTGGGATTCACTTATTTCTACAGGGAAGTCTAGGATGTTATTTATTCTGTCACTAAGCGTACGTATAAATATAGTAGGAATAATGCTCATCTCCTTGCTGATTTTTTCCTGTGAAGATCAAGTACTACTGAGAGGCTCTAGGATAGGGTCAGCAGGCCTTGTACAGGACATTGCAGAGAAGTCCATCTTTCTGGAGCAGGTGGAGGCAGGGCAGGATTGCACAAGGCATCTCAGGCTACATGCTGTGGCCTGGCTTTCGGCAATGGAACCAAGCTTTGAATAAAGGGAGATTATAGCTGTCTTGTAGTTTTATGTTTTCAGCTTTCCAGATGGTATTATCCTACTTTTTTGCTTTTGACCACTTCTTAGATATGCTCCCAAGTAGCTGTGTGTGTTCCTCCCAAATAGCGTATCCTTTGGTTATACTGCAGCCCTTAAATGATTAGCAGTTACAGCGCTTTTGTGGTCTCTCTTGCCTCCTCTGTTTCTGTTCAAGGATAGAAACTCTGGCAAACTTTGGGCAACCTGGATCATGCAAAAGATGTTAAATAAGTACAATTTGGAAAGATCCCATAGAGAAATATGGGCTAGGGGGTAGATGACAAACTTTAGCTGTGTAGTAGTCAGTCTTTGTGTAGTCTGATAATGGTCTTGTGTCTGTGAGAAGCAGATATCGTGTCTTAAAAGATGCATAGCTACCAAAAGATGTGGCCGAGTGGTGCAGGGATTTGCAGAACTTCTGAAAGTTGGGTGTCAACTAAATTGGGTGACTCAGGTTGTATGCAGGAGTCCTAAAACTTTCATCTGCCATTACTGCTTTTCATATGTGGACTCTTCATGGATTAAATTTAGTTCAACTATTGCGTTTAATGTTCTACAAAGACTCATGGCATGGTGGGACAGTAAAGGGAAAGTCAGGGCGGTGCAGGTAAGCATCCCTTGCCTTAGATGAATCCTGGAAATATCTGCAAGTACAAGGTCACTCCGGTGGCATGCCATTGTAGGGTGCTTGTTTTAGCCTTGAATCTACCATGCAGGCCTGCCTCTCTGTGCAATGACCAGTCTGGTTAAGGCCCCATGTGGTTAAATAAAACATGGAAATCATGCTTCTGTTGGTAAATGTAATTAATTTTTACTAAAAATATATTTTCTTGACACATACAGGTATTATGAACCCTTACCTCTTGATCAAAGCTGTTGTTTTTTAAATTGGTGTTGCTTTTAGGATAAATTAACAGTGGAGCAAAATGACCTAATGTTGCTGAGAGGTAAAAATTGAAACTCTGTGGATTGTAGCTTTGAATATTTTTGTGTATGTGTTCATGAAACATATTCTGCTAGAATAGCATCATGCATATAAAATGTCTTAGATAATAAGTTGGCCAGGAAGAACAATATAATATCTTACTGTCCTTGTTTCAGTCAATTTTACTTATTTGAATGTTTAATCATAAATTAACGTACAGTTCTTCAGTTTTCAACGTGAGTTTCTGAAAGGATTTGTCCCTGTTTCTCTAAGAAGTGGCACAAGTACTGAAGTAGGCTTTATACTAGAGGACGTATTTTCGCTCTTCCAGACTGTTTTGGAAAAGTTGGTGATATCAGTGATAAGAATAGGAGTTACAATCATTCAAAAGCGAAGAATGGCGAGGAGGGAGTTCCTGCACAATTGTGGCTTAACCAAAAATTTAGGACAGAAGAGAAATGGGAGTGATGTATATAGCTGAAATTACAGGTGAATTAAATTACCCTGGCTGGAACTTATGCTGGACACATCCCCAGCTAACAACTCCTCTTCCTGCATGTTACCTTGTAGGTATAACAGAGTTTTGCTCACCTGTTTCTGATTCTCGGAGGAAGAAGTCTAGTCCAGAGAAAACGGTATTATAGGATCTTTTAATGACTGCCAAGTATGTAGGACCTAGAACCTGTGATTTCTTGTTTATAAGAACGGTGGGTATACAGAATGACACTGTGGTACTGTTGGGGAGAGGTTGCCCCGTTCCTGACTTAGAGGAAGAAGGTCACTTACTGATTTACTAGCATCATTTCTTAAAGTACTTAGGATTTTCCTTGGCAAGTCCTTCATCCAAATTCTAACTTCTAACCTTGCTTAGTTTGCACAGGACCTAGTGGAACCACAGTCCAAAGTGTGTTTTGGCTGCATATTATCAAAATGTTGTACAGTTATGTTGCACAAAAAATAATTTTCCCATTTGTGTGGTGGTTTTTTATTTTTTTTTAATTACAGGTTACTTTTCATTTTAACTTCCCCAAATATTCCTTTCAAGGAAGGAAGCAGCCTTTAACGTGTGTGTGTTTTAGACATTTGGGATATTGGAAAGATCAATCAAAATAGATGGCTAATTTCCCACTACTGTGCAATTCACAAACTGTAAAGCACTTTCACACCAATCTGCAAGGCTAGAAAGTGTTACCCCACAGCATGGGGTTCCTGAGAGATGGGCTGCAATGCTAACTATTTTTCTTCTGGTTCTCTCTCAATTTGGGAGCATAGAGCTTGATTCTTCTTCCCAAAATCAATGACCGTATATTAAAAAAAAAAATAAAATACTTCCTCTGGCAGCATATGGAAGGAAATAAAACAATTTGCTTGCAAATGGGAGGTAATTGGTATGTTAATTAAAGTCGACTTTACCTCTCTTAATGTTAACCTCCTGATTTTCCTCCAGTGTTTCAGGTAGGGGAAAAGAATTTATTCTTTAGTATTCTCAAGAATGAGATTGGATAATAGACACAAATGAAGTCCAAACCTAGTACAAAAAACATAAGAAGATATGTCTCCCGGCTGCTTTCCTAATACAGCATAAGGAGGACGAGATAGTTATCTGAGCAGTCACTCCACAGCTCAGACTTCAAATTATAGTAATTATGACAATTTGTGCCAATAGCCATGAGGTGGGGTTTTTTGATGTGGTTAAAAATAACATCTGTAAAAATCCAATAAAAAAATTACATTTTGCTAATTTTCTGATAAGATAATGTTTAAGCGTACTGTGTGCCTTCTACTGCCGTTTTCAATTAGAGTATTTCCTTCTGGGCTTTTACCATCTCGTCTCATGGATCCGATTCCATCCTGAGCAGTTCAT
Organism: Anarhynchus alexandrinus; assembly: GCA_008711295.1. Taxonomy (NCBI): domain Eukaryota; kingdom Metazoa; phylum Chordata; class Aves; order Charadriiformes; family Charadriidae; genus Anarhynchus; species Anarhynchus alexandrinus. The sequence continues at coordinate 409,515 of VUYV01000072.1, read as the reverse complement.
TTGTTTTAACTTTCTTAATTAATTGTTTTGTGTAGGTTTTGCCTTTCAAACTGATATCAATCTTCCAGACTTATTAACGTGCTGATTGCTAATGCGTGATACAAAGCACAACTCAGTTAAATTGTTCTTTCTGTCATATTAAACAGAGCTCCCATATTAGCCTGCTAAACAAAATAATTGTAGATAATTTAGAGGGTAACAAATGACAAGAGTCCTGTACCTGGGAGAGCAGAAAAAAAGTTCTGTTTGCAGCTTTTCTGCGCTGGCTTTGGGTACAATTCTGAGCCCACATGCTCAGGCAGAGTAGGACAAAATAATTTGCTGTCAAGAAATTGTAGGAGAGCCGGTGGGAAAAATTGCTTTTCCCACATGGTGAAGTTTCTTACCTTGTCTGAGGAATATGGGGGTCAAGGAGAAGCAGGGTATCAGGCATAGCTGATAGCTTCCCTCCTGTACTTTCAGGGAATTTTCCCTTTTGTGTGAATTTGTTCAGTTTTGTATTCCTGACTTACCCAAAACTGCATCTGTCTTGTTTAAGTGTATCATTATGTCCTTTACATAATCCTTGTGTCCATCTACTCCATGTAGCTTGACTGAAAGGACATATCATTTGGAGTCATGATTGTAAATTCTAATGTAGTGCTATCCTTGAAGCTGTCACGTAGGTGACCTGGTACAAGTTCAGGGTGTGGCAATGCAGAATTGTTTCTCAGAAAAGGCACTGATCCCTAGACTACTTTAATTCACTTGAGATTATGACCAGAGCCCATGTAGCTGGAAATTTGTTGTTCATGCTATAGTAGCACTGCTTTGCCTGACCAAGCTGAGATCTCGTTATGCTATGTATTGCACAAATGATTTCAGAACATGCTCAGTGATCACATAACTGCTCCTGGGGATTTTACCTCTGGTGTTGGTGAGAGCAGACAGATGCTTGACTCCTGTTGACAATCTCCCTTTCATAAACATCACAGTAAATGATAGCATAAAGAATGAGAGAGACCTGTAACTTCAGGTATGTTCTCTTAAGTCTTTAAAAGACAGGTAAGGGTTAGGAGGACTCTTCTGGCAATTATAGTCTTCAAGATGCACTTTAGATAGGAGACTCTGAAATGCATATTTCAGAATTTATTGAGCAAATTTATGTCTGTTCATAGGGGAAATAAGATAGTTTACACCATAAGTTCAGCACACTCAGCAAAATTGAGATTTACTTGGGATTTGAAGACATGTTTTGATTTAAATTTCTAAGATACCAGTCTCAATGCCTAATACAACTTGGGTGTTGTGAAATTGTAAATTCTGGAATAAATGAAAAGATTTTTGGCTTGTTNCCCCCGCTTCTGATGTATTCCTGATTTCTCCTTCTGTCCCTGCAGAACTTTGCCTGCACCTGTTTTTCTGCCTTTTTTTCAACTTGGGAAACTCAACCTGCTCTTCTATTTGTAGCCTCCCCTTCTCACATCTATGCTGTTTTTTCTCTAGATTGTTATGGTATATGCTTATGTGCATGTCACTGTTCTTGAATTGGGACACCTTTATGCCAGTATTGCTTTAAAAGAATCACCTTTTAACTTGTGATCCTAGCACGTGTACTGGAAGATATTGTGACATACCCAAGACAATATGTATTCTTCTGCAGTTTTTGTCTGCTAGAGCTGGTACAACCCCTGCCAGCCACTTCAATACAGCGGTTGTATTGAGCACTGTTCTATATGATGATTGTGGAGGTGGGTGCTCTCTTTATTTGATGCAAACCTGCATCACACAACCTCCAAGCTGCACCAGGACTTGGTGCTTAGGCTGCTGAATGGACCTCACAAGATGGTACATTATGCCATTTTGAGTACAGACTGATGCAGAGCAGCTGCAAAACCTGCAGTGGCTGTGACTTGAGTAGCAAAGATTTTCCTGCCTTAAGGTAGCTCTCTCCCATTCCTTGCAGTGAGGGTTTCCTCTGTGTTTGAAGCCATGCAAAAGCTGTAGACTGGCCCAGCTGAAAACTATATAGAGCAATTTCCTCTTTCCTCCTTGCAACAGAAGTCCCTGTTCAGTTTCCCTAGCGCTATAGGCCTCTCCAGTTTGAGAGGGGTCAGATTAGCAAAGTAGGAAGAAGCATCTTGGAGCTGAATCTACATTATGCACAGACAAAGGTTGGCCATTGTCATCCTAGAGCTTCTCTGAGATTCCTGGCTTTTTATACACAAGCCCACATGTGCTGACACAGATTTCTCAGCTCTGCTACTAAGTTGTTCACGGAATAAGAAGACTAGAAAAATGCTAAGCATTTTGCTTGATTTAAATTTTGCAGAAAACCAAAGCAGAATGAACTTTGGCTCCTGTTCAGCTGCAATCTAGACATGAATTAACAGGCGCTTCAAACTTAAATTAGACGAGTCAACCATTGAATGTAGTTCAACAGCACACCAAAATAAATCCAGATGACATTTATGACATATTTCATTGTTTCTATAATCTAAGTAACATAAAAGGCATAAGTCACAGCACAATACTTTATTGCATTTCTTTTAGAAATACTGTCAATGAATAAATTTAGACTGGAAATTGGAAGATTTGTTACTCTCAAAGTGAGAAATATATGTTGCTGTGATGGCACTGGACTGCAGCTGCCCGTGCTAAACTGGAGCTCATGATCCAATTCCACTGCAGGCTAATGTTTCTTGGTACGCAAGGCTGGGTTATTTAAAACAAATGTCAACACTAATTTTTTTTTGGCTTCCTCATTAGAATTATCAAAGTGCATAAAAAAAAAAGTAGAAACTTTGAGGTATTTAAAACCTAATTCTTAAAATTTGATTGGTGGCCTAAGAAAATGTGAATGCTGGTGATACTCCTTTATTTGAATCTCTCTTCTGTGTCAAGTATATTTAAAACCCTAGACACACCTTCCTCAAAAAGAAAAAAAGAACTATATATATATGAAGGAATGGAGGAATTGGGATACTCCCCAGTGCAGCCATCCAGCTGAAACACATGAGTTATGTGACGCACTTACTAATTAGACTGCAAATTTTCTCTGCCCTCTCAACTGAAAAAAAACATAATGTATTAATTCATGTAGTGCCTATGGCAGATCTAGCAAAATATCCGTGACATGCTGTCAATGGGCTAACTGCTTTCTAATGCTGCTGCTCTCTTCAGTTTAACGCTGTTTGAGAATTGAGATGTTAAGTAGATAGGATACTTAATGGCGAAGAGGATTGGGCCATAAGCTGCCTTTACAGGCAGACTGCCTCTGTTCCTCATGGAAAGGTATCTCACACAGTTGATACTCTCAAGATAACAGTAGTTCTAGATATATGCAATATCACTGGCCCAGCAGTGCCAGTAAAGGGAGGAAAATGTCAGTGAGTCATCCAGATCAAAAGCATGAAAGTCAAGCTAAAAACACAAGAAAAATAAGTGTATTTAAATGTGGTGGACTATGAGAAACATGCAACAGAAAATCTAAGATCTCAATGACTGATGGTTTTACAGCATAATTTTAAGGATGAACTGTTCCTAAACAATTTTTCCAGTGTATTAAGCACTAACAGCATCAGGCATGCATGTCTTGTTCCACTCTTTCTTTTTTTTTTTTCTTGAACAAACAAGTTGAATGTGGCCAATACAAGAAAAGAGCCCACTCTCCACTTATGTGTGCACGTTCCTTTGTCCTCTTTCCAATATCCCCCAGTAATGACGGAGCGCAGGATCGTGTTCTGCTCTAATGTCTTTCTTGTAAGATTCGGAGGGTAGTGCCGTTGTGACCTTCGGGAGCAGTTTTTTCCATTTGGAAGGAGGTGGGGGAGAGAGCATTGAATTTGAGATTGATTTTCCTCCTTTTAGCATGTGGAAATTCAAAGCAAGTTCCTTGATTCATCAACAATGACTACATCTCCAGCCTTAGAGAATGCAAAGGCAGCAGCAGGAACAGACTGATGAAGTTAATACCCTCACACTGCATTGTGAATGTGATCAGAGTCCAGTATGCTGTATGCTATTGAAAAATGCTGATGATATTCCTTGCAGGGACTGGTGACAGTTTTAACCAGAGAATTTTTAGCTGAGGATTAAAGAACTGGGGAGCTCCAGCAGTTTTAGATGTGACAGTATGTCCACAGTTTCTTGTTGGGGCACTTAGAGGCTCTGCATATGTGATGTGTGTTTTTGGAGGCTTCCAAGGAATGCATCCAGCTAAAGGCCAAAATGCAGATTCAAAGTATCTATGAAGATTTTAAAGATTATGGTTTTTCCTGTTTCCCTTCCCTGCACAGGACTGGTCTATTCAATTGAAGTTCTGGGAGGTGTTGGAGGTGAACAGCTTTTCAATGTAAGCTGTATTTTCAGTAAAGAGCTGATTGAGTATTTGAGTAGGAAGTCTTTTGAAGAGCTTCAGTTCTTCAGCAGGAAGCCCTGGGAAATCTCACTGAATCCAGGCCTTGTGGTCCTTTGAATCCTTGGATGTTCCTTACTTGCCATCTTTGAATTTGAGCTAGCCAGTCCCTTCTGTCTGGGCTTCAAATTTAGTCCTGCTGATCCAGGGGAAAAGAATTGCACAGGTAAAATTTCAGCAAGAATTGACAATGCCTGGCTTTCTTCAGGTTTTGGAGAAGCAACAAATAAGCGCACCACTCATTTCTCAGAGGTGGTATTTCTGCATCAAGGTGGAGTTGCGTGCCACTGTCAAGGGAGGAAGAGGTGATGTTCCTGCACATGCTTCCTCTTGATAAAAGGGTGCCAACTTTCACCACTTAATTTTTGTGAAGGGGAAGCTTTCTCACCTGCTACAAACTGAACAGTTGGCTCTTCAGGAGCATGGAAACTCTGTGGTAAACCGCCAGCAGGCGATTAAGTCTGATGAAGGTATATGTTTACAATAAACAGGCATCCACAAGTGAAGAGATGCTTTACTGCATTGTGAAATGTTTTGGCCTTTGAGAACATCAAATGCTGCAGTTTGTACTTGGGAATAAATATACAGCCAGATTGCCAGGTACGTTTTCTCTTGTGAGACTGCTGTACTGTATATATAAAACACTGATAACTTCCAGTTGTTCTTCCCATTACTTTTGTGCTATTGTTGGCTGGGTGGAGCTAGTTGTTTGAACTGTAGCAACAAACTCATATACATATACCTCATATACCTGTGAGGACACAGGTAGATAGTACTTTGAGCCAGTGGACATTTGAAGGTNTTTGGTTTTGTGGTTTTTTTTTTTTTTTTAGATGACCATGTCTTTACCTGCCTAGTTATGATGTCATGTTTTTGCACAATGTAGTGAAGGTTCATCTTTCAGTGCATGCTAGAGTTTCACAGTAACAAATACATGCATTTGGTCATCATGCACTTATTGATTTGTGTACATTTTAGTTCTGAAAGAGAAAAGTACAAAACTGACAGAGAAAAATATATGGGGTCCTGTTAAAATTTGTGTTAGGTTTTAATTTAGGTTAATTTAAGAATCAATAAATGAAGCTGACCCTATTCTGATCACTGATTTGAGAACAGTCATAAGAGTCTGTAGATGTTTTTGTGTATTAGAATAGCATGTATCTGGAAAACATATACAACTGGGTGAGTGTGAGTTAATGGTGTGGTGGAATTCAGGTTGCTGGTAAAAGGAATTATTTTATCAATAAGATCAAGCTTCGTTACAGTTGCCACTGATATAACTCAAAAGGCAATTTAGCACCCCATGTTGCTGTATTCTATTACAAAATTATTTTCCCTTGCTGTCAGTGAATTACAACTATTTGAGTTTAGCCCCAGAAAGACACCTCTATTGTGCTTCTTATTGCTTATGAAATCTCTTTGAACTGTGTTGTTTAGTTGTTGGATGTAGGATCTGAACCTATCCTAAGTTATTTTAACCTAAAGAACAGATTAGTTACTTGCATACCTCCCTTGTACCTATCTGCAATGGGAAAGGAATCAATTTTGCTGTGTGTTTGTGTATAAATGTATGAAAAATTCTATTCAAGAATATATTAATCCAATTTATACCTCTTTATGTCTTATTTTTGATCCTGGAGTGAAGTTCTAAGCTGGAAATGGAGTATGTCCCAGTACTTTCGAGCATGTTTTTGCAGTCATCTACTGTCGTCCAGTTAATATTGTATGCACAAGACGAAAATAAAAGGTTTGCAGAAGACTCACCAGAGGCTTTGGGCTGTCATCATAAAAAGTAGATCCTGAGCTTCTTGATGAGCTCAAGTTATTTGTAACTTAAATTGAAATGACTGCTTTGCTTAGCAATTAATAATAGGAGAATGTTTAACAGGACTCAGGTGATATTACTTAGATGTATAGTCAGCACAAAGCTGCTTGGTTATGTGTTTTTATTTCCATTGAGTTTTAGGCCGTGTAAGTGTTATTTATTTCGGTCAAGAATGTCATGTGTATCTGTTATACATGAAAGTGCTGGGGTTCAGAATTATCCTTCATATGGATAATCTTCTGGAATGATGATAATATAATAAGTAGTTCATATATAAAATAACTGACCTTACTTCAAAACACTATGCAAAGCCAGTTAAACTGGAAACAATTCGAACATTACAGTAATGCAGTGTTTTTCACATTTTTGAGTCTGCATTGAGAACATGCACACTTGTGCGCCTAGAAATAAAGGACAGTGCAAGTACCTTATAAGGTTTTGTATTAGGAGCCACTTACTGGCTTTGTGATCTTCATCTTTAATCTGTGCTGAAAACCCTTTTGTAGTGTAACAGCCTGTATTGCTCTCTGGATGTTGAAAGAGAATGTGTTTTTAGAATGTTTGAGAACTTTGAAAAAATATTAGTATGCTTTTCAAATTCCTCCACCTGCAGAGTCATGTGCCTTGCTTGCTATAGCCTAAGTGAGGAAGTCTCAGGGTCTGTTTGTTTAAACTGTCTGTAAGCAGCTTAGAATAGCTATTGTAGAGGTGAAAATATCAGATTTAAATTTTAGCATCCCACAGTCAGTCTGCCAGGTCTAGAAGCCAAGTCTGTGGTCCCACTGAAAAAAAGGAACCTTCCATTCCTGGTAGAATATTGTTCTAATTTCTCGCCTTTTAGTGATATTCCTCTAAATGAAGAAATTGTTTCTGAAATGGGGACTAAGGATTGCTAGGAAAGATGCTATAGGCAAGTTTAATTCTTGTAGAAAATGTGCTGTTTGGAAGGAACCCCCCTCTCCCACCACCTCCATTTCTGAAGCAATTTTTTTTGCTTTTCAGCAATGCTCTGTTGAGGAAGATGTTCAGGAACTTGACATGCTAATAGTAGTCTTAAGGGACATAAATGAGTGAACAGAGGGCAGATAAGACAGTCAGAGATGTATCATAATGGTTCCACAGTGTCATATACATCTGCAGCTTAACTGAGATGTATTATCTTATTTGCACCAGGTATTTACAGTATCTAATATACTAATTCTGTGCTGGTATATAGTTGATTCCTGCTGTTAAGGTTATTTATTTATTCTTATTATGCTTATTGCATGTCAGACAATACACATCTTAAAATCAGATGCCAAGTCATCACATGCAAATCACCTAGGAAAGGTGTCTGTATTCTGGGCAACATAAGAACGAAGTCTCGATGAGCTCAGACTCTTATCCACAAACATATATGATCCATGTTCTCCCTTTATCACATTGAGATTGGACTAACTGCTTCTATGTCAATTTTTTCTTTGAAAATTCAAAATTTTGGAAAAAAGATTTGTTTGGTCCAGGTGCCCAAGCTCAAAGACTAAAGGGTCATGAATCTTTTGACTCATATGAATGTGTAGATCTTAACTATGGTGATCTTATTTTCTTTTTATTTAGAAATATATTTCTGTACTGTGTGAAGACTTACTCAGTGTGAATTTTTTAAAACACTAGATAAGGTTAAGCTCCTCGTTTTGTTTTCAACTGTGAGCTTTACTAAAATTAAGGGGATGTGGTTGTTATAAAAGAAAATATGATTTGCTCTTTGGGTCATCCGTGTCCAAGCTGTGATGCCCCAGTGTGGTCAGCATTAGCCAAGTTCTGTTCTAATTGAACTCAGTGATTACTTTCTTTGGGTGAAATATTAGGCCAATACTAGGTGTTTTTAAAAATCTTATCCTTTAATCTTGTTCTTTCCTTAGCTTTTAATGTATGCTTTTGGCTCTCATAAAAGCTTGTTTCTAAGGGCAAATGTCAGGTAGCATGAGGATTATCTTGTTTTCTTTTGCTGGAATGTACTCAGAAAGCTAGAGTTATCAGATTAGTGATTGTTGCTGCAATTAATATTGTGTAGTGCATCTATCATCAACCTGTAGAAAGCCTGATGCTGTGACCTGAGATCCTTTTCCAGGGCTGGCCCTGTGAGGAAAAGAGCTTTTAATCTGCAACTGCTCCTCCCTCTGGCAGAAGTCGTGGGGTGATTCTGTACATCATCCCTGAGACATTTCCTCCAGACTGAGCTGGGTTGGTGGAGACAGGTCCAGCAGACCTCTGCTTGTCTGAAGACTGTCCTGAGTGAAAGTGCTCCTGTGTGCAGCACTGTTTGGTCTGCAGGAATGGCAACCCTAGCAGGGGTGATGACACTGGAAAATCTTCTCCATAGTTACTGCTGTTTGCAGAGCTCTTGGCTGCCTACCCAGAAATGTTTTCTTCCCACAAAGTCTGATGAAAAATTAACACTGGTATTTCTGAAGTATACTGAAGATGTTCACTGGAGAGCTAGGAATATGTCCATTTATCACCAGAACTGAATTCACTTTCTTAGCACTATCTATAATCATGTTGGCCTTCTTCACCTTGAAGAAAAACAAAATGTTCCTCTATAGAACTATTTCCTCCTCCACTTTTATCCCTAGTCTTTTCCATGCAGCACAAAAAGCGAGTCATCAGGCCCCAACAGCAGTAGTTACTGCAAAACTGGTATAGTTGTGTCACGCAAAGACTGAAGAGGTATGGAACTAAATCAACAAATTCTGATTTGTTGGTTCAACTGAGTACAAATTAGCTAAGGAAAAACCAAGTTGGAAATGGAGAGCAAATATATGTGAGAGGCAAGCCACAGCTTGCAGTAAAGAAAATGTTTGCAGAAAACGCCAGCATTACAGGTTTATCTAAGGTGTGGTCTAACTTAAGCTGCAGTAATTACCCAAGGTACCATAGCTGTGGCTGGAAAATGAAGTGCTTTATAAACTTAACCCATTCATGTCTCCTGAGACCAACCACAGTGTTATACCTAGGCCAAGCCATGGCTTTTCCAGTGCAATAGAAAATTCCTAAGTAAGATTGCATCCTCGTTCATTTACCTGGAGAGAGATCTTTGAGGCTTTGCATTCTCATGTCAGTTCACAGCGTTACAAACTAGCACACAATAGCCAGCAGTTTTCTTTTACTATGTATAGGTGTTAGTGAGTCCATCAACTGTAGGCAAAGCAGTAAGATGAGAGGAAACCTTTGAAAATACAGAAGACCTGTGGGGAAAAACATTTGCTAGATAGTTATGTATGGGGTTGGGAATACCTACAAAGAAATAATACTGGGTGAGTAAGGGAGACAAATTTAAACTTGTGAAATGTTGGGTGAAAGTGTCTGTTGAATTATCAGTAGGTAGAAACACTGCTGTCTTCAAGACAGCTGCAGAGAGCTTGCCTGGTTTATTCTAGTCTGAAAAAACAGAAAGACTATCCAGGAGGATGGCAAAATATTTAAGAAAATTTGGAGCAATGCCTCAAAAGATGGCCAGGATCTGAAGGGGTTTGCTTATGAGGAAAGAACTCAGAAACTTTGAGTAGGTGAAGTTTGGCCAAAAAGGACTTTTAAGCATTTGAGGAATTAAACTGTAAGTGAGTACAATAGATTGTCTATTATGGGTGAACTCCCAGGAACTGGTTGAAAAGGAGGACACTAAATTTTATGGTCCAAAGTCTTTCATTCACAGAGGTACAGAGAAATGGCTTTCAAAGAAGAAATCAAGAGTTCACCGAATTTAATATTCTCTATAAATGTTTGCAAAGGATCTGATTTGGGACCAACAACTTATGTTTTAGCCAAAACATTGCATAATGTTTTGACCTGTAAAATCAGAGCTGAGTCTACCGCTTCCCATGCTGATGTGTTCCAATGTTTAATCTTCTCGAATAGCTCTTGTGGTTGGCTACTCTGACCATGGTTAACAATCTTCCCTGGCTAGAACTGGTATCTTTAGTCTAATTCAGATTTGTTTGGTTTTGACTTCCAGGGAATTAATCAGGAGCTATTGGTTAGGGTTGGGGTGTGTGTGTGTGTGTGTTCATTTTTTTTTGGTTTGCCAAAATGAAGCCCAACTACGCACCAGCCCTTGCATCTCCTGTTCTTGGAGAATCTTTGTTGAGAAGGAGGTAGTTCTGGCACATTTTCATGTGTGCTACATTAATTTTTAAAATGTTCTCCAAAGAGGCTTGGCGACAAGAGCTGAGACTGTCGTTACTGTGAAGAAGTGGAAAATAGAAGAACAGCTGGTGTGTTTGGTGTCCTGGGAGCTGTCACTCTTAGGATTTCCCCTCCAAAAGTAAAATCAAACTATCTATTTTTTGTCTTTCATCATCTATGATAAATTATAAGAAGTTGAGATAAAAGCCAAGCCAAATCCTGCAAAAACAACAGTTGAAAGTTGACCAATGCTCAATGGCTAAGTACATTCCTGGCATATGGGAAAGGAAAGAAAGTGGTAGGGCAATCTTCATTAAGTTTATTACCCTAAATTACTTAGGGCTTTGTCTTTAGCTTGCAGAAGAGTTCTTAGTACCCTCACTAAGAGGTGCACAACAACCAGTCAGGAGCACTGTATCAGCCTAAGGGCAAGCTGTATGGCATGCAGCAGTATGAAAAATAAACATTAAAGCTATAGGCACTGGAAGCTTGCCAGGCACTCCAGCTGCTCTAACTGGTCCTGAGGAGAAGAGTGCAAGAATCTGGACTAAACTTCATGTGTTGCCTTGTGTAACATGGACTTACCTTCTCTATCCTGCCAGTGTGAGGGCACCATCTTATCTGGCTTTCCTGGTTTACTCACCTAGGCTGTGTCACTTGTTCATCGTAGGCTTTTCTCTGAATGCTATTCATTTATCTATTTATTTACTTTAAGAATCTGCTCTACGTTTGTTAATTTCATTTTTTTTCTTGATTAAATATCTTTCTAGGTTTGGTTTTTACAGTCCCAGGTTTTCCTATGTAGAAAGCTGTGGAGGGAGAGGTTTATGTAAGAAAGGACTGCAGAACCACAGTGTTCGCACAAAGCCCGGTCAGCGTACGTCTGTCCCTGACATTGCTGTAGTTGAGATCAGACTCATATATCTTATTTTTCCAGTATTCCCTGCACAGAAGCATGACTTCTGCTTCCTTTGAGTCCTCTTTCTAGCTGATGATATCCCTGTCATCCCTGGTGGCATTTCATAGAGAAAACATTTGTTGCGGTGTTTGTAAAGGTTACTTGCAAGTATTTCCTTGTGCTGATTTATATATTCTGACTTATTGCAAAGAATATGTGAGGGCAATTTGAAAATCGTAGATTTAAGACAAATACATTATGAACTTGTATTTTGGGGGAATGGTCAGTTTTCACTTTGCTGATCAAAATGTTGGCGTGGCTTTTCTTGGTAGACTCTTCCATGTAGAAAAAAAATCCACTTGCACTCATTTCTCTTGTCTTTCTGTGCCTCTCACTGCCTCTGTGTCTTAAACTTTCTTTTCTTAGATGTTTTCATTTGTTGTTCAAATATTTGCAGTTCTTAAAAGAGCAGAAAAACTTGAAGCATTTTGAAAACTTAGAAGGGCTCCTTAAACTCAATGAAAATTACTGAGATATTGCTTTAAAGTGCCCTGCTTAAATAAATTAGAGAGTTCTACAACTCTTAAATGCCCAATAGAGATGCAAGAGGCACCTAGAATAATAGACTAGGTCACACTTAAATGAATCTCTCTTGAAGAACATAACAGTAATAAGATAAACTGACTCTGCACTAAACCACAAAAGCACAGATACTAATACAATACAGCTCCCCTAAATGAATCTCTCTTAGAGGAAGTGACTGGGTGACAGACTGGAGCATGAAAAGGGAAAAAAATTAAAATTATTTAACTTGTTGAAAGAATCAATTTTTCTGAGTATCAGAGCAAAATGTTACCAGCCTTACACATAGCTCTTCAGAAGCAGAAAGGCTTTTTAAAGCATTTCCTTTCATATAGAAGCAATTCATTGACGAGATATACACAGTAATATGAATTTAGTTGCTGCAGGTAGGAACTAATAAAAGGCTGTTTAGAGTGCTTGGCTTTTCTTTCCCTGTAACCTCTAAATCCAGGATTTAACCCCAGAGAGCATCAGAATATTGTTGTGATTGGATTTTTGTCAACAGGCCCTGCGCAAATTGAGTTTGGTGGGTTCGTCAAGGTTATGTAACAGCAAACATTTGGAAAAATTGGGCACAATTGTCAGCCTTTGCTCTGAAAGGGCACAGGATTAAATGAGCATAAAAATTTAATTGTCCTTTTACCCTGAATAAGGCTGGGGCTTTCCATATTAGGGTCGGGCTGGCTAGTTGAGCAGCAATTTTTATCTGGCCCCTGGATAAATAGATGCATTCAGCCTTCTCGGGCCTTCAACCTTCATTAACACAGAAATTAATCACATAAATTAAACATATATATTTTGCTGGAAAAAGTCTTAACAAGCTGCATCCTCTACTGGATGAGAGAAAAGAATCAGGCATGTGTACATATTTAGCCTGACAATGCCAAGATTTCCAGAATATGTTTAGGTTTCTGTCCTTAATTTTTATGGACCAGATTGGCAGCTGGTGTAAATTGTCTACACTAATCACAGTGGAGTTAGGCCAATATATACCATGCAGGATTTGATTTGGAGTTTGCTTGAGGCTCTCAAATTCCCATTCTCAACGTTTTTTCTTTTCTAAACTTCATTGGTACTTTGCTGTAATTCAGTTGCTTTCAGTGGAAGTATATGGGTGTGTAATTGCAATAACCAAGCAAAGAATTGGTCCTTTAGATCTTATTGAAGACAAGTGTATGCCTGTGCTTCAGTAATGAAATGTAATGCACGTAAGATACCAAATTTGTGATACATAATGACATTTTACATTTATATGGTCTCTCTCATTCCACGTAATCCTATGGAGATTTACAAGTAGCTTAATGGCAGCAAACTGTGTCTGATTTTTGAAACGAATTATTTCTGCTATTGGAGCAGTTGGTCAGTAACATAAGTGATGTTAAATAGCAGAATAATCACTGATAACCTGGGCGCTTACTAGAGTTACAGGGGGAGTTGTTCTTCTCAGCCTCCCACCGTAAATGGCAGGATGTTATGTGATAATGTTAACAATAAACCATTAATATAATGCAGGATTTGCTTAAAAGCAAATTCTTTGTATTTACGTTTTATTTTTCTCATGTTTAGAATATGAAATTACAAAGTAAAAGGCAGTGGTAAAACCTCCATCACTCAAAGCCATGGGAATGTATCCGCTTGTTCACACATGCTCCATAGTTACTGAAAGTGGGATACTCATTTTACTGACTAATCCAACACTTGGATATGTTTAGAGGACAGCTTAGTCCTAGCCCAAAGTTTTGATTTCCAAGTAATTATAAAGAAGAATGTGCCACATCATACCTATCTTTTATTTGTGTGTCAGTGATGAATAAAATACTCAAAGTGCAATTACAGATAGGCCAAGTTGTGTGCGAGACACAGAGCTCTTTTAGATGACTTAAGTGCCTGTTGTGGAAGTTGTGTATGGAATTTGGTGGGTCTGTATTAGGCACCTAGGTCCACCGAGACGCGCTGATGTACAAGCTAACATTAGTCAGTAAAAGTTAATTGTTTCATTTTATGGCTACTAGATCCTACCAGCTCTTCCTTGGCTGGCTCCTCGCTCGCATCCTGCTTGTTTGCTCTGTGATGCACAGCCTGATGCCAGCTACTGATGAGCTAGGGAGCAAAGGGGATTCGAGGAGCTCTGGTGCTGTGGGTCTCCCACTGGTTTACAGAGCAGGAGATGCTGAGCAGTCCTCTGAAATGCCTCCAGCATTGGGATGAATTTCACATACAGTCTGCATTTCCTAAATTTGGCGTTCAGTTTCAGAAGAGCTGGCAGCTTTCTGCCTTAAACTGGCTGGGAGTTAAATGTCTTTTCCTATGGAAAAATAGTCAAGGTTTTAAAATAGCTTAGATGATGAATCAGGATGAAATGTTAGAGGGGGGAAAAAAAAAAGTTTTACTTTAACATGTGTACTTGTGTATGTGAGTGGGTGGCTGGAGTTTCTTGGAGAATCCACCTTTTAGGGAAACAAACAAAAGAGCATGTTTTTGGCATCTTAGCTGGCTTTATGGAAGCCCCTGTCCCATTTTCGATTTTGTAAAGCCAGAGAGGAGAGAGCGGCAAGGAAGCCGAAAGATAAGGGGCACTGGAAACCCAGGGAACTTGTTTCTGGCACACTGCTCTTCCCCATGCTTCTTCCTGTTTCTTCTCTCCTCTGGAAGGCTTCTGTCATTTTAATAAGGAGGGAGATTACAGAAGCATTGTATCTAGGGAAATAATTTTGGTTTTTCTCTGTTAAATTTAAATGTTTCCCACAGAATTTTTCAATCGTGAAGCACAGCACTTCTGATTAGAAAATTATCACGGGAGACAATTTCTCAGCTCTGTTTTGATTATTGATCAGTGAATTCAATGTAGATCACAATGCTTTATTATGGCCACTTTTAATAGGATTAAGTCTTTTTTCTCTGAGGTGTTTTGGCTAAAATGTAAGGGGTTTGAGCAGTAGAAAAGTATGTTCAGGTACCTAGAGTTATTGCACCAAATATGCCTTCGTTTCCACTGGAAAGCCTATTTCTTCATGACTAGTCCTTCAAAACACATGCCCCGTGTCCTTAAAAGCATTCCCATTTCTCTTGTTTCATGAGCTTCATTATTGTATGGTCAGTCTATGCCATTCCAGGCCTCATCTTTAATGACATGCTGCATCTGCAGTGCAGTGTGATTCAAGTGAATTAAAGGATCTAAAATAAAGGACCTCAGATTCGAGGTACCTCTTAAAAAGAAGGAAAAAAAAAAAAAGTAGAGTTTCTGAACATTAAAAATACTATAGGATAAAAATACGCACTCTAAGAAATACTATTACTGCTTTACAAGTTAGAGTGAAAATACACAGAGGCATTTCATTGCTCCTGTGTTAGACATGGCAAAAAAAAATCAGACCTCTGAGAGACTTTGAGGAAGTAATTTTGAAATTCACATGTTGCTCTTTGATATTATTGTCAGGCTGATTTATTGCATCTAAGAGATTATTAGGTATTATCACAGTTGATTATATTTCATTACTTCAGAATACTAATCATAGCATTAGTACTTTCTTGTTGTTAGTATGAGTTTTGTTACTGGAATATTAAATATGAGCAGAGAATTTAAACTGTGAAAATTAGTGTTAGAAAATGTTTGACAAAAGATTTAATTAGCAGAATGAGACTTTTTAAAAGAAAATATTTAATATTTGTTACTACTGTACTGGTATCTCCATTTACCTTTTTTGTTTAAGCTTAATAGTGATAGGATGCATCACTTGCATTTAACTGTAAGAGTCTTAAACAGTGACTAATTTTATTGAAGCTAAAGTAAGGTTGTTATTAAGTGTTAATTTTGCTTCTTTGTACATTGGGCTTGCCAAAATCCAGTTGCAAGTGAGTTGGTGTAGAAGGCTTTTTGTCTCTCTTGAGAATGGCAGAATGAAGGGAGTGTTATCAGTGCAGCTATGTATTGTGGCTCAGAAGCATAAGTTGGGGAAGTGAAGGTTGCCATCTCTCAGACCTAAAGGATTTCAAAGGCTGCAAGCTTAACAGAAACTCTTTAATTTCATACCACCCATCTTGTTTTCATGGTGACCCATGAAAATTGACACAAGACAGTGGTATGCCAGTGTTTCTTAAAGGAAAATCAGTTTATTACTAGAGCTTTGAGAATTTTGAAAAAAGCCATGGGAACAAGCTTTATTTCTCGCTTTCAGCCAGCAGAAAGTTTCCCAGGTTTGTGATCTAGTTTGAAGTGGAGAAAGATCTGTGCAGTGCAGAATGCACTGAAAGATGACAGGACCCAAGGCATTCACCAACCTGTTCTGGGCTAGTTCATGCTCTGGCCATGCTCAGTGCCGGTAGAAATACGTTGTGTTTTTATCATCTGTGCTTTTTCCCTGCCTGCTGTAGTCCCTCCTTTAGGTTTACCTACTCAAAGTAAAACAAGCAGTATGTAATGGTGGGTAGACAGTACTGTGCAGCTGGGCTGTTTTTTGGTAGCTTACTAATGTTTAAGTACACAGGTGAGAGCATGCAAACCAGCCTAGGACTGGAGCTGTTTGAAACCAAACAGCATCACCCCTCTTCCTTCCCATGCCAACTCTGGGTCAGTGCCTTGTGCTGTGCCCTCTCTGTGTCAGACTGCCTTTATTTCANGAGGGGGCGGGGAGGGGGGAACTGGGGAGAGAAAGTCTCTAAGTTTTTGGCTAATGGGAAACAGGGATACATGGAAGAAAATGGTAATGGTTTTCCCTCACACATCACTCCACTTTTTTTTTTTGGCTCTCACCTTATCTGTCCAGGTTGTTTCTTGTATATGTTATTGCAAAGACATCAAGGCAGACCCTCAAACTAGATGTGCTGTTGAGACTTAAATGCTGGCTAGGGTGCAGCTCATCCTGGATGGAAAACAATGTGGGCTGCACTTTTGTCACCACACTGCTGTGCAAATCCATACTAAAGTTTTGCTAGACTGGTGTTGCTATCCAAGAACAGAAATCTCTAGTGGAAACAAGTTCAAGAGTCTCTGTCCTGGAGACAGTGGGCAGTCAGAACTGAGGGACAGATTTTGCTATGTGTGGAATGCAAGGCTTTTCTAGCAGCCTACAACACTGCAAGGTGATGAGCAGTCCTCAGCACTGAATGCCCTCACTTTCTCCATCCCATCGGCAGTAATAGAGGATGCTTAGGAGCACTGCACTGCGAAGGATCAAGTCTGTCATCTCTTCTGGTGTTTTCAGAAAGAAAAAAATCACCATTGAGAGTCTCTGAAAGCCTCTAGTTTTTAATGATCCATCTGTACCTTTCCATTGTGTTGTGCTGGAAAAAGACATTTAATTTATTTTAAAAGATCTGGGGTGTTCGGTGAGCCCAGTTCGCACGTTTCTTATGCCATATCCAGCATTCTTAGCAAGGGCAACTTCTTAGCATGGCAGGCTACATAACAATGCAGCTTTTTTTCTTTGCCCCTCTTTCTCCCAAGGAATACAAGTCTTCCAGAGAAGAGAGCATCTCTCATTATATAAAAAATGTCTGTGCCTGGTTATGTGTATCATATAGGTGGGAAATACTAACTTTAATAAAAACGAGCCATTCTAGACCAGGTTGCTGTAAGTCTGATGACAAAATTGATTGTCCTCATAGCTGAAAATGCATGAAGGAAACAAGTGTTTTAAGAGGAAAATGCCAGTGTTTAATCTGTAGAGAAATTGCAGCTTTAACTCTTTAGGGGCAGGAGATGGCTTGTTGTGAGGTGTGTGAACCATGCTTTCATACAGTGGAGCCCTACTCCCCGGCACAAGCTTGTTAGTGCTGCTGCAATAGAAGTAATAACAAAATCCTCTTTGTCTCAAGTTGGTATCTACAAATTCTCACAGGGAGAAACAAAACAAAACAACACAAAAACCCCAACAGTCCAACATGTCAAACCCTTGCTATTTTCGCATGTGAAAATCCCCTGAGAGAAATATTGTGTATCGCTACTGTAGATAGAGTACATGTACTCAAGAACAAAGAGGGCTTAAGAAGAAGACATGGTGAATATATAATAACTCTGAATAAATACGGTAAGTCCTCTCTTGTTTCTTTGCAAGTGCTTTTCAAGAAGTGAATAATGTAAAGCTCTCCAAGTCACTTAGGGTCTGAGCCTGCAAATATCTACTCATATGAGTACTTCTTACTCATGTAAGTAGTCCCATTGAAGTCTGTAAACCTGCTCATGTGAGTAAGGCTAAACAAGTTCAGGGTCTAAAACACTATGGGAGAGACAAAAGCATATACAAGTACAGCCCTAAGACTCTTCAGACATGGAGCAGCAAAAGATTTATCTGAGGCTTCCAATGTAAAGCCTTGTAAATTAGTAGGAAGATCTAAAAAATCAGGCCGACACTGCATTGGGAAGCAATGGAGCTCTCTTAATATGGGGATATAGGGGTAATGTGATGGAAAGACTTAGATGCAGCATGTAGTCTAGCAGTTGTATTCTGTACTCCTTATAATCAGAGCAGTAGCTGGAAGTCTAGTGAGCAAATAATTATAGTAATCAAGTCATGATGAAACAAAGGAGAGGCTATTATTCCAGCAACTGGCCAAGGGAACACAAGTTTGGCTGGCTGGATTCCTGAAGGAGAGCTGGATTTACTACATAATGTGGGATATAAACTTTGATGCATTTAAATTGTTTTACAGACTTGTTTGCTTTTACTTTTTAAATAACCTTTGACCAAAACTGAACTAATAGTTGACTATCAGTTTAACAGATTAAATTTTGGACGGCAGTAAATGGAAATCTGCTAAAAGTCAGGGCTTGCCTGTCTCCTGTACTTGCCAATATAAAAATGATCTTTGATGAAATCCTTTTGCCCTGTGTTCAGTCTGATGAAGCAAGGAACACAGTTCTTCCTATTCTAAAACTAGAACTGTAGAAGTCGCAAAATCTCATCTCACGGGCTTTTTGGGGAGGCACAACTCTGGCTTTGTCTTTGTGGTTTGGAGCGAGGTGAAGTGTGACTGTGTGCACATTGCAGCCACGTGGACTGCAGACTTGCTGTGTGTCTCTTGCAGTCAGTGAGGCTTTAACCTTCAATAAAATAACTTGGCCAGTCTTGTCTGATTTATGCTGAATATGTGATGCAGCCTCAAGATATTTTGGGATAAGTACAGGAATCTGCCTGTCTGGCTACCTTGTCCGCTTTGCACCTAGGGTAGGTTTGAACAAGTGAATATAGGAAGGGCATGGGGGTGGTCCAAGGGTCAGTTTTCTTCCAATTGATAAACCTGTGTCCTAATGTCCATTTTGCAGGAGAGGAAAATGAGGCTGAGAGAAATGAAGGCCTGATGTCGTGAAAATCAATGGGAAATAAATAGAAGATGGTATTTTGGGGGATCCACCCCCAGGGATTTCCTCAGGGTGAAACATGAAGTTTCTGTGAAAGGAGGAAGCTCGTGAGACATCCTGATGGAGATCCAGGTCTTGCCTTGTATTTTACTTATGGTATCACCTATCTTTTAGGTGGACTTGCCTCCTGCTCACTGGGCTACACTTGAACAAATGTCTCTTAATGTTTGAACACAGGTGGAAATGTTGGGAAGTATTAATGGCCGATTGCCATCAGTACTATGTTTTTTTGTAACTTGTATAATTTTTAAGCAAGGCTGAGAGACCCTTTTGTTGAAAGTGCCAGACTACTGCCTTGTTGCTTCCATTGCTGTTGTGTTGACTGTGCTTGAGGTCGCTTTTTCCTGGTCAATCACATTGTCCTGGATTTTCTCTTCCCAAAGGCAGATTGGTTTTGAATAACCTGGATGCTTCCGTGAATTGTGACTGTACTTAAATTTCATTGATTCGTTGGTATCAAATCCTGTACCTTAAATACCGAGGAAGCCAGCTAGTGGAGAAAATTCTTGCAAAAAGTAGGGGTGATAAAAATTACTGTATCCACACTGTTCCCAGGATCCCAAAGAAGTTTGCCTGCCCAATTTGCAGTGCTGTAGATTGGACCATTTGGACTTTAATTTTGCCATTTTAAAGCCAGTGGTATTCGTATGAAGTTAATGCTATTTCTACCAGTGCAAAATCTGTCCTTTACTCTTTCAACTTTTCAGAGAGATTTAATCTTTGTGCCTTCCCCCCCCCCCAACCAAAGGAAAAAAACATTTAAAGGGGGGGGAAATAGTATTTCTTCACGGGCTTTCTTATTTCTATTTCTAAGTAATGTACTTTTTTCAATGACAGCTTAGTATTTTTGTTAAACGGCACCACTTTCAGCTTTCAAAAAGGTTTAGTCAACAGTGCTCACACTGTTTTCGACAAGGTAAACCTTGCCCACCCGTTATAACCTTTAGGTCATTCCAATCATGTTATTTCTCCCATAATGCCAGAAGTAATGGAGTAGGCAGGAAGTGAAAGTAGAAGTTATACAGCACTGCTCTCCTGCCTTTTGTTTGCTTGTCTATAACTACCTTAAACTACTTCCTTCTCATCATTATAACAATGGGATGAAATGGTTCTTTATAAATGGCCATGAAGTAAAGGCAGGCTGCAAAGGCTTCTGTAACCTATTATTATGACCTTTCTCTCATCAGTAATTGTTTAGCAATTTGTACCTGAAAAATCCAAGCTGTCTGTAATGTGCCACACAAGGTGTGGTGAGAGGGCTTTGGAGACAGCTAGAACAATTATTAAATACCAAGGTGGTATAAGGCAGCAAGTCTAAGCAGCAAGAAAAGGCATCAGAAGATTGAATAATGAACTCATCTTCAAATGTGTTAGGCTGTGGCTTGTTTTGGTGAAATAAATGCATGTGATTTAACACATAGAGACTGCTGATGCTGTGCCTAGATTCACTTCGTTAAGAAAAAAACCCAACCCATACCTGGTGTAATTCTGCCAGAAGTATTTGTAGGCAGAAACCAGACTCCATAAAAACCTTGGTGTCTCACAGAAGGAGCAGGAGGATAGAGGCCTGAAATACCCTCATACTTTACTCATAAGCTACAGGGTTGTAAGCACCATTTCAGTGTCAGAGCCCACCTATTTGTTTAGATTAAAGCTGTAAGCAGCCTGACCTTTTCTAAACTCCTTCAATTGATGTCTGGGGGCAGAAGCTTTATAGGTATTTTTTCACTAACTTTTGAACATGGCAACTAATAGAGTTGTCCTTGTGACTAGCGATGACTCAGAGCCAGGCATAGTAGGCATAGATAAGTGTAATGCAAGATGAATGTCAGTAAGTGTCTGTGGGCTGTGAACACTGCTATGTCTCCAGTAGCATAGTGACTGCAGTAAGGTCTTTTGCTATGTTTTGGAATTGAAAAGTAAAACTTTTGAAGTGTCCAGTGTTTGCCTTGAGCTGGATCATTTGAGGTATTTTGTCCAAATATTCCTTGTCCTAAGTCTGGCCACCCACTATTTTGTGTAGTTTGTCTTTTGCTGGCCCTTTTCCTGTACCCGTTAGTGTTTGCCCGGCGAGTGCCAAAGCTTCATTCTTCTTTCCCTGAATGGCTCCAAATTTGCATCTCATGCAAACAGCCCAGCTGCTAGAGTCACACTCACAGTAAATGGCTGACACACTATTTACACACACTTCTTCTTGGGTAGCAACTTGTTCCTTGGCTATATGGAGAAAACAATATTCCTTGACTTTATTTTTCACACTCTTGGGTTGTTTTTTTTTTTTTTAAAATTCTTCCTCTTAAAATATTTTGACAGATTTTTCTAGTTTTGTGGCTTTGGTGACAGCCGATATTGGCTTATCTCTTTAGCTAGGCTTTTTCCATTATGATTTTGAACACAGTCTGGATGGTTAACAAGGGACATCAGTGCAAAGAAACAGCCATGAAAATGGGAAAAGCAAGTGGCTGCGAAGAAGACAGTCTTGCAGTGAACTGACTTGTGTGCCCTCTCCTGGCTGGAAGCAGCCAGCTCAGGCCGGCACGCCATGCTCCCTGTGCCGCTGGCTGCTCTAGCAGGTCAAGTAGCAAGAGATAATATGGGGATTTATGCAGCAAACAAGACTAGGCTCTTCCTCCGTAACCTCAGCTATTGTCACTGCATGTTCCTCAGTAACGCTCCAGACTTCCTGCCCTCCAGGCATGTCTTTTCCAACCTGCTTCCTTCAGCTGTGGCCCTCTAAGTTTGGCAGGAAGCTGCCAGGGCAGGTAATGAGGTGGACTGGTCCTCCTCAGCATCAGGCTGTTGGTTAATGAGATCATGCCTCCATGTGGGTGCTGACATCCTCCCTTCAGAGCAGAGCTGCACCATCGCTGTTGACTGTGAAGATCTGGGAAAGAAGGTTCAGGGATCCAGCTTGTCCCTCCCTTGTCTGTTTTACCTCAAACCAGGACATGGGGTCACTGTAGTTTGCTAAGTTGTGGACTTGCCACCTGCCCCACAAGCCTTGTTCCCAGGGGCTTTGCAGAAGGACTTCATCCAAATCCTCATGTGGCTTTTTCAGCGTGGTCTTCTTCCTTCTCTGGGATGAAAAGTCTTTCAGGCCTTGTTGTTCAAATCCTAGCTACAGTGTGGTCACATGTATCAGCAAAAGGGCTGTCACCATGTTTTATTATTTGTATTATGGTGACTGTCAGTTGTCAGGGTTCTGGGTATAGTAGAAACACAGAACAAGAAGGTTGGTCCTTGCCTCGAAGCTCAATTCTGTGATATCTGGCTGGGCAGGTTTGATGCTTGCCCTGTAGTTAGCTTGCCTTAATACATGACTGCAGAGCATCGAGGAATCAGCCCCTGTGTTTTGCTGTATCCTAAGGAAGGAGAGGTGGCTTCATGATTGCACTTATCTGTCATTATCAGGTCTCAAGGATAGTAATCAAATCCACTAGTGTGCCAGCTTGGTCATTCTGCCATGCAGAGCTGATGTGAAGTGTGCACTGGAGTTTACTGTGCTCTGGGCCTTGAGATAAGATGCCAGACCTGCTGCTGCAGGTCCCTATGTAAGGACTTGATGGCGTTAATGCTCTAGAGATGGCTGCATTTTACTCTCATGGTTGCTGTGATGTTTGTTTGGTGTTTCTTTAATTCTTTGGAGAAAAAAAAATGCTGTATCTTTGTAAACTAGTATGTTATGTACTGTTGTTTAACCTAGTCTGCCCAATGTTGCATTACATTTGGCAAGGTAGATAAGTGTGTGATGAGCAGATAGATGTGTGAGTAGAGCAAAGGAAAAGTCAATTTTTCTCTTTTCTCCCAGTACTGTATTTATCAACCTTTTACACTGATTTCTACTTTCAAGTCCAAAAGGAGTGATCATGGAGAAGGATTTTCTTATCTGCTGCTAAAGAGAAACTGAGGCCCTAATTCTGCAAATATTTATTCCTGGGTTTAGCTTTAAAATTAAGAACGTTCATTAATCTTGGCAAGATCAGAGGACAATTTGCCTTTTAGATGAGTTCACCAAGCAACTTTTCAATAAGGTAGCACTCATTTCCTGCACAGATGCAGTAAGTACTGTCCATTTAACATGGCTGCTGTTTGACCTGTTTTAGTTTGTTTCCAATTCGTAAGAAAGCAGTTGGAACAGGTCCCTCCATTAAGTTTTAAATTTGTGTTGGAATTTTGGTGAATTCCTTGAAATTCAGCAGAAAGCTTAGTTTTTAAGTTAGGCATTATGAGTATCAAATTAAGCTGTCAGCATGTGAAGTGATACAGAGGAAGATGTGTACAAGTACAAGCGCACTCACACGAATGCACACACACATCTCTTTCCTCTCTGACTGGTAAGTCTTAACAGCAGAACTAGAGGCTGGGAATTACATTTTAGTAATTCTTTTCTAGTTATGTCAGATTTCTAGCATGCTATTAGAGACATATGTGTCATCCTCACCATCACCCAACATATCATTGCTGTTTCAAACTGTTACCAGAGCTGTTGACACAGAATATTGTGTCTGTCGACAGCTCCAATTAGTTGGCGTGTCTGACTACTGACAGCACAGTCTACTTTTGTTTATGAAGACGGTGTGAGCTGTATCTCACTCTCACAACCTCCAGTGGCAGACAGATGGATAGAACTATATAATCATCAACGGAAGCGGGTGATATTCTGTCTTCACAAATCATCATGCGGAGCAGAACCAACGGCCTTTTGTCTGCTTTCAGAAATGACTGCAAGATTCCTCCCATCTGTCAAGTTATGAGGATGAATATGTATAAAATACATCAGATATATATGCGGGGTTTTGTATTGTGGGTTTTTTTTTTTGTTGTTTGATTGGGGGGGTGAGGGGGAAGGGGGGAAAAGTGCTTCTAAATTTTCACCAGATGTTAGCTATGAGACTTGGAACAGTAGAGGGAGAAGCACAATCATTTTCTCTCAAATGGAACTTTCTTGAGGTTTGTTTTTTTTTGTGTGTGTTTGTTTCTTTTTTCTTTTTTTTAAAGGAATAGACCCAACCCCTCATCATTTGCAAATGTGGAACCCCATTGATTTTCTGAGGTTGTACAATTGCAACTGAGGACAGAACTTAGTCTAATGCACTCTTTACATGTATTTAATCCTCTCTATTGTGTGATTATAAAATCTTAGCAGCTGCCCAACCAGCGATGTTCTGCTATTCATTTAATAGCAGTTACAGATATTTTCAAATATACAGTTCCAAGTTGCCAAGTGGTTCCTCAAGCACAGCGTACACTGAGTTCAGGGAGTGTTTGTTCTGAGAACAGACCCCCCCCCCAAGTAGGTAAGTAGTATAGATTTGACTCATTCATTCAAGAAATACTGTTTAGTATACCTTAAAAGACCTAAAATTTAACTGTGACATTTGTTTTCTTAAGAATAGTAAGATTGATATACACAGATATATATTTTTTTTTAAGAAATAAGGCTTTCTTTTCCTTAACATATCAAAATATCAAGGTTTTCAATAGAACTTTTGTTACAGCCAGCAAATTCTTATAAGGCAAACAAATATCGACTTGAAAGTGAAGGGGAAATCAGAATATTAATTGTATTTCTGCTATTTCTCAGCCTAGTTTTCCTGCTCTGTACTGTATTTTTCAGCTTTTCTCTGATGTAACATGTGCTATAACTTTTAAGTGCTGATCCTGACTGCTAACACTCAATTAGTGTTTATTACTGACTGAAGTGGAAGCAGGATTTGAGTTTTATCCAAGAATTAAAGATTATAGGTTCACTTATTTGCTGCATTACATATAGCAAATGAATAACTGCCATTTCCTTACCCTTGTGAGAAATGAACTCTAATCTTGAAAAAATGTCCTAACTTTCCCTGCAAAGTCAGCAGGATCTAGTGTATAAAATGTAAGCATGTACTTAAAGCATCAGAGAAGAGCACTGATTGATAGTGTTTTTGGTTTTGTGTTTTACTTCAGGATCAGATTCCTACTAAGGCAATTGGAACAAAACCAGCGTATATATCCAGGGTAGTTTTGATGATTGCGCCCCCTCGCCACCTTATTTTCTTTCTTGTCTTTTCTTCTGTAAAACTAGTAACCCGATAAGTAAAATTTAGTGGAAAGGCTTCAACTGCCTATTAGATTCTGTGGATCTTCAGAGTAATCTCTGCTGGAGTTTAAAGGAAAAACTAAGTTTCATCCTGACTGATTTCACATCCCTTTTAATTCCATAGGGTTTTTCTCCATTAGCGAAAAGAACCTAAAACTGGGGAGGAATATTACTGCTCTTGATACAGGCCAGTTCCCAGTGTGTTCAATGCAATAATTATAGCAGGTCAATCAGTAATATAAAAGTATTGTATTTTATTTAGAATTTAGCAATTTTCCAATGGTGCGTGTTTTTGATTTTTTGCACATCCTCAAGTAATTGGACTGCATGGGGTAAAATACTTTTGACTTTTTTTCTTTTTAAAATTTACCTGAATTTGTAGTTGCAGTCTAGTGTTTTTCAGTTGTCGATGAGCTATGATGTAATGAGATCGTGTTGCACACTCTGAAACTGAGCTGAAATTTTGAAAATTCCTGAGCAGGCCACATAATAAACATATTAAAAGACTTTTGCTGAACATGCATGAAGTCCAAGGAAATTCATTGTGACCTCCTGGCTAATCTAAGAACAAAGGAGCAGCTAAGTTAAGTAAATAAATAATTAATTTTTTATTATTCACTCAACTGTACTAATGACTGTGACCCAGTTCTTAATCAGCCAGAGATCCCAGTGAAATACTTTATCGAAGTCAAGCATTTGTTCAAATAAGAACTCCAATGTTTAGATCATAGAAAGCAATATGGGTCAGAGTGAGAGAAACAGAGGCTGTTGACTGACCTCTTGAGAGTTGCTGAGCATGTGTGATTATGAGAGCAGCTACTGTGGATCCCAGGTTGTGAAGTGTCACAGTAAGCACTGGCTCTGTGACTTCGTGGACACTGAGGGCTGCTGCAGAGCAGAAGTGGTTTAATGGAAAAGTTCTTCACTACTGCCAGCTCCTGCAAGCTTTCCCCTCCTTCCCTGACTTACATAGCAGCAATAAGTCACATCTGACCTCAGAGAGAGCCCCTTCTTGGGATTCAGATGCTGGAGAGGTTAATGGGTGGCCTTAGCCAAGTCCAAAAGGTGACTTTTCTTTCGAATGTCATGTTCACAAGAACATCTTTAGGAAAGCTCGTCTGTCTTCTGGGATACTCTTCTCATGTCCAAACACAACTCCTTTTCCTGTCATTTTTTTCTATCTTCTTGTCCCTCATGCCATATTATGCAGGCCATGGGATTGCCAGCGCCGGTGCTAGATTTATATTTGTTTCAGTATGTTATTTTTTCATTTAAGATTTTTTTTTTTAAATAGTGCCATGTTATGCTCTGAGAAACCATTGATGTCTCTGTTTACTGAAATAAGAATAGTATTACTTAAATAGTGATTATTATTTGTGCCCTTGAACTGAACATGGGTTCGACCGGTAGGTGAGGACCCCATCATCACCTGGGCAGCCATAGCACAGAGAAGACATACAGTCAGATATAGCCCTTGTTGCCAAAGAGAGAATAGGCAAACTAGACAATAGAAATGGTTTTTATCCCTGTTTTACATACAGGAACTGAGGCACTCAGGGATTGGGTTACTTATGCAAGTTTACGGTATGAAATAAGTTCTTATCTCTTGTGTTCCTGTATGTGCTGTAACCACAAATCATCCTTCAGGCAAATTTACCTGTCATTCTGGTAGTTAAATGAGATTTGCTCCTGTGGTAACTTCTGCAAGTTTCAACTTGTTCTGAGCATTTCAGAAAGGACAAGTCTTTGCAGATCCATACTTAAAGCAGGGGGTACACAGGACCACCAGCTTCTGGAGTATTTTTCATCAAGAAAGCACGAGTATTGCTCTTATTTAGACCTATGTGATTGCACTGGAAATATTTATTATAGAAGCAAATTTTGTATCCTGTGAACTGTTGTTGTTAAGAAAATGCTTTGGTTTGAATAGAGTTTAAATTCAAAACAGAATTTTACTTCAACTTTTTTAAAATGTGGAATCAAATCCTGGTAGCTGTAGTTGTCTTGAAAACAGTGGAGTTTCACCAAGGAAGAGTTATTGCTCATCTCTAATGGAAAAACACCTCTTGTAGTTGGGTAACTGAAAAGGAATATCCCTGTTTTGTAGGAGGAGAGAGATATATGTTTTTTAAATGCTGCACTCAAGACTCTGCAGGTTCAGAAGGCTAAGCTCAGTTTTAAGTGACTTAAAAGTCAGTTCTGTGCTGAGACCACTGGACTGTGGCACTGTTTATTGGTAGTGCTCTATCAGCAAGTGGGGTTTTTTTGTCTTATTTTGCCTGGCTTGCTGTGTTGCCAGGTGCTAATCCTGCGACCTACCCTAACTCTCAGAGTTCTTTTCCTATTTTTCATTGAAGGATAACAAGTATCTTGACTGTAATCTATTAATTGAATTGAATAAACTTGTTTCCCTAGCAGTGAGAGCATATTGTTTGCACACAGTGTCATCCCAGGCCCTCCAGCTATCGAAAGATTGCCAGATATGTTTATTAAACCCCCTGAGCTTGGAAAGAACACAGAAAACTGTCATCTAGAGCAATACGAAAGTGCCTATCTCAGCTGGGGATCTGGCTGTTATGAATAAAGGAAGAGTTTGTGGTAGAGTTTTGAGATGTAAAGAGAAAAGGCTTCCCTATGGTGCAAATGTGTTGGAACCCTCAGGCGAGAAAAAAAAAATATTGAATTGTTGCTGGCAGTACAATGTAATTATTGAGTTAGCTACAGCAAGGTCTGGGAGCTTCCAAGGTAAAGGCCTGGTAACTTCATTTTTTTTTCTCCACCCTCCCCTGGATAATTAAAATTTTGAATTGTAACAATTTTTTCCCCCCTTTTTATTAGTAGTAATTGAACCACAAATATTTACCAAATTTCCAATAATCTTGTGGAAAAATAGGTTTCAAAGTTCCTGTTTGGCCTCTGCTTCTAGCCAATAATGAAAGAAAAGATGGAAGGAATAGTAAAACCTCATTCCAGATCTAAACTTTTCTTTACTGCAACTGTAATCTCAGACCTGGAGATTCTGGTTTGTTGTACTGTGTCCTGGCTTTATTGAGCTTTTCCCTCTTGACATCAGGATTTCACCTACATGCAACAGAACCAGAGCAGAGGAATCTAGATTAGAATTGTCTCCATGAAGGACATTTATTTCTATTGACCTGAAATCTCAAATATCTGAAGGTGTATTAGATTAAAATGTGTCTACATCAGCAATTGCTACAGTTTTTCTTGATTGTCATCCCACTTAGAGGCTGCAACTTTCCTGCAAACAAGCTCAAATCATATTATTAAAAAGGGAGAGAATTAATTTCTGTTTGTCTGATGACTCCATTTGAAGTTGGGATGTTTCTTTGGGAGCTGCTGGTCCAGATGTTGCAAGGTACCAGAGTGTTTCTTATACTTCTTTCCCCCAGTCCCCTCCATTAATCATTAGAAAGTTCTTGCTGGCCATCTTGGAAAAGACATTTCTGCTTCATATTAATTAAACTTATACCCTTGGTTGTTCATATGTGCTATGGTCTTACTTTAGTGCTAAAATAATATTTTTATTGAATATTATCTTTATTGACTTTGAATAAAACAAAAGTCTTGTAGGTGCTGATTTTGGCAGCCTGTGCTGCACAGAGAGCATATTAGAGTATACACTCTTAATATTTAATGGTGAGAAGACACGGAAAATGTGTTGTGTAGTAAATAACAAGTGGTGAGGTAGAGCTCAAACAAGGGCTGATACTTATCTCTGGTTCCCATAAATTGCCTAAGACAATGGGGATCTTTCCATTGACTTCGGTGAGCTGTGGCCTGGGTCCCATGTGTCTATATCCAAAATATATTGTTGTCATTGATTATTTATGTTATCGTCATGCCTCAAGGCTCCAGTCCAGACTGCTGGATCATTACTGGAGCACACAGCTAGTGCTGCTCTTAAAGCTCCTTCAATCTAAACAGAATAGCTGTTTAATAAAACAGTCCTTTTCTAGAAACAGTAATTTGATTCACATGATGACACACAGGAGTGTCCTGCTTCTGTTCTTGGCTGCTGTGGTTCTGTGTTACAATCCCTGCTGCTGTTGCCAGTAAGCCAAAACTAGATATAGCTGGGGTTTTTTATTCCTCAAGCTTAAAGTAGTACTTTATGTTTACAAGCACTCCTTTACTTTCTGTTGCAGTGTAGTCAGGTTTTCCTTGCTTTTCCAACAGGAATGCAATTCATGTGAAATTGCAGTTGTATTTGCCCTGATCTGTGAGGTTTCTGTACAATATTTTTAGTTTTACATTTTCTAAGGAGGTGTATTAAAATGTTCCTGTGGTCTGTTCTCTTCCTTGCATCTCTTCGCAGAGGTGAGCTTATTTCTGCAGATCACAAATTGATAACCCGAAGAGTCATGAACTTCTAAGATTCAGGTTTCCACTGCTAACCTTGTAGATGGAAGGAGAGAAGAGATTCTGAAGTGTTTAGTTTGACTCTGGGCTGAGGACCATGGGTTTAGTCACCTTTGGTCATGCAGAACTCAAAGGGAGATTACACTGATTAGCAAGGCACGAAGTTCAGTTGCATGATCCTTGCATACATGCAGGTCTTGCATACTGAAGGGAATGTATGTAGCACTCGCTATTAACTGATGCCAAATCCTTATGTAGGAGGAAAACTACTGAAAACTCTTGTATGCACAGTGTTCCTCACCTTTGCTTTGTTTGTGGTTGTTTCCTGAACATGAGTTCTGGGGCAGCCACAGTGCTGGCTACCAGGAGACTTAAATGGAAACAAATCTCCATTCCTGCAGGAAACATAGGCTAATTAACTGTTTGATGGTATTGTTTGCTAGAGGGGAGCTGTGGAGAGGTGTTCTCGCTCTGAAGTGATGAAGTTCACCTACTTGCAACCTAACCTATGCCTCTTGTTCACTGTTGCCAAAGTTACCTTTTAATCCATGATGTCTCATGAGATTCTTTGCTGATATTGAAGCCTCATGGAAAGAATTAAGTGGATAATTTTCTTCAGTATGGAATCAGACGGGAGGTACTAGTTTGGTTTCAACCGAACCTCAGAACAGTACCTATTTGTCCACCAGTCAGCGTTCAACCTCACTCAAAGGCCTTGCAGTGCTCTTTGTAAAACAGTGCTGGATTTCGTGGGTTTTCTGTAAACTGCATAGACTTTCTCTTGAGCCCACTAACAGAGGGGAAGCATGCAGGGCTTTATTAGGCTTTTCAACTGATACCACTATGAATGGAGCTATAGCTGATTAGTTCCACTTGTGGTCTGTTTGCTGGAGTTTCCCCAGTTTGGAAAATCCCATCAGTCTCCTTTTCTGCTAGTAAGTACCTGCATTGTCATAATTAAGATGACACATTCTGTAACTATTTGTCCGTACTCTACACCAAGAAAGTGGATACTCAGCTAGGGGATTCAGATTTTTTTCTCAGCTGGACTGCTGACCTGACGTTAAATGCTAAACAAATGCCTAGAACTTTGTACATTATTGTTTGGGTTTTTTTTTTCCCTGTGTCTTCTGTGACCTGTGCTTAGACTTACGTTTTACATAGAACTGTCTCATATTAACATCAGCTGTACAGTACAATATGCATTTTCTCTAAGCACTTGCTTACCTGCCTTGTTTCATTGTTTACTTCAGATATGTGATTTGGGCTTTGTAATTTAATAAACATTGTGTTCTGAAATGGTGTTTAAAATTAAGCAGTAGATTACTGAAGATGCTTTAATGTTGTTGACACAGTAGTGTAAGCTCTAAAAATGCTAGAAGACAGCTTTTACTAGGAAAGATAGTAGTCCTTGTAGTTCTTGTTGAATATCTGAGAAGGATTTCTTTTTATTTATTTATTTTACACCAGGAAATTGGGGAGAAACTCTGCAGCACCATCTGTAGCTCAGGGTTTTGACTGCAAACTCAGATGTCTATTACAGTGTAAAACAATTTTCAGTTTAAATTGGCACTATTCTGAGTGTTTTAAATGATCTTTAATCTTTACATACACATGTATAATCTTTTTATATATATACAAATGCAGGCGGGATGAAGAATGGATTGAGAGCAGTCCTGAGGAGAAGGGCTGTAATAATAATGAAGTTGCTGTGAAATTGATGCAATTTTTTGAGGTATTCTTGTAGAATGAAGATGTAGGTCTGCCAAAATATTTGTTACGAGCTCTAGATTTCATTCTAGAAATTACATTAGTTTTGCTTCACAAGGTTTTTCAGTTTTACTTTTGGATCTTGGAAAATGAAAAATACCATAATATATCTTTGTTAATGTAAAGATACCTGTAAAATATTCAAATATTTTAGGTTACAGAAAGCGAAATGATTGCATGCATTTCTTTAAAATCATCAGTTTTCCTTCCAAGAGTCCCTACAGTATTTTAGTTGGGTTTTTTTAACCATTATTTTTATTATGGTGTAGTTATCTTGCGGGGAGAGAGGGAGGGAAGGGGAAGCAATCCCAGATTTTATTTGCAGCAGGGAGGTAAGTATAAAACAAATGAGCTTGGATGACTTTACTATAAAGTCATTTTTTCACAGGTCTTTTACCCAGAATGACAGTCTGTGTTCCCTATTACCCCTTTACACAATATTCAGTTGTTATGATATTGTATATATGCATTAACAAATAAAGGAATGCATCCACAACAATTATGTTCCTCTTCTGCTTGATTTAGTTGTCAGCATGCATTCACGACTCTGTAAAGTATCTCCTTCACAGCCTTGTCAGGCATACCTTTTTCTCCCCATAATGTCAACTTAGTACAGCAGGCAGGCCAGGTGAGCTTGGCTCACTTTCAGGTTTTGTCTGTCTCTTTATCTGAAATTTTTAAAGGGGGACGTCAGAAGAGGTAATTGCCATAAATTACACACTGTCTGTTGTAAATTGTGATGAGAACATAATTGAAAATTGAGCTGAGAGGCACTTCCTGGATTCAAGCCGTACGAGAGCCAGAGGACAGCCTTAGCAATTTGCGGTGGGCCTGCAAAGTCATTTTTTCCACCCCTCTCTCCAAAAGTGTAATTGATTCCGGTGCTGTATGATTACACTCCTGTGTCAAGGGTTGGCCTGAGGGTCCTGAAGAGGGTTATGGAGATGATTCTGTGGGGCTTACACAAATAATTGACTTGTTTCATGTGAGTACTGTGTGAGGGGAATATCAGCTTTTTCCAACAGGAGAAGTGGAGCTTGACTGCTTGTGCAGAGATGTCACTGTTCAGAAAGGGACATTGTTCAAGGTTCCCAGGCATTGTGTGTGTTTGTGTGAGCCCTGGTATATTTGTGCCTCTCTCAGGCATTGCTGGGGGTGGAGATAAGTATTCGGGTTGGGGGAGGGGGAAGAGTTAGTTTTACTCTCTCTTCCACCCACTTTTTCCTCCTCTTTGCCTCTCAGCTAAATAAAAATGTGGAATGCTAATGAACAAATCAACTTAAATAGGTATTATTATTCATAGCAGAGAGACATACCCAGAAGAGTAAAGTGACTGAAATGGTAGGTACAGGAATCTCTACCAGGAGACAACTAAGAGTAGAAATTTTCTTTGGCTGCTAAACCCTGGTGATGCTGACCCAGTTCAGCATCGTTTCCATGCAGTCCAGGGTCACACCAGCTGGCAAGAGAAGAGCTTGTGGATCTGAAGGCTGTGTTAAGAAAGATTCAGTGTAGCAACCCTGGTAGAGCACTGACCCATCCAGAATTCACTAGAAAACACAGCTGCTTTGTTCATAGTTTTCTGAACAAATCCCAGCCCAGGTCCAAGCCATGAATTTGAAAGTTTGGCCCCATTTCATGGCAACATTTTAGTCTTCTATACATTTAGACTTTTAGGTCCATTTGCATTCTTTTAGATCACCCCCGAACAACTAAATCTGTGAAAAACAAAACACCATCCCTTGAGGGAACATTAATTGTCATTTTGCATGAAAGACCTGTGATAAAATTGATTTACTACAGTCTCTCAACAGCTGGAATTACGCAAAGCTGAGAGTACTCCTTTCATACTCATGGATCATGTGAAAATAAATGTGTGTGTATGTGTCTGCACATACACATGCATATTTGCTTATAGCCAGTGGCTTTCAGCCTCTAGCTCTAAAGAGATTTAAATAATCATTTTAATTGCCACAGGGAAGTAGCCTTTAAGCCTCTGAATCTAGTACTTCTCACCCCATTGTAACATTTATACTGCTACACCAGCCTTTTGTAGGTATAATTCTTTGATGGTATTTCCCAAGGGGGTTGACCTTTTTGCAAAAGCTTCAGTAACTCCTGGATAGAGAATAAGCAGTAGCAAAGCTGGCAGTGACCTGTGTCTGGCATCCTTGGCCCCACACCCCTGGAATTGTCGTTATCTTACGGGCTCTTATGGAATTCCCCTGGAAGCTGACTTGGGAGAAGACTGAAGCTGGGAGGCAAGGCTCAGCATGAGGGCATACTGTTTTGGACCTGTACGTTTCTATTCCTTTCTCCCTTTTCCTGCAGAACTAGAATTTGAGACACATTGTCTCACAAGCAATCAGGAACACCAGGAAACTTGTGTTTTAGGCATTTATGTAAATCATATAATGAGCTACTTTGCACATTTAGAAACAGATAGTTTGAGGAAGGAGCCTGAGTAGGTCTGGCCTTTTTCCATCAGAAACTGAACTTTGCCATTGAATGGAATGTTTTAAATAAACTAAGACAGGCATTCGGGCTCTGCTGGGCTAGCCTGGGAGCGGGTACCATGAATTAATGAAGATGAAGGGATTTTAGGTAGCTGCAGTTCCTGGTCATTCTCAAGCTCTTTGTTGGCAACAGGGAGGATGTAAGACGTGGTGCTGGTGGGTTACATTATGGACCTGATAAAATAATTGTCTTGGCTGAATAGTGCTAGGGGGTGTATTTATGGGAGAGCTGGGGAACTGAACGGGTAAAAGAAGCAATTTTCATGACAAATCTATTCTCCCCCCCCTTTTTTTTTTCTTTTTAAAGCTGGAATTTTTTTCAATTCTGACCTTTACATCCACCTCTAAAATTAACAAAAAGTACCTGACACATACTTGGGTGGCTTTATATGTGGGCTGTTGCAAAGAGGGCATGGCCTTGGCCATCAATGGTATGAGTGGAGTTCCATGCTTGTCAGACCTGAGGATACCAGGGTTTGTTCATCCTGTCTATTTGATGGTTGTTTGCAGTTGTTGGATTTTGTCATGAATTGAAATACAGCCCTCCAGGAAGAGTACTGACGTGTTAGCACAGGGCTGAGTCCTTGGACAATTGTTGAGGTGCCAGTGAGGGAAGTCTTTGGGTCTCCAATTGCATCATTGGGTTCCTAGTTCCTTTTCTTTAGACACTTCGATGAAGGACACAATTTTTTTGTTGTGATTTTCAAACATGGGCCGTAGAACCAGTGTTTTAAGTTTTGTAGAAACAGCTAACACAAGTATGGCGCATCCTCAATTCTGGATCGGAGATTGGAAATACCAGGTGAATAATTATGATACTGAGGTGCTAACAGGAAAGCAGCACTGTGTGTGTTATCCTCAGAACACGAAATTCTTGGGAAAAGAGTTGCATTGATGGGTGAGTGATGACCTAATTTTGAGTCAAAGCCTTAACAAAGGGGATTTTATGGTTAAAGTACTGGTCAGCATGGTATCTTTTCTGCTAAGTGTC
Source organism: Anarhynchus alexandrinus (assembly GCA_008711295.1). Lineage (NCBI taxonomy): Eukaryota > Metazoa > Chordata > Aves > Charadriiformes > Charadriidae > Anarhynchus > Anarhynchus alexandrinus. Next base: position 374,554 of record VUYV01000072.1, on the reverse strand, counting down.
TCTGGGGTTGAGCACTGGTGACATAAATGACTTGTTCTATATTTTATATCACAGCAGGTCTGACTAGTTGTTTCATTTAATTTGATTGGACTTATATAGCTTAACAGACAAAGGAGGAGTTAAACTGCTGTACTGGAAAATGTGGAAATTACAGTCTTTTGTTTCAGTAACCCAATTGGTTTTCTGAACAGACAATCCCAGTCGTCATGTCTTGAAAGCAATACAAAGCAGATTGGATTCTGAAGAAACCTTCATGTCAAATAGCCTGCAAAGAAAAAAAAAATCTTCCAAGGGCAACTAGAAAATACTCAGGACATTACTTTAAATGAGAGTCAACAGAGAGGTGTGGAGAAAAAAAGTTATTTAAATATGTTTTTTTTTGAATGCACATTCATGGATTTCAAGCATATTTGAACAAAAATCTTCTAAGAAGCTGAGGTTGATGGCGGGGGATACAGAAGGTATCTCTTTATTCACAAATGAAAAGAACTTTTGCTGATGTTGGAATGCCAAGTAACTTAATCTTTTCAATAGAGAGGTCTCAAAACAAACAAAACAGATACAAAGCTCAAAAAAAAAAACAGTGGAACTAAACGGGGGCATGCAGTTCCTCCTAATCAGTTATGAATAAAGCGATAAAACTGTTTTGCAGAGACAGGCTCAGGAAGTAATATTGTCAACCACAATATGGAAGATGAATCACCAGACTAGCTGAGAAATATGTTACAATACGTGGTGTAGGGGAGATACTGTAATAGGACCACCTGTTTTAGTGTCTAGGTTCTTGAAAATTGAGGATAGAGCAGAAAAAAAGTTACCAAAATGTCCCAGGCCTCAGGATACAGTTTATTTAGTTTATTAGAAGATCTCAAGATGCAATTGTATGTGTAGTCCCCTTTTTGGAGGGAGAACACAGGGTATTAGAGCTAGACTGAAAGAATCTCTCTGCCAAACCCCAATTGCAGTGTAACAGTTTATGAGACTTAACAAGGTGCAGATCACACAAAAAGTGCCTCAAGATAGCTAAGGGCAGCAGACACTTGTTTGTGTTCCAGGTGTAGTGGTTAATGTTCTGGGAATGCTTCAGGTTTGGCCTATTTAGCAAGGAAAGTTGTTACAAGAAGCAACAGCAAAAAGCGGTAGTGGGACAAATATATATGTCAGAAAGGAGGTTTGTGTTTTCAGTTGCATGGACAACTAACTATTGGCATAAGTTCCCAAGAGAGAGTCTGGATTTTCCATCTGGGGAAGATGTGCAATCCAGATAATATTTGTTGGCTTCACTGTACGATTAACTGGATAAAATACTATACTCTGTATTATACAGACTTTATCCCACAAAACGGTATCTTTTGGCCTTCAAAGATTTGATTTTTCTCAAAACTGAACTTAAAAACTAAGGTAGCATGATACTCTATATTGTTATCAATTGTCCTATCTGTAACAACAAAATAAAGTTACAAAAACAGGTGTAGGAAGAAATGGTCTATCTAGCCCTTCTCTTAACAGGTTAGTTTTACTGATGGCTTAGGTACCGAGCTAGAACAGAAACACTATTAACTACTGATAGCCCTGAGTTAAGTGGTCCTCATTTTTGACAGAGGACAGTGGTTACATGTCACTTGGATCAGTCTGTGTTGCCATTCTCTAGGATCACTGCTTCACGGTGCATTTTCCTGTAACGCTGTTTTAAAACCTTTTTAGTATTTGGCTATGCTTGTGGCATACAGTGTTCACCTTATTGTCTAATTCAGGGCACAGAAATTGTTTTCATTTATTCAGGGAGTTTTCCTCTTTAATGATGGGAAAAGTAGTAATAGGTTACAGGTGAAAATAAGCACACAATTAACGCAGTCAGACTCATGGGGTTTGCTGGTGCTTACTACTCCTTAATCGGTTGCAATTAACGCTAGATGAGTGTTTACTCTCAGTTCTCTTAATACTCAAGTAATTGACCACAATAACAAATTTACATTTATGTGTACACTGAGTTTTTTTGCTATCCAGAAGTGCACTGAGATTTATAAACCATTTTGTGTGTGTTGTGCAGTTGTTTCAAGTAAGAAAGCATGAAATAAGATGCAGCAACTTCAGCATAGGAAGAACACGGGCATTTAAAAATCAATACATTTGGTGTGTAAACAGCTTGAGAGCTGTGGCAGAAATTAAGCATGAAAACTACAAATTGCATAGAATAGTATGGTTGTTAATTGCAGATATTTGGACTGAATTCCTGCTTTGTCACCACATGTATGAACTTTGGTCGAGTGAATTCGTCTTTGTCTGTTTCCTTTCTGTTAAAAAAAAAAAAAAAGTGGGGGGGAATAATGTACTCTCCTGTTTCACATCAAAAGAGATTTATGCTAAATACAGCAGAAAGTTGAGATTCTGTTGTGATGGGGCCACAGTAGTAATGAAGATAGGTAGTATAACATGAAACAATGGATTAAAGATTCAGATGTGGCGTTCAGACTCCCCTCTACCCCAGTTTAAATGTAGTAGTTTACTTACAATGTTCCTATTTGAGTTAACCGATTAAAAAAAAAAGCTTATGTTTTGTAGGTATGATTGTAAAGACAGAATTTGGAAAGATTAAGAAGTTAAAAAAATCATGGTTTTCTTCATAACCATGAGCAAGCCTTCAGCTTGTTTGCCTTCTTTCCTCTCTATATGTTAAGTGGAATAGTAGCTCATTATTTTTTAGGGGATTCACTAGTGCCTGGGAAGCACGTTTGTGACTGTGAAATCTAGATGCTGTATGTTATATCTACCATAGCAATATACGGGTGGTTGGTGCTGGGGACCTGACATCCACATGGTGTATTTTGGGTAGTCTTAGTTCAAAACCTAAATGCCCACGAACAGTGTGATAAATTAGCATAAGAAGTGGAATTAGGTGTAATTGTGGACAACCTCTTCCAGTTCAGTTTCATGTGAAAGAAATTTGTGTGCTCTAAGATCAAAGTATTGGGAACTAAAACATGGTAAATGAGGGCATCAGGAGTTTTGCTTCAAAAGCACACTCTTGACCTTAAATGCTAATGTAGACCCTACCACAGAAGAATTTAAGCTGGAAAGAAGTGATAATACACTTACAATCAAGGTACTCCTGCAACTTTTTTTCAAGATAAACACTGAAAACAGTATATTTTATTATGTTCCAATAGCACCAAGAAGTGCCGAAGAAATATCAGGCCACTTTGTGCTGGTCACTAAAAATGTAGCTAGAGAGTGCCTGCCCCAAAGACTTTCCAGTTAAAATTGAAGAGGCTGATTTAAAAGAACAATGTAAGGATTTACAATTCCTAGCCTTGAAGATTACCTTCCCTGCAGCTTTGGTACTTTTAGCTCAGGTCAGTGCTGGAGAGTTTAAATGAAACATGAATAAAAGTTCAGCAGCAGAGCTCTACCCTCAAGTCTCTCAGCTTCTAGTCTTGTGAAAGAGCTACGACACTGCAGTGAACAAATTTACTTGTGTTTTGTCTTTGTGTTCTATACTTTCTTAGTTCCTGGCTTTTTATTTTATACCTATAAATATATGCATAAAAAATCGTGTGCATCAATGCTTTTAATACTTGGCATGATCATTAGCAAGTAATGGATGTATTTTGAATCTTGTCACTTTGTGTGTGTGTGTAAACGCCTACATCACCATCTGCGTGCACTACAACAGCATTAGAAAAAGGCTTCAGCAAAGCAAACAGCAGCAGTTCAGAGAGGAAGTAGCAAACAAATGCTACCCCTAAGAATTGCCAAGTGTAATGCTGTTAGTTTAAGTGCTGCATGGGAGGCCCAGGGGTCAGAAGCCAGCTCCTTTTTGGGCATAGTGTTCGCAGAGGTGACCAGCGACTGCCAAGGTTCAGGTGGAAGTTGCAAATTTTGTCATCTAAAGAGGGAGCTTCAAGCTTTTCTTGGTCCTCCCGTGCAAAAATTCTGCTTGGTAATTTAAAAGGGACCTTTTCTCAATTCTGCAAAGATGGCCTGTGTCCTTAAAACACAGGCGAGAGCCTGGAAGTTCACTTCAGCAGAAAATCAGACCTTGTGTCCTCCAGAGACAGCTGGTTTAAAAGGACTGGAGTCTCTATGAAGAGAAAGGGAATGGTCACAGTGTACTTGGAGGGGAAAAATGGCTCTTTAAATGGCGATGATTAGACTGCAGTTTTTTATGTCTGGTTTTTCTTTTCTGTGTGCACTGAAGAACTCTAACCCAAATAATCTTGCTGTCATTACTCAGAGACTGCTGCTCCCCTAGTTGCGTTATTGAATTTTGGCTATTTGCTACCACCAACAGCATTGCTGTTGTGTGAGTATTGATAGGCATAGTCCTCCAGAACAGCTGTAGTACAGGGCTGTTGTTCTGGCTGTACATAAGGTAGCAGATTTTTCCATTTACTTTTGAAATTATTTTTAATTTATTTATAACCAAATGCATAAGCAGATTCACAACATTCCCTAATTACCCCTCTCTTTAAAGTCAACAGTGTAATGAAAACAGCAGAAGCTGTTTTACCTTCCATACCAAAACATAAACCAAATATGGATCTATTTTTCAAATTAGTTAAATGTTCAGTTTTAATAGGCTATTTGGTACCTCTTCATGAAAGGCGCTTGCTCCATGCAGCCTGGAGTGTATTCTGTGGCACTCTATAATTTGTGAAAGTATACATTAGTGGAAAATAATAGCAAAAGGCTGCCAGAAGACCTTTTGTCTGTACATATTGCCTTGTTTCTCATAAGAAGGGTTCCCCCCACACTTATTTTTTTGAATGCACCCTTTGTATTTATAATGGGAATGCATTCTTGTTTTGTTTGGTTTAAGAAATTAAATAGTATCAATTGTTTCTGGTTACGTATGTTTGCTTGACTTAAAAAGCACTTCAGGACCTACTACAAACTGTTAGGAAAACACTGAAGTTAAAATGAGGGGGGAAAAGAGGGAGTTTAGGCTTCCAGGTAACTTGCATGATCGATTTTTTTAATTTACATGTTCTTTGTTATCCCTTTAAACATTCAGTCCTGATCCTTCCAGTATGCGTGCCCAGCTTTGCCTGTGCAGAAGTCTGTTGGAGCTCTGGGACTGTAGGAAATCAGTGGAGATTTCTTTCAGCACATGGCTTAGGGGACAGTAGTTGGCTGCTGTGTGTGCTTACCCTGCAATCAGGAACCACTCCGGTCACGCATCCTCGCTTCAAGTCATATTTGCCTTTGGGACTGCCAAGTCCAAGTGCTAAAATATCCTTCAGTGGGACTCTGTATCTCTATGATGGCTTACAGTTTAAGTTTAGGGCCTTTTTCTTTCTAGTCTGATTATAGTCTGTGGGATCCTCTGGCTTTTCTAGATTTTCCTGGAAAACTGGATAGCTAGACCTTTTAAAATGAAGGTTGAAATTCTTGTTTTCAGTAGTTGTAGCTGTAGGAGAATGTCAACCATTCAGAAACTGCGGTAAAACTGAATGGCTACTGAAACTCAGCAGCTTAGATGAGGGTTTCTTGTAAATAAATTTTTATTTGGGGTTGGTAATAAGGGAAAATACAATAATAAATGAGGTAAAATGTCCCACAGTATAACTGTGTGGGTTTCTTCTCTCCCAGGCTGAGCAGTTGTTGTTCACCCAATGGTAGTGGCATTCTTTAGGCAACATAAAATGTTGTAAGATACAATCTGTGAACAACAAAGTCAGCTCATGGGTACATCAGAATGGCCACGCTGTATCAAACCAAAGATCCATTGAAGTCAGTACATCTAATTTGTCACCTCACAACTCTAAGAGACCAGATATGAGAAATCGGATCATATTGAGGATCCTTCTCTGGTACAGTGTCCCATTGTGTGTCAATCAGCAGTCGACGGATTTCCTCAGGCATGGAAGACATCCTAGAATTATGAAATAATACAAATTGTTTATGTTACTGTAGCACCTAGAAATCCTAGTTGTGAACCGGAATGCCATTGTGCCGAGTACTGTGTAATCGTGAAACAAAGAGGCTACCCTCATTGTTATTTTAAATCTGTTGAGCTCACCATAAAATATAATTTGCATAGTCTGATAGAAGCAGATACACAACTAGATTGTGATTTTGCAAGCCATGACCTGTACATTTAACTGTCTTCAAGGGCCTAGCACTGCAGCTTTTGTAGTTGCTCTCAGATGGCTGCACTCAAGAGAAGTGATGTCCATGGAATCATGTGCAGAAGGGATGTGGGTTCATCCAGTGGTCTGATCCTGCAGGAGGGGCGTGGGGACCACTGGCAGTGTGTCCGTTTGTCTAAACCCAGTAGCTTGATATGGGTACACATTTGTAACACGGGAAGCAAAGTCACTTGAAAACTTTTGGGCATACTTGAAAAAGCAGATAAGGAAAAGACATTCTCCAGTATTTTTCTGGAGAGGGACTAGGGTTTACATTTCAAAACGCACTTAAGTTATTTATGAAAATTTAAAAAAAAAATCCATTTTAGAAATGTATCTTTTCAACTATTATAAAAAAATCAGTGAAACAATGAACAAATAATTTTTTCCAATATTTCTGTCACTTGATACCATTAAAAAGCAGTAATTAAAAACAGTTGTAAATATTTCCATAATAGAAATATTTTCTTGTGAGGATGCTTCCTTGCACTTGAACTGTGTTGATTTNCAGAAAGACAACTTTTCTCTTAAGAGACCTCTCTTGCCACCTGCTTCCTGATTTATTCTTTCTTGGATGCAACTTTCACTGCAGGAAAAAGGTAGGAAATATTTTTTAAGCAGCGGGTAGCCATTGTAAAATGTCCAAAAAATAAACCGGAAATTTGATGTGATTTTTGAATTAATAATCCCAAAGTTAAAAAGTTTGACTATTTTACTTCCTTTTTTTTTTTGCCTTTAAGTGGGGGGAGTTACCATGAATCACACTCTTTAAAATAAGCTGTTTCTGCTGCAGAGAAACTACACTATGTTAAATGCTTATTTTTATATTGAGTAAGGGAAAGGGAGTCAAATAAGAAAATCTTTGGTATTACTCACCTAGCAATCATTTAAATAGAAGTTATATCATTCATACAACACTTACTGGCTGTAGTAGCAATGGCAGTAATACAAGGTTTGCACAGTGCTGAAAATTATTAAGTGCATGAGTATCTATGAAAAATCACCTGCATGATTTTCAATGAGACCTTTTGTAAGAGATGAGGACAGGAGCATTTACACTGTGATGTGACTATTCAATCTACCATGACCATAATGCTATGGAGATGGCAGTGCCATTTTAACCTTGATAAAATCAATAATGGTCCTCCTTCTTAGCTTCAAATCATCTGTTTTTATTTAGTTTATATATGTTAGAATACAATGTGCAGAATAAGTCTACAAAAATTCTGTAGGTTTTTTATCAATGCATTTTGAGTGTTGATTAACATTATCTGTCTGTATGTGTGCAATCTAAGAATGGAGCATATTATGCTGAAAAGATGTAGGCCTGTGCTTTGCCGTGTGTTTCTTCTTTAAAATCTAAACCTAACTGCCTCTAATGGATGTGTTTGAATTTCTTCAAAAGGTTCATAGTTCTCTATGCTTCACTCAATTTTTTTCCCATTTCCTTTATCTTACTTTTGTTTTTACAACGTTTTCTTATGTGTAGAGGCTTTGCAAATAAATCCAAAATCGGTACATGGAATCAAAATCAGTTTTGCCCTGGAAAATACTACTTTTTCTTCAGAGCGAAATATACTTTTGATCATTTAAAGCATAACTGCTTCTTTTTGTATAACCTTGCAAAACTTATGTGATTGCTTAATTTCATTCATGCGTTCAGCCCATGGGGGAGTCCTTATGACTACTGACATGTAGAGACTGGCACACTGGCTAACAGGAGAGAGGTTATGTGATTTAAGATTAGGGTGTGGATGCTGGGTTTTGATATCGGATGGCTTTGTCTGTCATGTTGTCAGTTGTGTCTGTGTGGCACTTGAGCAGTTTAGCAGTGATGAAAGTCTGTGGAATGAATAGGAAACAGCTGAGAATTAATTTATATATTGGGACTTCTGAACATTTCTCCCTTTCTCACTTTTATAATCTGAGTTCACAGCTGAACAGAATGACATAATAGGGGAAATTCAGATATTTTGTTTAAAGGAAAAAAAAAAAGAAAGGAAAAACAGCAATAAAGCACTGAGAGGAGAGAAAATGTCTCTACGAATGCAACAGACATAAAAGAAAGTAAAGGAAAGTTAAAAATTACCATAGGGCAGGCAGGACACCTGTTAAAGAACCTTCTGCTGCCTCTCACAGCTGGAAGGAAAAATGAAAGAGATGCAAACAACTGTTCTGGAAGCATGAAATCAGCCTTTTGTCTTTTCACCCCTCTCTTTCTGAACAGTTACAGTATGCAAAATTTAGGGGAATCTTAAAGTATGCAGAGGAAAAAAATTCAGCAGGCTCTGCATATAAAAAGCTGAGCCATGGAAGTGTGCTTCTTTGAAAACAGGAGCATGTTTGGGAGCTTCCCGGTGCATTGAAGAAAGTGGTAATTAATGCATAGTGAATGACTTCGAATGAAGGTTGAATAGGGGCATAACAATGGGAAGTTTTTTTTTTTTTAGGTTAAAGTGTTGAAAAAGGAAAGCTGTTAAAAGATGGCTACTGTGAAGCTACAACTTCAATCCTTGTCTTCTCTGACTTTTCTTTATAGACTGTGGTGGGTTTTGTTTTGTATGGGTCTCCAAATACAATGAAGTTAATTTGCACCAATTTCATTTTGTGTATGCTTTGGGATTTTTTTAGTGGTTTTTTTTTTTTTCTTTTTTGGCAGGGCTTGGTTCTTTGATGGTGCTTTTGAGCAAATGGTTTGCCCAAAGTTCAGATGATGTTAGCTCCATCCTCTTTTTCATTTACAACATCAAGGGGATTACAGAGAATAACTTTGTTGCCCAACATCAAGGCTATATCTTCAGGCTACTAGAAAGGTAGTTCTCAGAAAGTGTGTCTTCTAATATTTTAGAACCTCCACAGGCTTCAGATAAAACAAGTATTAAATACAAAAAGCTCACAAGGATCCCAAGGAAGGTTAAACTCACACAACCTCCTTCATGTTGAACACCTGAAATGTATTTTTTAGACTGTTGGAGTGTTATCATAGTGAAGACAGCAGTGAAGTCTTATATAACTGAAGACAGAAAGAATAAAAAACAGCACCTTGTTTAAAGACAGGCAATTTTTAATGGAACATGAGCTAAATATAATCTACTCTTCCCATTGAAAAGGGAATTTGGAGAGTGAGCAAGTAATTTTGGAGGGGTCTTGGGGGTTGATTATTTTATTGGATCATAAGCTGGTAGATCTGCAGTTCTGCTGTGCTTGGTCCAAGGCTGGAATTTGAGGCTTGAGGACAGAAGAATTGAGATGTTTTGGAGAAACTAAATAGGGAAGCTACCATGGTCACAATATTTTCAAATATGTTTCTGTTGTGGTAGTTCTTCTTAACAGGAGTTCTGGCCTGGACTATATTAAACTCAGCACCTCAGTCCTTTATCACATAAATCTTAATTATTTCTAAGGAAGGTATGAAATTAAAAACACCCTACACAACTCCCAAACTATGTGTTGTTTTCCATTTTTCCAGAGGTAGGCAGAGAAAATGTATTCACGGCATATAATCTAGTAGAGCACATGCCCTTTCTTCCCAAAAGATCCCATTAGTAGTTTTGAAAGGAAGGTGGGTTGTGCTGGTAAGCACATGAGAATTTGACTGAAAAATTATCTGCTTTTGCTGTTTCCATAGAGCTGTTGTCTCTCCTGATCAAGGTGCATATCCTCTCCCAGTACTTAACTCCAGCAGGTGTGTTATTGCCCTCCACTCCATAATGTTTGTAAATGGACTGTGAATTCTCAGACTCTGGAACAGTGCTCTAAAATGACTGTTGTCAATATTACGATAAGAATGATGTTGATTTAGGTGCATTTTTGTACTGTTTTCCTTATGTATACATGTAAACCAGAGTTTCTGACACCCAAAAGATACCACTCCTACTACTTGTGCTAAATTGAAAATGTTAATATTGAGTTAATTTTCTATAGACAACTAGATGCATCTTCTGAACTGTGTGGAACTCAGTTTTCAACGTACCTTTTACCATGTCAAAATGTATGCATGTGTGATACGGACAAGTTTCTTGGGAAAAAAAAAATCCCCAACTTAAGCACGTCCATTTTTCACAACAGATGGTTGAGGTTCATTGAGGATAAAGTTGCCAAGCTAAACTAGAGCCTTTTACCTTTTACTTCATCTGTGAAACTCCTGTTCAATTTAGGCTGAGTTCCTGACTTCTGAACATCCCTGCTTACGTTTTCTGACCTGTTCTCTCAGCAAGCCCTTAGCAGCCTGCCAGAGCAATGCGTAAATGCTAATGGTCCAAAAAGCCATTACTATCAGCCCTAGGGCAGGGCAAGGTGTACAGGAGTCTGTGTGACCTGCAGGGGAAAGACTGGAACTTGACTCCTCTTCCCCATCATATCTGACACTTAACATGTCGCAGGCACCTATTGGTCTCAGAGAGACCAACAGTAGCACTGTGCAGCATGCAACCTGGGTTGGACTCTTCATCTCTCCTGTGCCTTCTTAGTAGATAGTCTTGTTGGAATGGGGGTAAAACAAGACAGATTTGTTGGTAGAGGAGCAGGTGGAAGGAGCGTGAGGAGATTGCTCTGTGTTACATGATGAAGGGGTGATTGTGCTCATGCATGTATCATCCCACCCAGTGTCACGATGGCTTTTAGTCCTGGTAATCAGCTGTGAGATTTGGAGTTTGAGCAATGATGATGGGTTTGGGTGTGTTAGACATAAAGTATGGGATGCTTGTTATTTTTAAATGTCTCTTATTTATAAAGCTGTGAGCTGATGTCATTCAAAACAAGATAATAAGATGAAGTTATTTAGGTTGCTAAGTCCAACAGTCAGGAGGTGAGGGGTACAGGATACTTGGCTGCTGAGCACTTTTGAATTGGTCCCCTTGTGAGTCTTGAGCAGACTAAATCTGTTTTTTCTTTCCCTTATTGGTTGATCATGATGGATGTAGTAAGAGCAACATGAGTCATGAACATGTACCTGTAAACTTGGTACTTTTTAAGTTGAAAAGGAAATAATGTTGGCCTGCTTTTCTAGGCTTGTGTGTGTATGCTACTCTTCTATAGGGAGGAAAAATCAGTGTCAGAAAATGTCAGGAAACGATGTAATGTAAGCACTCCCTCTGCTGCAAAAACTCCCAGCATATAAAATGTGCTGTAACACTAGCCATTGTGACCCAGAAATAAAATGTTTCCTGTGAATTAGAAGGCTACAGTGTTGGATTAACTGGATGACATTTCCCCATCTGGTTTTTATTTATTGTTGCCCTTTTCCATTCACTGTAATTAGTGCATAGAAGTGACAATAGGCATATACTGCACTCTGAGCTACAAGGATGTACCAACATTTTGAGCACTTTCCATTATTTTTTTTTCCCAGTGACACTTCTAAAACTCCTAGCATCTTAACTCTGCTGAAACCTATTATTTCTGTGAACTGAAGAGGCAATTTAAGGCACCTTTTCTGTTTGCAAACAATTTTCAAATATAACCTCACACTTTCTGAACTTTTCCCAAGGGCCTCATAAAATCGATAATTGTCCATTTTCCTCTAAGTGACTTGAAAAATGGAAGCTCTTAGGATTCAAAATTCAGATCTGGATTTCAGGGTGCTCCCCATCATCATTGCTGCTCAAAGGTGCTCAAAACTGGAATCTGTCTTCTTGCAGAGACAGGAGCTGTTTGGAAACATAACCCATCCTGAGCTCCAGAGAACCCTTTGGACTTTTCTCTAGCTTGAATTTAGAGTCACTGTTGCTGGATATCTCATAAATACTAAAGGTGCAGAAAGAGTCTACTCTTTATCAGTAATTCAAGCTTGGCATTAGCATAACTTAGTTTTATTTTAAAGGTGGGTCATTGACAGGATATTGCCACGTATAAATGTGCTTACAGACAGTCCTGCGTTAGTCTGATCTTTGGTAGTCAGCAGGGTTTTGTGACAGCTTGGCAGTAAATCAAATAGTTCAGATAGTAGAAGAGTGAAACAGACACTCAACTGGTGGCCCTGCTAGCACTGGAGGGTAGGCAGCAGTAACTAGTGGTACTAGTCAGGTTGTTCTGAAGAGGTAAAAAAATATCTCCAGAGCAACAACTCCAAGCCTGAAGCTATTTATCCATAAGAAAGGATCCTGTAAGGAAAACCACTAAAACCTGGAACAAACTTTATCTACAGCAAAAAGGGGAGGAATGTGATGGTATCTCCACAAAGACATAAGAGCATGAGAAGTATGGCTGAAAATTGAAGGTTCTTCTAAAGTAAAGGTACATTAGATCATCCAAAATCCATGACTCTACAGCCAAGAAAAAAGCCTAAAAGCCTTTTCTGGCTCAGCGTTGAAATGAAAGCAGAGATTAGAAATAAGAGCAATTTATAATGAATAGGAAAAGGGACAGTAACAGCAGTTGATATAGTTCAGAAGTTATGAAGTGTGGAAAGTTGATAATAGCCACTAAAGCATCCAGGATAAAGCCATGTGAAAGGACAATAAGAAAGTTAAAAAGGTTTGGTGTGTTTTTGTTTTTTTTTTTTTTTTAATGAAGAGCAACACAGTGGCACAGTTCTGTTACTTGACAGAGAGGAGGAAAACATCTGTTGTTTGGTACACACAAAAGCAATAAATTTGTGTTCTTTGTTCAGCAGAAAAAAGACCCCCAAAATGGGATGCGCTTATATACTGGAATAGTGACAGATTTCCAGAAGTCGGGCAGAGTGTTAATGTTTTGCTAGTGCTCAGGATTACAGTGTTAAAAACAAATTGATGCATCCATTATCCATTCTGGGCAAAATAATGAAAGAATGGTAATATAACTCGTAGGTTGTATTGTTTTATTTCTTTCTGAAGACAGAGCAAAAATGATTAGGTATCACTTGTGATGTTTCTTCATCATTAAAACTGTTCTTCTATTCCTTCCTAGCTGTGAAGCCTACGCTGCAGTCAGAGAGCATGAGCTATTAAATATGTGTTCCAATGCAATGTGGTAGAAAGGGGAATGTTTAATTTATAAAAAGGCATATAATGAATAGAAGTTGATTTTTGCTTTAGGTACTGAATATTGGTTGGGCTGATGATAGGTTGGTACTTACAGTTCAGGGTTCTGCATCCCCAAAAGATATTGAAAACTGAATAAAGAATCCATGGTGTTTAAGGCTGAATAAAATGCCGTGCTGTGACTACCTTAAGACCTCAATTGGTAAAGTAAAAGGAGAACCAATTAGATTTTAAAAAAGGATAATTCAGTTTTATTTCTGGTTGATATGTCCAGTTCTATGGTAACTGTATGGAATGTAATGGCACATGGTAATTTGGAAGCTATTCTTGGAGGCTATTCCCATGCTAATATTTGAATACTAGTATGTGATCTTCTATACTGTGTTAAAATAATGTGCCTCTGGCTTGTGACAAATAGCACTCATCCAAGTGGTTCCCAGTCATAGGTCTGGAGGTGGGAACCATTTTCAATAAGCAGTTTAGACATGGCTCTCCTGTTTTAGAGGGTAATTAATAGTGTAGATGTGGGCTGCTCTTTCTCAGTTGGCCTCAGTGTTAAAGAACTTAGTAACTCAGACATAGCCAATGGTCTAATGTCCCCTTTAAGCCTCAAGCTTTAGGAAATAGAAGAGATCAGATGATGTGTGCCAGTTGGTGTGCTCTGATCCTACCAGCTGTGCTCCTCTGAAAAAAGGGGATGAAATGATTAAGATCTGATTTATGCTCTGTCATAGTACTGCTCTAGCTGTCAGACTAACTGCGCCAAGGCAGTCGGGTTTGTCTGCAAGTGAACTGGAGTTCTAAGTGTTCTACAGCTCAAGGTGTATTTGTCTACTTTCTTTACTGTCTCTTCAGTATAGGGCTGTTCTACGTTTTGGTTTTGACTTTATCTGTACACAGGAGGCATAACACATTGAAATGTACTGCCACGAGGCCAATCCAGTAGGCAAGGATATGCAGATATATCTAGAACACGCAGATTAGACACAGATTACATGAAGAAATATAGAGGAAAGTTGTGATGTGGCCAAAGATGGATAAATGCCTCTACCTAGGCTCTGGTACTCCCACTTGCTTGCCATGTTACAGGAGTCTTATAATGCTTCACAGTGAAGACACTACAGGTGTGATGAAAACCCCACAAGAGTCTGGGAAGTAGCTTTCAAGTACTTCTGCAGTTTATACCATCTATAGCTGAGGAAGAGTACTATATGCCTTTTAGACCTCATTTTCCAATAGAAGGAAGATGATGGCTAGAAAAAGATTGAGGATGTCTGGACGTTGTAGGATGAATATAACTCTGACTGCAACCACATCTCAATGTGGGGTATATTGCATCGGCAGGGATCTGTAAGAACAGTTTGGGCAAATCTGCATAATTTTGACTATATATAACATGTAGGCAGCAGTCCCAGAATGACTGGTATATACATCCAAGTAATCCAAAACCAAGTTCTTTCCCATCTTCATTTTTCATAATATTCTTGTGAGTGTTCAAAAGCTGATAAGGAAGCTTGAAGTTTCAGGGAGATAGAGGAAAGACAGTGCAAAGAAATTTCCACAACTAACCCAAGGCTGCTTTTCAGCTCTACAAGCAGCACTTTCAATAAGCAGGATGGCTCATTAGGTTTTGGTGAGGAGTTGTGATATTTTTCTCAGCTGGGTTGGAGCTTATATGCAGGGATGCTTGTCCAAGTTTCTTTAGTATGAAATTATTGAACTGTGAATCTCGGGAAAACTGTTTTTCTGCCTTTGTGAGATTTCAAGCAGTATCACTTCTGATCTCACCCACAACTGTCCACGAGACCAAGCTGGGGTTTGGCATTTCCAGGCCTGAATGGAGATTCAAGTGGAATGAAAGGAACTAGTCAAGTCCAAATATTTAATGTTAAGAAGTACAGATATGCTGTTTGTTCTAGGAACATGTGAAAGTGAGAGAACATCTCTACAGTAAATAAACCATACTTTGCTCGTCCCTTTTGGCAATGGGATGAAATGCAGACTGATTATCAGCAGGAATGCCTTTCAGGACATACAGTAGGTCATTGGATGCCTACTGAGTACTTTAACAAGTGTGTCAACTGGCATCAAGTGGTCAAGTGTAAGACCATATCCTGGGATGCAGTAATTTGTTTGGTGTGGTGCTGATACTATAGAGGTTGGAATTTGTGACAGAAATAAGCAGTCCCCCAAAGTATCCTTCATATATTTGCCAAGAAATTAACCATCCAATCTCATTGAATGCCAGCTGGGACAAATTAGGAAAATAACCCATCTAGAAGTGATGTTTTATGCACTAGAAGTGAGTGGAGCCACAGTTAGGGCAGCCAACTGGTTTAATAATTCCTTTTTGTTTATTTAGCTGATTTTCTTGAGAGTTTGTCCTTCAATCTCTGCTCAAACACATGGTTCTGTTGAGCCACTGCCTTATTATGCTCCTTGTTTCTTGCCATATGGTTAAAATTAGCATTTTGACTAATTAAACAACAACTTTTGAACATCCAGGAACAAAAAAAGGCAAGCCTTTATCAGTTATTTTTGTTCCATCATAGTGACCTTGTGTTGTCCTTGTTTTTTTCTACCTTTGAAACTCTTAGCCAAAGATTTGGAGCTAAATTCAGCCCTGATGTAAAACAGCACAGTTTTTCTAAAGCTTTTACTAGGTTCTGCTTTGATCCTGGAAGACTCGCTTTTAAAAAGTGGGTATGACACAGTTTCTTCTCTGTAAGGAGCTGATTTTTTTCTCCCTTGATGCTTATCATAGCAGCAAGGCAAGCACAAAATTGCCCTGGGAAGACATTTCATTAATCAAAAATCTTTCTTTTGTAGAATTATCACAACTAATATTTTACTTGACTTTAGCTTCCAGAAAAGTCAGTGGGAGGAAACTTGCTTTGTAGGTTGGACCATTCTCTCAGAATATGGGGGAATTCTAGTATTAAACACACTGGACTGATAATGAACTCGTGCAAGACATCTGCATAATATCCTCAACTCTTCTCAAGAGACGAAGTAGTAATACTTCGAAAAGTGGCAGAAGTTTGCCCAAACTGGTATTTCAGAACTGACCACCCCAACAGAAAGAGCAAAAAAATTCAGTTCCGTTGACTTAATCTGGCCCTTTCTTGTTACTGTAACTTGTTAATGTGGTGCTACATCCGAAGGCAGATGAGGATAGTATCTCTGTCTTCCATACAGAGTTTTGACCTGAGTATAGATGCAAAAAATCCCGTTAAGTTCCAAGAGGGGAACCATGAGAAACAGTGACTGGCTACAACTCACATCTTTTAAGATGCTGGAAGAGACTTGGTGGTGGAAGAGGCTGCCTGAATGTAAAAATTATTAATATACTGTTTAGATCTCATGTCACTGGAAAACGTTTAACCTTTTGTCTCAGAAAGTTAGCATGAAGATAGTTTGTGATATTAATTGCTCCACTTGTTAATTGGATTATCTCAAAATCTGCAGGACATTCAGCAAAGATGGCCAGAAGTGGAATGACAAACCAATTTATGAGCAGAAAGGTATTTGGCAGGACTGCCTTCAGTCAAAATATCCCTTTAATGAAATGCCATGGGGAGTAGTTGGTTAAGAGAACAAAGTCAGGTTTGTGGCAGGGTTGTCAGTAATTTGAGAGGCTGCGCATCTCTGGAGCAGAATCTTGTGGAAAGGGTAATTGCAGCAAGTGTCAATCTTAAATATCAAAAAAAGACATTGTGACCAAATGCCAGTATCATGTTCTGTGAGGTATCACAGTTCAAGAAATAGCCCTGAAGCATTATGGTGTGTCAGTTATCTGGACCCTTTGATTGGGAAGTGCTAAAATTCCCAAGAGATCCAAAAGATGTTGCCAAGAGTTCAACTTGTAATACTGTTTGATAAAGATCTAGTAAAGATGGGGACCTTGCCAAACCAAAGACTGTTGGCATTTCTGCTGTATGGATTACATTGCCGGTAGCGAAATAGTGAGGTTGTAAAGGAGTACAGCAAAAATCTCAGAGCTTGAATTAGTCAATTAGTCATTTCTTTTTTCTTCTGTCTAATGTTATGAAATTGCACCTTACTAAACAAAGTGGGGTACATCGCATAAGTTAATGGTGTGTTATGGCAATTGGTTTCTGCTGCTAACAGTGATTAATGGAAACTTTTAACTTGGCTTGTGTGAAATATTTTCAGGCTTATAGAGTGAGCTATACAACTAACTATCACACTAATGGGCTTCAGTATTCTTTGCACCCTACAATGGCTGTTCTTTATCACAGTGATCTTTCAGCATTTCTGGGATCACCTGGTTTAGCTGTACCAAATTTTGGGGTCCTTTAAGGCATGGAAAAAATTTGGGGAAAGAATCAAATGGCTGGAAACTATTTGTAATACCCATACACTTATTGATACTAAATTTTATTTTCTACTTTAAAGTGGGAAATGTACCACAAATAATTTAGTTAGCATACCAAAAATACTGATGGTATGTTTATGGAATAAGTATAAATTCTTAACCTCTGAATAATGACAAATATGCCTAGAGTTAAAAATGAAGCTGCATTACATATTCAAGTACTAAGTGTACTTTTTTGCCTGTTGACCTATCTTCAGAGTAGGAACAAAGTAAAGTGCTGAAAATAGAAAGTATTAATATTGTTGACAAGTAAACAAGAAGGAAGATTATACCCACACAGCTCAGAAAACAGTAGTGAATGCAGCCCTAAAGTTACAGTACAGATACAGTAGAAATGCATGTTTTCTGCATGGAAAGCTTAGAAAATGAGCATGACCTTTTAATGCGCAATCACTGTGATTTTAATAGTGCCACAGTATTAAGGTCCACTACTAAATTTGTTATAAAGGATGAAGGTTCACTATACATAGGAATTTCTCTTGCCTGATACAGTAAGTGTTGAAATAAGCATTTCTGTCAAAGGAATATAATCAGTCACAGAGTATTTTAAAAAGGAAGTGTAGCAGAAGTAATACAATTTTGAATATTTCTCTAAACATTCTTTCAGTACTCATTCTGAGAGAAAATGTTTTAATAAAGTGTTTAATTTCTTTTTTACCCCAGTTTTTTTCATGGACTTTGGGGAAGAAGGGAGGATTATTTTTGGATTTGTTTCTTAGGTTTCTGGGGTTTTTATAGATCACTACATCTGTAAACTGGTTACAGAAAAGTGATGACAATTATTCAGTGGATTTTTACAGACAAAACCACACTGTACTGAAGAAAAAAAAATCCCAGTCCCCTCCAACTACGTTTTATTTTGCAAAAGGCAAGTTGAAATATTACTCCTACACTTTGATAATGTTAATTCTGAGTCAAGACAACAGGCACTGTCTATATGGAGATCAAAGGAGGTGTTTACTTAAATTGGAAATTAACTTGTAGTTTTATTCTAAGAGGCTGTGATTTTAATAATAGATGGATATTAAAATAAACATTTTATTTATAAGAATTCTGTTGACCTGTGAATTATCCTAGCTACGTGGACTGATGCAAAGGGGAAGATAATGTTGTTCTATGTCTTTGGCATTATCAAGACAGACAATTCTGGAATCTGTAGATATTCAAAAATTTGTTCTTCTGTAGTCAAAATCTCATCAATTCCACCACATAAAAAGGGTATTAAATATCTTTTTTTTTCTAGACGATGAATATTTTCATAAAAAATATTTTAGCACCCACATATTGAATTTTGAATTACGAATTATGAATCTCCAGTAGATTGAATTCCCTACGTTTACATGTGCAGCTCATTGGTAGAGGAGAAAAATTCCTTGGAACTTATTTGGAAGTAAAACCGTTATGCTGTATAGTTGCTTATGGGAGGAGCTGGATTGGTAAAGAGAAACCTTATTCCCAGATGCCAAATGCCGTTTTTCTGCTGGAAAAAAGCCAAAACAAAAGGCTCCCAGCCAAAACCTTCTATTAAAAATCAGTTCCCCACCCAGACCATCTCTGCAGAAACAAAGTTCTTTAATCTGTTCTTACTGTGGTGCCACTGAAGAAGCAGCCTGATTGCTAAATTCTGTAACCAACAAGTGAACTTTAAAAAATCTTTGCAGATACGTAAGAGATCTGACAGAACTGGGGAATATGACAAAAGTTCAAATAGACTCTAAAGGCTTCAGAAGAAGTTTTTGGATTCTACCACCATGAGATTAGGATTTTCCTAATTCCTGATTAGGGTGAATATGTTTAATTTTATCAGGCCTCTGTCAGACTATTGTTAAGAAAACCCCAAACAACACACAACTTGAAAATGAGGATATGGGCGTTTTGGCCATGTGGATTATTCTGGATGGTCACATCCTGAGGGTTGTGGTGAATGGCTCAATGTCCAGATGGAGATGGGTGACAAGTGGTGTCCCTCAGGGGCCTGTATTGGGACCAGTACTGTTCAATATCTTCATCAATGACATAGTGGGATCGAGTGCACCCTCAGCAAGTTTGCAGATGACACCAAGCTGAGTGGTGTGGTTGACACGCCTGAGGGATGGGATGCCATCCAGAGGGACCTGGACAAGCTTGAGAAGTGGGCCCGTGTAAACTTCATGAGGTTCAACAAGGCCAAGTGCAGGGTCCTGTATCAATACAGACTGAGGGATGAAGGGATTGAGAGCAGCCTTTCCGAGAAAGGCTTGGGGGTACTGGTGGATGAAAAGCTGGACGTGTGCTCTCATAGCCCAGAAGGCTAACTGTATCCTGGGCTGCATCAAAAGAAGCTTGGCCAGCAGGTCAAGGGAGGTGATTCTGCCCCTCTACTCTGTTGTTATGAGACCCCACCTGGAGTACTGTGTCCGGGTCTGAACCCCTGAGCACAGGAAAGCCACGGTCCTGTTTGAGCAGGTCCAGAGAAGGGCCACAAAAATGATCAGAGGGGTGGAACACTTCTCCTATGAGCACAGGCTGAGAGGGTTCGGGTTATTGAGCCTGGAGAACAGAAGGCTCCAGGAGGACCTTTTTATGGCCTTTCAGAACTTAAAGGGGGCCTACAGGAAACATGGGGACAAACTTTAGCAGGGCCTGTTGTGGTAGGACAAAGGTTAACGGCTTTAAACTAAAAGAGGGTAGACTTAGACTAGATATAAGTAAGACTTTTTTTTACAATGAGGGTGGTGAAACACTGGCACAGGTTGCCCAGAGAGGTGGTGGTTGCCCCATCCCTGGAGGAGTTCAAGGTCAGGTTGGAGAGGGCTCTGAGCAACCTGATCTGGTTGAAGATGTCCCTGCCCGTTGCCCAGGGTTGGACTAGATGACCTTTAAAGGTCCCTTCCAACCCGAAGTATTCTGTGATTCTCTGGGGATTATGGTATGCAGGCAGTTTCCAGACTTTCATACTTTTGATGTCATTTTATATTTTTACCCTATTTTTTCTTCTTTCTTTTCCAATTACATTTTCATCCTGTGTGTTACCCCATTTGTAAATTCTGTGGCCTGTTTTGGGTTGTGATGCCTAATTTCAGAATTACTGTACTTTGAATTTTTGTTAATGTTGGGACACCTGAGCAAACTGCAAATGTTTAAAAAGCAGATTGAGTAATTAAAGCCCAGCTTACTGGATGTTTAGGAAATTGTTATCATTTGTAGACAGTACCAGGTGAGGAGGAAAAACCAAATTATTGGGCAAGAAATGGCTTGTCAGAGAGAGTAATGAGTCAGGAGATGGATAAACACAAGACGAGTGATGAAAACAGTGACTGGTAAGATTCTTGGCAAGAAACAAGCAATGCATGGCAGAAAATATTTCATACAATGGGATGGACCGATTGCTCAAGTTTCTATGACTGTGACCTGTCATCCTGGGTCTCCCTCAAAACCAGGAAGGCCACAGAAAATAGTGAGAATAAATAATTTTCTTTTGTTTGTTTCATATGCTTTTTAAAAGGAACAGATTTTTTAAGGTAATATTTAAATATTAAGTAAATGTTATTTGATAATCATCTGTCACTTCTTCTGAAGAATTAAAAATGCTTCATGCTTGAGCTGTTGGTGTGTCATCACTTTTTCAAATGATATCAAGTATAAATAAATTATATTACTTACAATAAGATGCAGTTTTTGTTTTGCTGCAAAAGATTAAAATGAAAATTAAAGGGATGTTGCTTGAAGACTAAAAATCTTATTCTAGAGCAGGCACTAGAGACTTTAACGCAGAAAGTGATAGTGAAGCAGAGCGATGGATGTTGATGCTCCCTTATGTCTGTCTGAGCTCTAATATAAGAGCACCTCCTCTTTTTTTCTAATTCAAAAGTTTGTCATTTAAATATCACATAATAAGCACCAGCTTTTCAGTATCCCTCATTGTATTTAACTAGCACACAGCTGTTTTGAAAATCTGTCTTTAAGAGTCATAGTAAAAGATCTGGAAACCCGAGCCTTGTTGTAGAGGCAGCGTGGTAAAGATATTCAATATTTACCTGGTATGAAAATATATGCTATAATTTTTTCTTTCTTTTGAGGGTAATATTGGTTAATTCAATACATATTCTTAACTTTGGGGTAATATTTTCCTGTTAGTGGTTATACTTTAGCTCATCATTTTGACTTAGTAGAGCTGGAGCAGTGGTTGTATTGTGAGGAGGAGTAACTTTGCAGCTTGATTTTTTTCATTCATTGGTCTCCACCTCAACTTTCTGAACTCAGATTATTTCTGCTGTCAGTTTTGTGCCTTTAAAACATTTTCAAACAGATTGAAGCTGACTCTGAATCTCACCATCTTCTTGTTGATTTAAGAGAAATTTCATCATCTATTGTCTGGTAAATGATTGAGCTGCAATTGTTCTTCAGGAGGCAAAATAATCCCAGGGATTGATTGTTGTATAGAAATCATAGTCACAGCATACTGGCAAATATCTTTCTCCTGGAATGAGTTATTTTAGAAAAGTACCTTGCTGACATCAAAACATTCAAAGCAATTAAAAGGTTTGTATCTTGCTTTCCCTGAGACCCAGGAGCTTGTAATGGGTTAAATTTCTTCAGGTTAACAGTGTTTCTTTGTGAGCCTCGTGAGTCGTGGATATGGTACTTGTTAGTAGATGGTCTGGGGGTAAACAAAAGAAGTGAGGGAATGGAAAGCAAGCAAGGAGGTGAAGCTAAGATGTGATGATTCTGTGTAGTAGCATTAGTATGTTGAAGTATGTCTGGTTTGTCCATCAGCCTCAAAGGAGGCAACTGTATTTATGTAATTCCTAGCTGTTTATCTGTACTCTCCTTAAAGCCCTGTTACAGTGGAGCTCTGTAACACCCAGGGAGTCTGGATTAGTACTTTGCTGGTCTCAACAGCAGAGTTTGCTCCGTAAGGTTTAACCTCACTCTTTCCTTACTGCAGCTGCTGCCATTGCTACCTGGTCTGTCTGCCCTGGCGTGGAGAACAGCCTGTCCTTTCCTGGTCTGCGGCAACTTCCAATGCATTTGAAAGTGATCTTCCGTACCCATGCCTCTCTTGAAAAGCAACCTCAGTTTTACTTTGCCACATGTTTTCCAGACCTCTGATTATATTATATGACTCCGAAATCAATAATCATTACCTTCTTGTGTTCATGTATTGAATTTCAGGGCTAAGGAAAGCGACATGCTCATTTTTGCTTTCTTGTCCAGGGTGATGCAGTCCCCTGGAATGTTGTTTTTGGAAACGACAGCTACTGCAGAGTTGTGTAATAAAGCTGGGTGACAAATGATCTGTGGGGAAAAGCAATGGAAGAATGTCCTATTGGTGTATCACTGAGAAAATCCCCTTTTATGCATGGGCAGCTGCAGTGTCTTCCCTCCTGCTTTTAGGTTTGTAAGCAGCAGAATGATAGGAGTCTGTCAGTGGCTCTAAGCACAGTAGCTCAGATAGTTTGATAAGCATGTATCTGCCTTGGCTAAGTAACAGCTACATCTTTAGCATTAAAATCCTGGTGACATCAACAGGAGGTGACTTCAATGGCGGTAAAGTAAAGGGATGAGGCCCTAACGCTGCAGTTAATTACAGAGCTGTTGTGTTGTAGCTGCAATGGGGCATTCCAGCTGAGCGCTCTCCAGGCCCTGTGCAAGCACAGGATGGTAAACAGCCTGCCCTGAAGGACTTATGGTCTAAAATGTATGTGATAGACCACAGTGTAGAGGAGAAAGAGAAGAGGAGTGAGGCTGAAGTTAAGTGCCTTGTTCTGATTGTTGAAGAAGCAGACAAAAAACTTACTGCTCTTTTGCAACCCATCAGCTACTGCGTAGTGTCCTGTTCGGATCACCAGCCTCCCTACATGTGTGATTGCTCTCAGGTTCACTTCTGCCTGGATGAAACTAGTTAATAAAAATGTTTTTAGTTAATAGCTTTGTCTAAGCTAGACTCTTTCACCGAAGACAGGCACAGAGGAACTGTGAGAGAGGAGCAGAGTGCTGGTTCCCAGGGCTGCAGGCTGGCCACAGCACCAAAACGGCTCTTCCGAATAAGCTAATCTGACCCACCGAAGGGGAGAGCACAGCCCAGCTTGCCTGTCTTAGTGCTCTTTTACTGATTGCTATTATATTAATGTGAGGGCAGAACTCTCCTGTACATTAAAAAAAACCAAAAAAACAAAAAACAAAACAGCTTCCCCCTACATGCCTGTCTCCTATTTAATTTCTTTCTACAAAAACCTCTGCAGTGAAATGAATGTGGCAGATGTCTACTCTTCTGCAAAAAGATTATGCTTTGAAGCCTCACAGTGGCCTCACTTTTCATGGCATTAATGATGTGGACTAAGCTTTGGGAACTGTATTTAAAAAATACTCCAAATAGGAGAGGGCTATTCAACTGCTAAGCACACCCATATTTTTAATAGCTAACATGTGTGTGTACATGCATAGAGAGAGTGCTTTTTCAATTCTTTTTCCTGGGTGTGAGCTCAGGCTGGTTTGTGTGTGTTTGTTTGTTTTCTTCCAGTTTGAAATAACCAGAAAATTTTTTTTTCTTTTGATATATGCAAGCAGTTTTCAGTGGTGTGGTTCCCTGGTTGCTCATTGTGGGGATCTCCCCGCGGTAGGAAGTGCATGGTCTTTGGTGGGAGTTGAGCCGTGGGCCGAGCAGCCGTGGTTGCCTGGTGCAGTCTCTCAATAGGGACGAGGTGTTATGAGTGGCAGTGCAGTGCCATCAACATTATCTTCTTAAATCCTGCACGTTTGTAGACTTTTTTCCAACTAATTGTTTTCAGAGGATTTCAGCCTTAGATGGTAAAAACCTGATGTTTTCAAGCAGCAATTGGAAAGCAAACACTTTCCAAACAAATGATAGTAATGGATTAGCGTCTTGAATTGGAAAATCTTCCCAATGCTTGGACTCAACTTGCAGGACTTCTCTAACTTCTACTTCTCTGTATTTGACAAGTGTGTTTTCTTACTGTGATCCTGAGGGTCCCGTGCAGTGGTTAATTTTGCTCTTATAGAAATTGGTGTTCTTTCACGCTGTGGAGACAATGAGCTTCAGAGGTAGTTATCTCTTAAGTCAGCTACTGTATCCTTTCTGAAGGCACTTTAGGGTCCCTGAGGTTGGAAGCAGCCCAGGAGAGCTGGATAACCGGAGTCTGCTAAAGTGAACTGCAAGGACTTTTTTGACCTATATTTGGAGAAAGAAAAAACAAACACAAATCCCAAATTGAAAAAATTACAGTTGAAAAGGAAACTTAAAAATTTGCTTTCCAGTGGGATAAAATGCAAAAAACTCTGTGAGACTCTTCTCTTTACTGAGAATCCAGTTACATATATCTGTGTGCTTCAGGAGTGGTGGTTTCCCTGTGCTTGTCCTGGCTAAGAGCCAGAGGAGAGAGATTCAGTCAGTTCATAACTGCTTGATGCAAACGTCCTATGTAAGAGAAAAATAAATGTAATAAACTCTCAGACAGTGCAATTTATCTTCAAATCAGTCCATTTATATGAAATGGAGGAAAGCCAAATTTTTTCACGGAGTAGTGTCTTTGTAATTCTGTAGCAATTTACCTACTTTTCATATGGAATAGATGAAGTAAAAATTAAATCCAAAGAGTTTTCTTTTGTATTGGTTTTGTTTCTATTTCTGAGGTAGTGTTTTAATGCCCAATAAAAGTTTTGCCGGAGTGCCAACTTAGAATTTACAGGTGCTCTGGTGGTTTGGGTTTGTTTGGTTTGGTTTTTTTTCCCCTCTTGTTGATAGTGCCTCTGTAGAAAAATTTCTGCCTTTTATTGTTCCCATTTTTTTTTAAACCTGACTTAGGCAGGAAGCTAGATGGCCCTAAAATGTGAATCCTAAACTCTGAAGCTTTAATGTATTAGAGATAGATTACAGCATCTCATGCAAAAAAAAAAAAAAAAGTTTATTCTTTCTTCTAAACTAAAAAATCCACCAATCTGAGGGCATTTGAAAGCTTTGGAGACATGATCTTTACATATTTACTTTTATTCCATTTGATGATGTACTGTACTGTCCTGCTATGAACAGTTAATGGAATTATATTGTTTATTATATTTTATTTTTAGAGGCAATAAATTCATCAAAGTAACCACACTTGTTTAACATAGACTGAAATTAATCCAGGAAAACACTCATGAATAAAATCACTGAGTAATAGTATCAATGAATGCTTTAAATTATTTGTGATATTTTTGTATTTTGTTGAATCCAGTGCTCTGTAAGTTTTCAATATTATGTTCATGTAAGACTGTAGAATGTAGTTCCACATGGTAGTGTATCTAGCTAAAACCGTACAGCAGTCCTATATTCCACAAGTGGAAGATAGCACTAATAGTTCCATAGGTTTTTCAATAAAATTCTATAATTTTTCATGAAATGTATCTTGCATAAACTTTCAGTACCGTTTTCCCTGCAGTGAACTTTTCTGGAGAGACCAAAGAAATCGGAAGAGTAACTGAAGTGCTAATGTTTGAATAAAGATAATTACATCTAATTAATTAACTGTGTGGGGTAAATCACCCATACAGTTGCAGGGTTTTCTGTTTTATCAGAATTTTTACATACTGGGTTGTTTATCCATAGAAAGCTGGCTGCGTCTCTGCTAGTTCTGCTGGTAAATCCATTTTAACAGCAGAGGACTAAAGGGTGACCTGATAGCTTTTTAGAAACATCTATTTATGCAAGTCATCATTTTACCTCTACAAAACCAAATAATCTGAAGTGCTTTTATGATGCAAAATTTGGGCTCGGAGTTATTATAGGTGGTCAGAAGCTCCATTTGGAGAAATTGTTTTCGGTGGGCTTTAAAAACTTCGATAGGAAGCAGTTAGCATTTGCATGCACTGTATTATTGCCTCCATTTGAAAGAGATGAACTTGTTTGTAAGGGAGCTGCTGCACTCAGTTCTGCTGAGTTCTAGGTAACCCAGGGAGACTTCCCAGAAAGTTGAGAGTTTGTTTCTTTGTTCCAGGGTATTACGAAAGGGAATCAGCAAAGGCCTCTGGCTAAGAAGTGTAAGCTGACCTGCAGTATGCAAGTGCAGGAGGTCAGCCATTTGATGTGGGATATATCTTCGGGCCATTTGAATAGCTTCATAGCTGGGTCTCAAAATGTGACTTCCTGCAGTTGTGACCCGTGGACCTTTCAAGTACAGTGGAAGTCTTGATAGATCAGTCATGCAGTTTCCAGGACACTCAAACATCATTTGCTTCTCAGCTGGTTTTCTGGTGGTTGAAACGTTAAGACAATCATTTAACATTTCCCTTCTCTTGTGCAGTAAAGTACACTTTATTAAAATATATATTTTGTAAAAATTTAATAAAGCAGCTCAAACTTTTTCAAGGCTAGACAATACTTTGAAAACTGGTTCCAAATCTCTGGCCTCAATATATGAATACTAATTGTATCTTATCTACTGTCGGTTATTGAAATCCCAACCAGTAGGAAAGCTAATCTGACATCTCCATTCACACACACCTTCTTTTGAGCCTCTTTACAATTCAGTCAGTGTTATCAATGATTAAATATCCCGGTCCCTACAGTTTTAACCTTTTTTTTTTTTTATCCCTTAACTTTTCTTTTTGGTTGTTACTTTCAGTTAGTGAACAGCTCATTTTTGAGTAAAGACATTGTGAAATTCACTTAAAATGGCTGTTTGAAGATTTTATTAAAAAAAAAAAATCTCTATGGACAGACTCTGTCCTTCATTACAACAATAGAAATCGTCATTGTCTTCAGCAGTATCATTCCAAATCTGCAGGAAGGTTAGAATCTGAACTAAAAGATGTAAAATACATTTGAATGTGTGAGCCATTAGTTGAGAACAGCACAGGTGTTTGTTTTCACTGCAACTCATTTTGCTCACAGGTAACATATAATTATTGAGACCATTCTTAAGTAGATGCGTTCAACCCTTGGAGAGATCAAAGCAGGTGGACCCAGGTCATTGAAATTAGAATTTGACCCTATTAGTACAATAATGGTTAAAACTGTATGTAGTTTGTTTGCATTTTCCAGAGCTTGCATTTCAATGGTTTTGTGCAAGTTATTTCTAAATTGAATAGTTCTTCTCTAATTTCACTTTTCGTGTTCAGCTTTAAGTAAACATTAAAGCGTAAGTGTAAAGTCAAATTGTCCAAGGCACTCTCCATTTTATACTGAAATCACAGATCCAGCCATAGGACAATATCACACTATATGCTAGTATGATTGAAAAAATTACTACTGTCCTTGGACCTTTGACCAACTGGTATTGACTTTGCAATGAAAAATGCAACCAGCTATATGTTTTTTGTTTATGTGACTTTTGTTGACTTTTTGTGCAACCTCGATTTATTTGCTTATTTCAAGCATCCCTATTTTTATAACATGGCAATAAAGAAAAAAATTAAGTTGAACAGAGGCCCTTTTTGCTGAGACCTTACAAAGGAGCAGATACTTGACTCCTGCATAGGAAAGCAAGTTTTTCTGTTTCTTTATGGTGACTCACTATGTGTCAGATAATGGAATCCTATTAGTGCCACCACAAGAGTATTAAGAAGGTTTGAGTGTTTTAGTGGAGAGAGGAAAAAATAAGGGAAAAGACAATTATTTTTTTTTAAAGAAAAATCAGCTTTTGAGAAATACGAGATGACACATTTGTTTCATTAATTAAAGTTAACAGTGAAGATGAAGGCTGGCAAATGATAGAATTTGGACTCTGTCCACTGTGTGTGTACAGTCCACTTGGAATATGGAAGAACCCCATTGCTTACAAGCAATTTGAAATGGGTTAACTTACAGCAGTCCTGCTAATCTATAGCGGGTTTGTTTGTTTGTTTGAGCATTTTCACTTCTTTACCAGGAAGCATCAAAGTCTGGGCTTCAGCCCAGTGTTTTAGGAGCCAAGCTGAGAGAGTTTGCTTTGTCTTTCATCAGATACAACCCTGCTCTGCTTCCACAGGATTTCGCTCATGTGTCTGCATGAGACTTGAGTCAGATTTTTGCCTGTGAGAGGCTTGCCATGGGTGCACAGTCAGTATCATCAGCTGTGGGTACTTTTCTCTCTGAGTTTAAAGAAATATACTTAGTGTTTCTCGTCAAGTCATAACTTCTGGAGTCATCCGTTAACATGACAATCTGAGCTTTCGTTTAATGAAAGTGGTGAATTGGTCACCTTTGTAGTTTCCAAGTGGGCATTAACCTTAAAAAATGAGTCATGAAGACCCCACAGGACTTCTTGTTTTCTACATCTTCTGAGTAGTAAGAACATTTTCTGACTTTTGATTGGCCTAGGTCATGATATTTAAATATCAAGGCAAGTCGTTCTGTATAAAACAAACTAGTCACCCAGAGTCAAAAGTCTGGGCTGGTATGAAGTGTTGTAGATCCATATAGCTGTGGCAGTTGGGTGAATAGGATCCAAATTTAGGATACTGAGAACAGGGTCCAGATTTGCATTTTGGTATCCAATATGTGTGTATGCTCTTAAACTGCAGTGTACCATATATGTTTGCATTTTACATGTCTAAGAAGTACATCTAAGGACAGGCTTCAGCAGCCACACCTGAACTCAGACTTCCTACAGTTGGAGAGGAGACAAATGCACAATGCTCTTTCTTATATTTTTTTTCCTGCTTTTTCCCCTTCATCTGTGACTGTACGTTTTGCTCTTTGTTTAAATATAATGATCACTGCCACAGATTGCAGGGCCAGGCCTCAGGGAAATGTTTTTAAGCACCCCAAGATAATAAGGAAAAAATACATTTCTTTTAGAACAAGTAACAATTTACAACGTTTTGTGAAAACTGGTGATTTGAAAATGGCTGATCACTGCAAAATATGAAAATTAAGATTAGGGTTTTTTTTTTTTTTCCCCCCAAATGTATAGGAATTTTGCATTTAGTTGTGACTTGACACATGTTCAGGAGTATGCAATTCAGACGCTGGCTCGAGACATCACTGGAAGCAGATCTGGGTTGTCATGTTTCATTATAGCTATTGAACTATTGCAAGCATGCTATTATGCTGTAATGAAAGGGGTCTTCTCCTTCGCTTTTCAACTTGCAGATCTAGGAGAGATACCATATGTCATTAGTCCCTGGCACAGATTCTGGGGAAAGGAGTTCTCCCAAAGTGCTAAAATATGTGAGGCCTTTTCTCTTGAAAAAGACGAAGGAAATACATTTTTGTCCAGCTGAACCTCAGTCTTTTACTAAAGCATGTAATGGTTAGAGATCACTTAAAATATACTTTCAATCACAGTGCACTTTTTGGAGGATGAACCAAGTTACGTTTTTGTTGACCCATGAGGATATGATTTGGTCCTATGGGATCTGTGGAAACAGTAATGTAAATGCCACCAGCACCCTGTGAGTGTAGTGTTCCCTGCTGAGCCTTCTAGGCCAGGGGTGCCTAACCGTGGGGAACACTTGGACAGGACCTTAGGCAGAAATTAGGCTCTCTGGATCTGGGGCTCTGCTGGTGCTTCACTCATCATTGTTGTATGTGGAAAAAAGCTGTGCTTGTGAAAGTAACAAGTGAATCACAGTGGTGGTGTATTGGGCATCTGAGACTGATGTTTGAGCTGTCCACCTTCCTTTAGCCTTGCTGGCATTTCTACGCTTGCTTCAACTTGCCAGGGTAATGTCTTCAGTAATGTATGTGAATCAAGCATTAAAATCTCTGATCTTCTTGAGAAATCGTTCAAACCGCTGGATATTGCATGGTTGTTTTAAAAAGATTAATATGACATTTATTTAATTAGTAAAATATGCATGAAATAGATCAAAAGTCCTGACATTCAGTACGCAGAACTTGGAAAAAAGCAGGTGTCTTATCAAGGATACGGATGCATTTGTGCGTTCTCTTTTCTATTCAGTTCTCTGCTGCAAAATTGACTTCTGCAGGAAATACATCCCTAGGCTATCTTTTCCCTATGATATAGCAATATTTTCCTGCTGATAAGGATCTATGTTAATCTCTATTTAAGATTTTGGGTGAAGGTGGCAGTATCTTTCAAGTCCTTTGGTGCCTCTTCTCACCTGCAGATGCCTGCAAAATACCTACCTACCTTACTACAGAATAAGTAACATCTGCAAATCCATTGGGTAGATTCAGTTAAGAGGGGATGCATCCTGAAGAAACATCACGTGGTTTCAGCCATTTGAAACCCAGCCAATCCAGATGGAACTTGGAAAAGTACCATAAAAAATTGCATTGAAATCTTAAGTGATAATGAGATAATGAGAGATGATTTTGTGGCCATGGCCAATGAAATTTTGTGTTGAGCTTGCTAGAAATACTGCTTTTATTGCTGATGGGATGCAATTTCAGAAATGGGCAAGTGCTGAGTTCCTCATGCAGGCTCTCTATTAAAAGAAAAAAAAATAAAGAAGTTTTGTAGGTTTACAACCTTTTTGTTTCTTGCTTTTTGGGTTTTGATTGCCTTTTTTTTTGGGGGGGGGAGGCGGGGGTTGTTTTCTTGTTGGTTTTTTAAACTAGGAGTAAAGCCCCTATAGGGAGCAGCAGGATGCTGAATGCTCGCTAAGAGCCTGTTTTCGAGTCCTTTAGAAGCAGTAGAAGAGTTCCCATTAATGTTAGTGGACTTTGGATCAGACCCTTGATAAAAAAACAGCCCTTCTGAGCTGCACAAAAAGCCCATCTTCCCTGATATTGCTTTCCATGAGGATGGCCGGTAGTGGATTCTTAGGGAAGCCTCATTCTGGAAGCCAAGGATTTAAAGAATTCCTGAGATGCAGGTTGCCACTGACCTAGCATGTCATTAATACTTAGTAGGCCTTTCTTCACATTAATTTGTTTAATCACTGTTGGAGCCAACTTATGTTTTGGCTTCAGGAGCATACTATAACACTGCCTGGCACAACTGAGTTCTGCATATGAATGCATCGTACATATGGACCTGCCTTTCAGAGGTCTGTATGCGCTCCAATATCATAGGACAAGATAAGGGCAGTTCATGGGGCAGATGCAGAAATATGGATGGAATTAATTTAAGTAAGAGGAATGAACACTGAAAGAATGGTGAATTTCTAATGGTCTGGATCACCAATCATCATCTGAAAGAATATTAAGGAGTGAGTTAAAGTATTTGCAAGGCAAAGACAGAATTCACTATTTTGCAGTGATAGCCCAGGATGCGTGCAGGACCACAGTGCATCTCCATATTTCTTTAGGGATCGGCTACTTTGAATGTTAGTTAAAAAAAAAAAAGAGAGAGAGAGAAGAAAAGGAAAGAAGGGAAAGAGAGTTGGCAGTAACACTTTTGGTTAACAATGTGTCATTTAGGTGTCTGTTTTCTGATACTCATTTTCAGAAACATCGGAGAATTCAGCACTATAGTACTATATCATGGGGATTTGTTTGACTCATGTGTTAGGATAAGAGGGAGTGCCTCTATTTGTATTAGCTGGAGGAGGATTGTGAACTATTATCTTACTTTGTTATCTGAGCTAGGAGTGTACAAGGAAGTTTCTTCTACTAATGGTTGAGCCGCTCTTCAGATAAAGCCCTCCACAGGATCCCTGTAGCCCTAATTAATCAGCTGTTAAAACAGTAGTTGATAGACAGGCTTGCTTTAAGTTCGAATTGCCTGCAATCAGAGATAACAGGTGAGTCCCATTTGGCAGCGAGATACGAAAATAGAAGAGTGATCTGTTATCAAAATGAATATGGCACTCAAATCAAAATTGAAGTTTGCAGAAGGAAACAGCAAAGTAAAACAAAAGGGAATCTTTTTTACTTTGAGTGATCAAAATACCTTCACTTTGGTGATTGTTTTAGACAGGTCTGAATCCATTTTGTAAAACTTTGTATTGAAAGCATGCGTTATCAAGGTAAATTTAGGCTTCTGGAGGACACTCGCTGCTCCAGTAATATTGCTAAAATCATTGGCGGGTGACACTGACAAGGTGTTATAACGATTACTGCTCCTGCAGGACAGTCTGGTGGCTTGCACCCCAGCCAGCACGCTGGAGCTGCAGGTTAAATGGCTGTGTCAGGAATTTAACATGTGTCTTTCTCTTTCTGTGTCACTGCCCTAATCATTAGGGTGTAGAGTAACTCCTTTCCTTACTCAGTTCATATTCAATAAATTATGCAGAATAGTACAGCACCAGTGGTGCTGGGGAATATTATATCCCAGTAGCAGGGTCACTTACCTGGGTGTTATGGCAGGTCTAGGCTTGAGTCCCTCTCTGCTGGGTTTAGAGTCACAAAGAATGACCTTTCCTCACATTCAGCATTAAAAGGCAGACAGATTAGAGGAATAATGGCAAACTTTTTGGGCAGTACGTACCTGATTTATTTTAAAATGTTATTTCATTATTGACTCGTTTGTATCACACCAACCATCAGAGGGCATCCCTCAGGACTGATGCCACTGTTAGTTGCTGCACAAATAGTGATAAAAATATTCTCTCAGTCTAGATTCAATTTACATTTTAAATTCTCTGGATGTAACAAGAGGGTACCTGCTTCAGAGGCATGCAGAGAGCCTGAAAGAGAGATGGACCTCTCTATCAACAACCAAACACCTTTCATGTCTTTCAGCCTGGGCATTGTTTTATAGTCCCATGTTCACAAGTGGGACAGAAGTCTCTCTAAAAGAGATACTATTTCTTTTCTTTGACTTCTCTGTATGCAGATGAATATTCTTCTGTTGACCCTATTGTTTAGTCTCAAGACTGATGCTTATCAGTGCTTCGGAATTAGATTACCACTGGCTTCATACAGATGAAAGCAAGTTGGTCACTGATTCCCTAGTAGTCACAAACAGGGCAGTAGCATGACCAATAATCTTTTCTTGAGATCACATACCCTAGTATTTTTTGTTTGTTTTTAAATGTGCTACAGACCTCACTAGATGTCTTATTTCTCATTGGAAGTCTCTGTAACCATAATCAGTGCATGTACATGTACTTTGTATTCCTGGGATGCCTCTGTCATTGGGACAGGGAGTTCTGCTTTCCACATTCACCATAAACAGACATTGTCTTCCTGTTGCTTTCCATATTCTACATCTTAGGTCATGGTCTCTGTATTTCTTGGTCCTTATCTCTGCTAAAAATTATGTTCTCCTTATACTCTAGTACTTGTTATTGCTTTGCATTTTTGGGGGCCTGTTCAGCTGTCCTTATTGTCTGGAGGCTTGTTTCTCTAGGCTAGCACTTCTTTCCCCTGTGAATCTTTTCTGTAAGCCCAAAAGGCATATCCTGCTCTTAAACGACTCACTATCTAGAAGATCATATAGGTCTCCAAGATTACATGTGAACACCTCTGCTTTCAGCTCCGAGTGTAAAATTTGTGCTCTTTTTTTCATGGGTAAGCCCTATCCCCTCTGCATAGTCTCATTCTGTTTTGGCTGATGCTTCTCATCAAATGTCTCTATCTGCTGTTCTAGTGTTTTAGATGTTATTTTTGACACCTGAGTTTTACTTGCTCCTAATTCTTTTTCACTGATGAAATGGTAAAGGGAAAAAAAAAGTTTTAACTTTGTTTTCCTTTTCATCCCTCAATGTTCAGCTCTCTGTACCGATTCAAGTCTCAGTTCTGCTGTGCCCTCAGGTTTACTTCTGAAAATCCAGCATCCTGGTGGTCACTCCTTTTGATGCCGTCTGTTTGCTCTGTTTCAAGGTGCTGCTTGGCCCCTCAGATAATCATGCTTCTTTTCTTGTGGTGTCTCTTTTAGGTCAGCTGCTTCCTGCATGTATCGCCTACCACCTGGTGGGTAATAATATGAGAGTACTTCATGTTTCTAAAATTAAACTCTCTCTTTTATTCAGGAAACTCTTTACAGAGCTGTTGCAATTCATTTACTGCTGCTGTAGTAACCATGTGCACGTACACTAGCTCTCCAGTGTACCGGCCAAGCTTTCTCCCAGTAGCAAGCCAAGTTCCACATAGATCCCTACCTAAGGAGCCCACAGCTGCTCAGCGCCAGATCAGCAAGGCATACAGCCGTTTAGCAGATTTTCTCACCAGTTCAATATCCACTGCTCCCAGGTACCATTGACCAGATTTTCAATAGCCCTCCTTTGCCAGGGATCCTGTTGGAAGTAGAGCAGTGACTGTACAAATGTCAGCCTGCCTTAAGACACAGCAAAGGGCATAAGGGTTGCAGACCTCCCTCCTGTGAGCCTATAAGTGTGCGACTGATGTGATGTCCTCATTCCTGCCAAACCTTCAGAGCAAATTTACCCACTGCTGTCAAAAAATCACTCTTTCAGGACCCATATTTTACTTCCATCTTAGTTGTAACATTTGGAAGTGTTATGTTCCTATTTATACATTTAACCATTAACTAGACACGCACGTGTGTGCACACACACACACAGAGACTGTATTAAAGACACATTAGAAGAAACATTTCCAGCACAGGGATTTAGCTGTGTGAATCCCATTAACATTAATGGGAATTGCTCCCCTAAATCCCCATGTATCTCGTTAAAATATACCTATTAGTGACAGGCTGAAGCCTACAAAAACCAGCAGTTTCCAAGTTAAAACTGAAACTTCATCATTAACTTATCCTATTGTGCCTAGGTAATGCAACACCCTTTAACTTCTCAAATTCAAAGGTGTCTTTTCTCCATTGAACTTAAAACAAATCTTGTCTTGTTAATGCAATAGGTTCTGCTATAGTTAGCCCACTCTGTAACTCTTGATCATTTTGAAAATGTTTTCTCACTGAACCAATACAATGTATGAAGGGACAGTGTTACCAAAATATCTTTGAAACCCTTATAAGAAATAGCATATAAAATGTAAATGGACTAATGCATTCTCTAATAGTAGATCATAACATTGAAATATGACAGGGATAAAATGTCAGGTACTGGATATTGTTCTTGGGATTTTTTAAAATAAAGACTGGGAGCTTGATGTGTAGCATCTGAGTCACTCTAGAGGAATGAATACCTGAAGAAACCAGATACATGAAGGAAACTTTGTTTACAGTAAACTTATTTAACAACATCATTGTGATAGAAAGAGACCTTAAAATTGGCATCCAAAATTTTCACCAGGGTAGTTATATGCTTTCTAAACGCAATGAGGTTGTATTTGTATGTGACAATAAAGGTCTGTATTGTAGATGGTGTAATGCAGCATAGAGATGATGAAGCTGAGTAAATGAGCTGGCTCAACTGTCGGCTGTAGAGTTGCTATTCCTGAGTTACTGGAGAGGGTGAATTTAAGGGTAGATTAGCATGCATGGAGGTCTGTACTAATGCTGTTGTGTTGTTTTTGATACATGAGGTAGCTCATTTACTGTTGGCTTAGGTAACTCTGCACTGTAGATATAATAGAAAACCATGTTTTATAGCTTTGATAATGGTGTAACTTTTTCAGCTTTTGATAGGAAGCTGAAAATAAGGGGTGCCAGCAAAAGCAGGATCCACAGTGATGTACTGGTAAAATATTTGGAATGCAGACCTGCTTAAAATATAATTTCCTACCAGTTTAACAGCAGAGATAAAAGGGTTACAGTGAAAGTGGATATCAGATCCAGTAAGTCCTGTTCTTTTTGAGTAGACCACAGCACAAAAATAGACATCTATGCAACCTCGCTGCTATTGCTTTCATTTTCACTGCAGTGGAAACAGCCCTTCACCTTTGGGCTGGAACCAGTGGGTGAAAATATCCTCCCATGCAAGAAATGACTGTAATTACACTGCATGTGTGTGTTTATTTCCCCTTTCCCTCCCCTAGAGTAGACCTCTGTTTTAATATATCGCAAATAATTTTTCTGGCTATAGGTCCCTAAATGGTCCTTGTTAACCTATGACCAGTACTCCTGCTTGCAACAAAACACGCTCCCTGCTAGACCTAGCACATGAGTTTGTTCGGTCAGGAGGAGTTCTGGTAGGGCTTCTTCCAGTAGCTTAACCATTAACAATAAGCAGAGAAATGAGTCATCCGTACTTTATTTTTAATTAGAGCTGCAATGAGCACAAGCTTGAGATATTTTTTTGCCTGCAGAGCTCAGGAGCTGAAACCAGCAGCACTCTTGTGGTACCGGCTGTGCAGGGATTTCTGTAAAGCAGTATCTTTAAGTTGTTGTGGATACAAACAGTGGAGCAAAACCAACGCAAGGTACAGATTCATAGGGGCAAGTTAGCATAATTCCTGTTGGCTTAGTCTGGCTGGAGATGTTCTGCTTGCTCTATTTCTGGTTTCCCTCTTGCACCCCTACCCACCCCCACCTCCAAAACAAAAGCCCAAATAATGAGCAAGACAGCACTGGATAAAGGGGAAATTAGTATTTACATATGAGGATTGTTTGTTTTAAATGTATTTGATTATATTTTAGATATGCTTAACAAGCTTAATATGAAGTTTTCAAGCCTCAAACTGAGTGGAAAAATATCTCCACTGATTCCTGGAATGAAACGATACATTTGTATTTAAAACACCTTTTTGAATTCATTTCACATCCAGCCTGTGAACAAGCCCAGAACTTTCCTGTACAAAACAAAGTTCTGATGAACTATGCCTGATAATGCCTGCGACCCATTCAGACATCATTAATGCCTTTAAAATGGGGAGTGAGTCCAGTGCTCACCTGAGCTGCAGTGCCAGCCCTTGCCAAAATGACACTGCAGACAATCTGCTATGCAAATACAGTTGGTGGCTTTAAAGAAAGATAGTTCTTGAAATGTATTGGAAAGCAGTAGGAAAATGTGTTGTGCTGTTTGGTGTTTTGTTATATCTCGATGAATTAAAATCCTTAATAGAGAGTTAGTTCTATTTTTTTCTTATCTGGGTTGCTGTTATGTGTAGAGGAAAATCCAAATTGTTAAGCCTGTATGCTTTGTGATGTCAGTGCCAAGCAGTTTGGAGCTGGCTGCTGGAGCCCTGGACCCAGCTCTGGTGGCCTCCATCAGCTTGGCCACAACAGCTCTTCACTCTCCTTTTTTCTTGCCCATGTTTTATTTTTTCTCTTGTTTGGGAAGTTTGTTGGGGCAGAAAATGTTGTGAGATTTCTGAGACAGTATCCTTAATTTCAGCAAGCAGGACTATAGTGAAGGCTGTGCTGTTTGTTATGTATACATAATATTTATTTCTCAGGTGCTGTAACTGTTCCCTTCTATAAATGCGTTAGGCAGGTAACGATTTAAGCTGCTTCTTATGATGGGTGTGTTCGTTTTTAGCCTGGGTTGCACTGGGATTTCTTTTGCATGCCTAGTTAATGGGTGGGAGGACAGGTTGTGATGGAACAACCAGCGTGGTAACGTTGAAAGGGTTGGAAGCAAGCTGTGCTGGGCCAAGGACCTGGGCTCTGCAGAGTGCTTCAAAGTAGCACACAAAATATTAATCAAACAGTCAGGTGCTTCTTTCTGCACAGCCTAAATGCAGAATCCCTTGTTCTGGGGTGCAGGCAGAGTCATGCTTGTCATGAGGTTTCTGTGGGTCAGGTCTAGATGGCTCTAGCAGTACTTTTGCTTAGAGGGCAGAGACAGTCTTTGGTGAGAGTAGCAGGAGCAGGGGGAGAGCCCCGAACTCAGGCTGTCTGCCTTGCTTCTTCTCATTGTTGTAGCTATACTGGGTGGCCTGGGACAGAAGTGGGGGTGGCATACAGGCTGTGTGCGGCTGGTGATGGTTACATTCGGACAGAAGCGGTGAGCAGACTAGCAGCAGGGAAGGGCATGTGGGTATAGGCACGAGCACATTTGGAAGGAGAGCTAACCCGTGTTGTACTGGGGTGGTATTGTGGCAGCCTGCTGTTGTCCAGAGCCCTCGCTGAAGCAGTGCACTGAAACACCAGTGGGGCGCATTAGTACAGGGTCATGCAGCTTCTTGCTGGACTGGGCTAGTTTAGGTTGCAGGAAATTTGATGTTTCCCCTCATGAAGAATAGTCTTGATAAAAGAAGTCACTTTGTAGCATTTTTCATGCAAAGAGCAGCACTAAATAGCACAGTTACAGAGATAAAAGCAGATAGGAGCAGGTCGGGGGGAGGGCAGGTTAATTGATATGGAAACTGGAGAGGAATGACCACTAGGATGGATAAGGCAAGGAGTTAGAAATTGAGATATCAGACTAGGTGGACAATACTTGAAAATGAGCACCCTTATCCTGTGTAAAAGGACCAAGAGAAGGACAATACAGTGTGGGGAAAGAAGAGCAGGAGAAAAGTTCAGTGAGTTGGGTTGGTTACAAATCCAACAGTAATTTAGAGTTTTAAAGCTAAGTGACATAAGCATATACACAGAGGTATGTCTTTGTGTAGGAACCAGACAATATTGGGTTCTGATCTGAGATTACGTCTTTCTCAGTTTCTCTCTCTCTCTCTCTCTCTCTCTGCACCTCATTGTGGTTATTACATGTTTTGGTAGTAAAATCCAAATTGCTAATTAGCAATTATATTCAAGAGTATCCATATAGTGATTTGTCTTTTCTGTAGAATTTTATGTCTTCATGTAGTTAATGTAACCTTTTTTGGAGAGAGTTGGAAGGCAGCATTCAAAAAATCAGTTGGTTTCCTTGCTTCACCACTGGTTTGAATTGCTCTAATTGAAACCAGTATTATTTCATTTGATCTTGTAATTAAACAATGTAATTTATATTAATCCATTAAATAATTTGGCTAATTGCATTTACGCTGATTGTATCTTAGCCTTTTTTCTTTTAAATTATTATTGGAACCAAGCAGTTATCTACTGAAAACCAGTAAGCCACAAGTGAAGAAAAGATCTTTCTCACTTGTGGGGATTTTTTTTTAATGTTCTTTGATAAAAAAATGTGTTAAAATAAAATCACAGAGGCCCTGATGCAGCCAAATGTTTAAGCATATCATTCCTCTGCTGGTCAGTAAACTTTCAGGCTTTCCTGAATCAGTCTTAATGACGAAAAGCCAGGCTTTCATTGGAAATTAAAGCTTTCCATCCCAGGGAGGGAAAAGATGGTCT
Organism: Anarhynchus alexandrinus; assembly: GCA_008711295.1. NCBI lineage: Eukaryota > Metazoa > Chordata > Aves > Charadriiformes > Charadriidae > Anarhynchus > Anarhynchus alexandrinus. The sequence goes on along the minus strand of VUYV01000072.1, from coordinate 335,154 downwards.
CATACTAGCAAAAGAAATAGGCTTCATTCCTGTTTCCATATCACTGACCTACAGAGAGTAACCTTGGTGAGTTACATATCCTAAGCCCTGTCTGCTCGCTGTGTACAGCTGGGAATGCTTCCCGCTTTCTGGGGAACCGGTATGAGGCAGTAGCAGCTGTAAACTATGCTCAGATGCATAGGGCTTAGGTGGCTAACGGAATACAACCAATAATGCACAGAAAACAGTCAGCTTTACAATCTTTCTTTGAGTTGAAATCTGTTTATATGCATTCAGATAACATTCATTCATAGGAATACATTTGCAGAGATTATGTTGTGAACTATTTGAGAACCTGAAAGCTTCTCTTGTACTTTGAAAAATCTGTTCACAGTTCACACACTTGAGTATAATTGGACTTGCTGAAGTTAAGATCATTGTGTAGGAATACCCAGGATGCACATGCCCTAGTGAGAAATTCAAAAAGGTCTCACCTATTGCAGTGAATTCTTGCTTCTCTACTTGTGGTGCCTAATTATTGACTTGCTGTATGCATTCAAACAGAGAACTTGCCAGACCATACAGGAAAGTGCACCTATCAAAATAAGCAATGGTGTGAGAAGTCAGAATGGATGAGAATGCATACACTATTTCTTTAGGATAAAATAATTCCCTTGTAGGTCTGCCAGAGTTCAGATTTTTTAGGATGCTCACCTCTACCACTTGTTGGCAACATGCCTGTCAGCTTAGAAGAGCAAAAAGGAGACAAGGTGTAGCAGGATGTTTGACAAAGGTAGGAGCAAGCATCAGGAGTCAGCAGGTGTGTCAGTGATGCTTTGGTGCATCATGCTTATTTTACTATCTTTATGTTGTTTATTTTTGGTGTCATTTTGGATAGTTGCAGCCATGAATGTGGTTTTTCTATACAGTTTGTGATCCTCTTCTTGGCATCTGCTTGCTGTGGTATAGTTAGACTTTGCCATGAGCAAAGGTCTGCAGCATAGTCGTTTGTATGCTGAGTGGGTGAAATAGCTTAGTGTTGTGGAACAGGCTATAGCTTTGCATCTGAGGGAGATCCTCCAAAATGATGTTGTTCTGCAGATGCTTAAGCTCTAGCTTCTGAGTACAAAACTGATTGCTTTACATCCATCTCGCTGATTACCAGTCCTGGGTCCCTGTGGGCCTATTTAGTGCTTTGGTCTGTTACTGATCTTGTTATTACCGAGACACATAACCTAAAGACTGCATGAGTTAGATTAAAATTTACCATGTATTTCATGGATGTATATTGCTGCTTTATACACTGCCCTCTGACACCTACATGTTGGTGTTACCATAACATTTTTGAATCATGCATATTACAGTTTTGCCATCTCTCACTTTTCTTTTTCTCAAGCATTCTTGCTCTCTTGAGCCGGCATAGACAACCAGGTTTTCCCTATCCATCCTTCTATCCATTTAAAAACTGTAATTGTGTAGTTTCAAGCCTCTTTCTTACAATATTTCTGGTGAATGGTAGTTGGATTAGACTTATTTCTTATGGCCTCATTTTGTCTTTTTATTTCTATATTCTAGCACTAATTACTAGTGATGTGATTAATGTTCCACATACCTGGTAGCTTTGTTCTTTCTGGTTTTGAGATAATGTTAATTAATCCAACTTTGAAAAAATACTTGCAGTCCTGATCATATGTCATATTTCTAATTCTTTCTGGAAACCAGAGGCTATATAAAAGCTGAGTAATTAGAGATATATTTATGCAACTATACTTGCAGAAATTTTTGGTCTAGGTATCACTGTCAGAAGTACCAACTGCATATAAGAGGATGACTATATGCAATTCTTTGTTAATTTTATTTTATATAGGATTAAAGCAAAGGCTATAAGATCGTTCCAGTCTTTTTTCATAGAACTATAGTGAGGGGTTGTTCAGGTTGAAGGAGAAATCCTACACCATAAACCACAAAAACTCTACTCTTTAAAAATGTCTAACTCATTTGGACACATTTTTAAAATGTCTAATAAATACCTGAAGTAGTTTTGGGGTTTCCTGTATTGATAGCCCTTTGCGTATGGGTATTAAATTGCATTAAACTGCTATGATTTTCTTGACTCTAGACAGGGTGCAATCGTAGCATAATAGCAGTTTGGGAGAAAATAAAGAAACAAGTATACTAGATGTAATGCATGCTAGTCACATCCCTTACTATGCTACTGGAAGGTGATCAGATACGACAAGGATAAGGGTAGTTCAGGAACATAGAGAAGAATGAATAGCAGTTACTTTCAGAGCACTTTGGTTTATCTTGCAATGTCTGTTTTCTTTGCAAAATCACTAATGGTCACTATTATTGGAATTGTTAAAGTGACCTTTAAATTGCTTTACAAATATCAAGTTGTGGATGCAATCTACCTTTGCACAATAGTCAATTGTCCACCCCAACTTAAACAAAACAAAACACCAGAGTGCATTTCAAAGTATTTCAAGCAAACTCCTCCAAGTATTTTTAAGAGTGTCACCTATAGTCCTTAGCTTTGCAATAATGTCACCTTTTATACAATGTTAGGAGTGATTTTTGCCCTGTAGAGTGGCTAAAATCTTAGAACATGATAAAAACTTCTCCTCCCTCCTAGATTTTGGTACTATGTGACTGAGACAGCATGCAATTTTCACTGAACTTTGTATGTGTATATATGCACACACTTATGTACCTAAATGTATATGTATGCATACACACCTTTTGAACAGAATGTAACAAGAATTTATACAATTGAGTGCACATCTTTTCCTCTGCCCGTAATTCTGGTAGGGCAACTGTCTCCCCAGATATATGGGTATCTGCCCTCTCTGATCTCCTGAGTTGCTAATATAATCTCTCCCCAACCCATCTAGTCAGGTTAGAAAACTAGCAAATGGTAGCACTTTGGTTCCCAGATCGTACTGAGACAACGTTGGGAGTGCTCAGCAAACAGTGCAGCTGGCACATATGTGGGACCAGTACGTACCATATGACAGTGTGGACAAGTACCATATGAAGGAGGAACCTTATAGATTTTTCAGCAGAAATAAAGTGCATTGTATGAGCAACTTTATACAGTTACAACTCACATTTATTGTACAGTGACTATACCACTGTATTAGTTGCTACTAGTTTATGTACTACTAAAAGATTTGTCTCTCCCTACAGAGAACTGTAGTCTTGATGCTTTCACTTTAGAAATGCATATACCAAAAGTCATTGTGTTGAAACAAAGGGAGTTCTTTCTGCTAGGTTCTCACCTGATTGATAATATTTCAGATTTACTTCCTTGATTCCCAGAATAAAATCTAATTAAAACTTTGATGTTAGTTGTGCCGTAAATTAGGGCAAGCAACTGCTTTCCCTATGTTGGTGTGACAGTTTTAAATTTTTGAGTGGAAGATCACTTCAAGAGAAGAGGTTTGGGTCTGAGTGGCCTCATACATTTCTTACCTCCTGTGCATCATTACAGTTCTGTATTTTTTGGCACCAATATATCAGGTGATGTGACTGATATTTCAATGATGATCTGACCCCAGCTTACATATATTAACTCGGATGAATGATTCTGATCAATCTTTCCCCAGCCTGCACTAAGTTTCATTGTCTGCATCAACAGAGTTGATGTTAAGATACTGCAGTGGATTCTCAACACCACCAATGGTATGAGCTGTTAAAGCTGGTGCCTACATATTATATTATATTGTATTACATTTTATTATATTATATTGTATTATATTACCATTGTTGCTGTTATTTATTATTTATACAGTGCTATTGCTGTTTGTGAGGCTTTGCAGAAAATGTAGATCCCTGATGTTGAGGGTCCCCCATGTTGTTGCTGATAGAGTGTAGGAGAGGTGTCAAACAAAAGCCTGAAGTGAAGGGAGGAGTGATGTTTATGGGAAGGATGAGCACGAGTGTGGGTAAAGCACTGAGATACATTTCGTTATATAAAGTTCATTTTGATGGGCCAGATCCTCAACCCCATTCATTAAGCTGAGTGTTGGCCTGAGTGCTAAGTGAGGATTCCTCTGCACAGAGGAAACTTCTTATGATGAAAAGTAGTGTCAGCTCTGTTGATCCCTCCTTCGGGATGGTGTACAGGTGTGCTGTGTGTCTTGGCAGGTGATGGAGTATACTGCCACCCACCAGCCCTGCTGCTGAGATGGTCTCCTGGGATGGCAGAAGTTGCAGGGTGGCACAAAAAGGTGATTGGGCTGCTGGCTGGCTCAAGCACCCTCTCATGCTGTTTGGGAATACCTCATCTTCTAGCAGTCTTGTGGTGAAGCTATTCTAATAGGCAACCCCCAGAAAAAGTTGCCACATCCCAGATATAGACAGCGACATTCCAGCATCCCCTGAAGGAAAATGATAGAAACTCTTTTAATGAGTTTCTATATACCAGACAAGACTGTTGAACCATAAGCACAGAGACTGGAAGCAGCCAGCTATGTAAGTACTTGAAAGATAATTTTCCTCTATACAGAAACTGAGACAAAAATAGACTTTTTCTGTGAATACCCAAAGATCATATATAGAGGATAATTTTCCTCATATTCCATGGCAGAGGCAGGATGCCCTGTGCAGGTAGGGACAGGACTCTGTTTATTGTGCTGGATCTTCAGTATCAGACACTGCCAAGGGTTCAGGTACCCAGTCAGGTTCCTGTATGTCAATATAACTGCATGCATGTCCTTTGATCTGTAGAAAATGCAAGATAATTCAACCTAGCTTGGTCAAGATGTAAGAATAGGGTTAGCTGCAATCTTGTATTTCATGAATGCAAGCCGATATTTAAAATGTCCTCTGTACACAGGAAAACTGAAACACGCCTTGAGGCAAAAGGCAGAATTCAGACCTGGTATAAGTACATTGAATTCCATTGAAATCTCTGCCTTTATAGTTGTGTTCACTCAGACCTGATTTTGACCCTAAATTAATCATAAGGGACTAAATTTAACTTGACATAAATGTACTTGTGTATGCACGTATACACAAAAAGGCACAGTTAGCATAGAAAATAAAATGCAGCTAATTATTGCAGATCTTTTTTAAGTATGTTTGCAAGTGATGTGTTTTCAAAACAAGCTAAACAATAATTCATCAGCTTGTGTACCACATGCTGGCTAATGAATAAAGTCAGGAATCGGGAAGCAAATGTAAATATGGGGTCTAATTCCCAACTGCCAAATTAGAAGTATTTTGTGCCCACTTTGCACAGGTGCAAGTGACAACATAAGTTACAAAACAGCTGGGAATCTGGTCTCACAGTTTGTTGTACTGTTCAAATAATTGAATTTAAAGTGTGGTTACTGACTAACTAAAGCCTCTCCAACTGTATTGGTCCTCATTTCCCAACCCCAGGCCTGAGAGAAGACCAGGCCATTTGAGAAGATTTTCATTCAAGCTTATCCTTTCAATCAGAATCTGCAGAAAAAAAAAAAAGCCAGTTTCTTTTATGGTGGCAGTTAATCTGTCAGGAGCAGATTCAAGTTTTGGCAAAGATCTGTGGTGAGATAAAATGAAAAAGCTGCCAAACAGCATTGTTAGCATGGGGAGGAGGAAGGGAGGGGAGCTGACACGACTTCCCCAAGTTAAATGCCAAGCACACCTCCATCGTTTTCAGTCAGACCATATGAAAACCAGGATATTTATAGCTGTAGTAAGCTTTAGTGCTCATTTACCCTGGGGGCAGTGTGTTCATTGCAGAAATGGATTCATAATAGCTAATGCTCATTTCTACAAGGTTTTTATAGTTTACTTGAGTAAGTAAAGCATAACATGCTAATAGTTTTTAAATAAAGCACATCTAAACAATTGGTTTGCAGTGCCATGTGATTTGCAGCTCAGCGCAGTGTTGTTCTCATCGTTTCAACTTCACGCTTTGACTGCTTTCAAATGTATTTCTTTGCTCTCTTGCTGTTGTCATCTGCATTTAAGACCTGGAAAGAATTTGGTGCCAATTTTAGGATGGTAACTTGATTAAGCGACTATTCTTTTCTAATGGGATTTAACAATCTGTCTTCAAGTGTGTTTTTTAGATAGTTGCTGCTGAGTGAAAATGGGTATTTATGCAGTCATTGCCTTGGTGGGATGCTGTTTTATCTGCTAAGTTAGAAACGAGATAGGTTTAAGGGGAGCTGTTAATAAATAAACATGATGGTAAGCCTGCATCGTATTCAGTATCTGCTTCGCCTCACTGTCATTTTTTTCATGGGGTCCAGATTTGAACATAAGCTGCTAAAATAATACATAAAATTAAAGACCAGATACATGCACAGTTTCTGTGTTGCACGATGTCTTCATGCCACTATGCACCTGTAATGCAGGATCCCTGGAGCTGCTCTCTCCTTGCGCTCTCCTTGCTGCTGGGGCAGACGAGCTCACAGACACCTGGATTAGCTGCAACAATGCTGTTTTCTGCTGAGAAGAGTGGGAGGCTTTTCTTCCTTGGTTTTCCCCTTGGTAACTTGAACATTGCTCTCATATTTGAGTCCAGGAAACTTTGTGCTACCCAGAGCACAATCTGGCTAGTGCTGCAGAGCCCGGTGGTGCCTGGTGAGGGGTGCTGAGCCTCCTGCTGTGAGATCCTGCCACTGGGTAGCCTCCATCTGTCTGTGCCAACTGTTGTCTCTGCTTTTTTCGGTTACCCAGTGCTTTAGGGCACAGCTTGTTCTTTTGGGAGTGGAGGATTGGAAAGGACCATCAGGGTTACCAAGACTGCTCTGCTGTAACTGCAAGTGTCTCTGGAGTTTGTTTCATGTGTAGATGACACCTGGTAGGATCCTTGGCCAAAATAATCCAGCTAGTTTTATTAATAAACATTACATGGCCGTTTTCGTCTTGAAATACTCTGACTCCACAGAGATTACAAGTTTGCTGGATTTAATTTGCAGTTTCAATGTGAGCATGCAGAACAGCATGTTGGGTCGCTGGGATGCTCTTAGTACATGTGTTTTCAGCATCTCTGTTCTCACAAGCTTCCATTTTCATCGTCCATTATTTTCAAAAGTTCATAGTTTATGTAGAAAAGTGCTTCAGGGATTAGAAGTGCATCCTTAAGGAAGCATGTTGATATAATAATGCACTGAGTGCATATCTGGGGTGGTGCTCTGCTCTCTGGTTGGGTAGCTTCTAATGAGATCTTTTGAACATGTCAGCTGTTTGCATAAAATGTGGAGGAAATCTGGGATAAACGGAGCTTTCAGCTTTTGTGGGTCTCTCAACTCCATTTTCTCTTCATAGCCTTTCAATCTTTAGCCAGTATTTTACTCCCCTAGAGCTTGTCAGGCTTGTTTGAGTGAAAATTGGCTCTTAGTGTCTTTATTTCCATTGAGTATCAGATAGCTTGATCAATTTTAACTACAGGAATGAGCTGACTTGGTTGTAACCCATTACTTTTTCTGTACCGGAGAGAAAAGTCTGGCCGGGATTTCCAGAATCTTTTGGGTATCGCAACTATGCAAAACACAATCTACAAGGCAAAATAATAAAAAGGTGAGGAGAGGCTTTTCTTTGGCCATGGGAAAAAACAAGTTTCTACATCTAAGACAAACAGCTCATGTAAGTGGAAGCACTTGGGAGTTCACGCTGGCTGGAGGTGACTTATAGTACGGCACAGGTCAAGGATCAATCCCGGGAGGCCTGATTTTGTTCACTTTATATGTTAATAACCTTGAAGTAGGAACATGAAGTAAAGTGATAACATTTGCCAATGACACAATCTTGTGTGGAACAAGTTAATGTGAGGTCAAAAGACTGTAAAATTCAAAATAACTCAAATAGACTAGGAAAATGGGTAGATAAGTGGCTTATGGAATCTAGTTTAGAGACATTTAAGGTAGAGAGGCTAACACAGCTACCTGGTGTCTTGCACACAGGAATTTCCTCTTACCTATGGTAGCTGGAGCACTTGCAAACTTGAAATGTAAGGAAAAGATGTGACTAAGGAGTTTAATGCTCACAGCCACACCAGCAGCAGTGGGTGGGAGATGCCATCATAAATCCCAAGTGGCTACTCTTATACATGCAAAGGTTTATTGTAAAATATCTGGAGACTTCAAAGAAGCTGTTGAAGTAGTTCCTAAGTAGACACATCACCGTAAGTTTTCTTATGGCAAATACATTTTCAGTGGATAGAGATAACCATCTGTGCGATGTTTGGAGACCATTCATTGTGCAGGGTGTTCTGCTGTGGAAAAGGGTTTAGTAAGTATACCCTTTACTCTTATGGTAAAGAGTATGATGGACCTAACATTAGATACGCTTTGAAATATTTCATAATGTGTGTTTAATGACAGCTACATGTAAATCCTTTCACATTTCAACATTGCTCAGATTTTCTAATTACAAATTGACGGTTGGTTTTGTGTTTTTAATTTCAAAGCTGCTATCTACTCCCATTTTTTTCTAAACCGCCATACAGTAAGATTGAGAAATTGAGTTGGCTAGGACTGCTGAGTAACCCCATGAACTAATGAAGTAAACATTCGCAACCACTGTGACATGGAAATCATCCAGCTCTCCCTGGTGTACACCTGCAGAAACCTGTGATTCACCTCTGAGTCACTCTGCAAATGTTAGCAGGGCAAAGCTGACAGCCGTGTAGAGGGCTCACTCTGCTGCCAGTTCTCTCCTTCTCCCCTGGAATAATGACATTAATGATGCTTCCAAATGGCTCACGGGGTTGCAAAATGAGAGATCTAAAAATCCATGCAGCAGCTTGATTTCCTAATAGGATGCATTAAGTAGGACATCGCATGTTTTACAGGCTGAAGTTGATTAGACAATAAGACTTAAAATATGTAGCTAAAGTGGTTAGAAAAATAGGTTTTGGAAGCTCAGATCAAAGCTTTACAGGGGGGTGATTAGATAAATAAAAAGTTTAAGCCTTACTGAGCAAATAATTGCACATCCTCTGAAAAGAACAGTTCACAGGGATTGATCAAATGTGAGTCACCCCAGGCACAGATGTCTTTCTAAGAATATTCCATTTAATTTTCTTAATGTACACCAAAAGCAAAGAGATACTGATGCTGATCAGTGAATGCTCTTGTTTGCATAAGGAAAGGCTCTCAAAATAATGGAGAATGAAAAAAACCCAAAACCCAACCAAGTGACCACCAAAAAATGACTCAGTTCCTGTTGTCTAACAGGGATAATTTCCTCTTTACCATGGATTTTCCCCCCTCATTACAAGATGTGGGCTTTCTGTTCTTTAATGTATACTACAACCACATAGTACATGCTTAAAGCTTGAGAGAAATGCAAGTCTCATTGCACTCTTTGTTCTTCAGGGTCAATTTATACTATTCTTTGGCAACATCAGCCCTAGGAGACTTGTAAGAACCCTAGAAGCACAAAATAAACAGATCCTAAAAGTCTGTGAGGTTCTCACTGTGCAGGATTATCTCCTTAGGTAAGGAATGGAGTTTAAGGACAAAGTAGGAGAGATTGGAGGTGAAGGGGGTCTCTGTAGAGGGGAATCCTGTTCCCTGAGGGCAGATGTTTTTGGAAGAACTTTCTCTTTCCTGCCTTTGGCATTGGTTTTTGTGAATCCACCTGCAAACCCCTGTCCTCTGAAGGGTGTGTATATGGGGAGGCAGCATTAACATTACAGAGAACAGCCTGACAGGGCGAAATTCTGCCCTTCAAGCTTTTGGCATGTGTTCCATTTATTGCAACAAAGCCAGAATTTCACCTTTCCTGTTTCTGAAAGAGAATGAGTAATAGCAGGGAGCTTGGCTTCTTCCAACTTGTTCTTCAGACCTCCCTCTGACACAGGGAGTGCTGATGGAGTGAAGCTGGGGAAAAAGTAAAAAGAAAAAGGTTATGCAAAAAAATCTTGAGTTCCTTAGACATAAGCTCTGTGCAAAATCCTGAGACATGCAGCACTGTTGCATTAAAGGTGCCATACAGATGTTGAGTATTTCACTGACTGGAATATATTCCTTATTCAAACACTTCTGTTTTGCTTTAATTGTTCACTCTTTGAACACAAAACTGTTAAATCAGGGATACATAAACTCAAAGAAAATGCGATCTGCTTCTGTATTCCCCTCTATCGTACCTTTTATGTCCCTGCAGATTGCAGTAGGCATCTTCTGAATGCTTCCAACAAGCTAACAGTGGTAGGACTGGTGTATCCATTGGAAGGTTAGAGTTGGTAATAAAATAACGGCTATTGAATTTCACTTTAATGAGTGGCTCAGATCCATGACTAAATCTGCTTGTTCCTAATAACAGAGGATACCTGACCTTCTGTCTTGAGCTCTTTTATTTCATGTAATACCTAATTTCTGAAGGCAGCTGGTCTTTTCTCACTGCTGCCTCCCTTCTCTCTCCCTCCTCCACCTTCATGGCAGACATTCATATACTCGAATTTGGCATTAACTGAAATCCAATATGAGGGTGGCAGTTCAGAAATTGTCTTGTTGAGGTGCTGCAAGGGTGTTGGTATGTCTCTTGCATCACTAGCATGATTCCCAGCTCTAGTATAACTGGCTAGGCCATGTGAGCCATGATTTGCAAGCACCTTTCATATATACTTCAGAGCGAACATAGAAATATTTGTGATGTAGTACAGAATGACTTTTGTAATTCTGACTTTGAGACCCATTTGTGATATTCAGCAGTGTGGAGAGGAGATAAATAATGAAAAAGTAGGAGTGAAATCCCCACTTGGTTGGTTTCCAACCTTTGCATTTGGTTTGACTTACTTTCTTTGTAATTTGGCTCTTATGTTCATATTTAATGCCTAACTCTTTCCTCCTGTAACTTATATTCTATATTTAAGTTCTGTAACAATCTTTGGCTGGAGAACCAAAGGCTCTGTAGCAACTTTAAGTCTATGTGGTGAAAACAATTTGCTCTGTGATTCAGACCAAGGGGTACTTTCTCTTCTGTCAAGTGGAGAAAGTTTCCTTTATCTAACAGTAATTTGCTTTTATTGATGATTAACACTGCCACTTGTGATGTGTCCTTAAAACTGTTACCTTCCTATTCTTACCTCTTAAATCCTCTTTCACTTGGGTGATGTAAACTTTTGACATGTGTTCATATAGAAAAGGGCTTGGTCTTATGTACAGAGGGGGTTAAGGGTGTGCAGCACCTCAAGGTAGTTGCCTAGCGCTTTGGAAAATCAGACATATTATGTATCAGCAATTTCTCCTTGCAGCTGGGAAATAAATTTATAGCTTGGTATTTCTAAAAGAAAAAATTACTAGTTCTGATTGAAATGCTTAGCAGCATAGACAGTTAAAGTAAACATTTTTCCTGTCTCATTTTTTATAGCCATACACTTCCTTAATTTGGTTCTGTTATATTTTGAACTTCAAGAGAATATTTTCAAAAAAAGTGGAAGGATGAAATTTTTTCTTTTATTTATTCCAATCAGCACCTAGAAAATGTAGTCTAGTCATTTTTCAAATACATTAAAATTGATAAACTGATGTTCAGGAAATAGAAAAGAGCTAAATTCAGGTCGTGTAGTGAGTGTTAACATACTTTGAGACAAGGCAACTATTGGAAATGTCTCGGAGGAAGATTATTGCATTGTCACTTTACCCGTGGAAAGGAATCTCCCAACACCCCCTCTTTGGTGTAAACTTGCTTCTGTGAAAGGGAAGGGTAGTTCTGATTGCCTTCAATCTGGCATAAACCATAGGTTTATGCAAAAGGGATGAGTTCAAATGTGAATAAACCTATTTCTTTTCTGTGTCATACCTCCACTCTGTACCTCATGTCTTACTCGTTCTTGCTCTACATTTACACCAATGCTACTGAGTTGAGGTAACAGGTAGCATATAGATTTCAAATATCTTTTTATAAAGAATTCAGTGAAAGACACTATATTGAAGATCAGCTTGAGGTTTTGTTGTAATTTTACATTTTTGGGTCATATTTAGAAGTGATCATATGAGGATGGCAATTAACTCGGTTTCAAGAGGATGCAATGTATTAACATGCTGTTGTTGCTTACTAATATAATAACTTTTGTTCAGAAGAGGCTTATTTCGTTACTCGAAATTACAATTACAATTTTATTACAATTGATTACAATTTTTATTTTTCTACTATACGAGAACTATTTTTTGTGGAGAGGGTGGATAAAATGAAAAGGAAATGGGGATTTAGCAGGGTCCAATCAGGAGTTAATTAGCTATTTATGTGACAGACAACCTCAGTGTAGCCCTACTAATCCGCTCTTTTGTGACTTCAGTCTAGAGTAAGGCTCAGACCTGGGTAAAAGTCAGTAACGCTGGCAGAGTTCTGTGAAATGTACACAAAGCTGCATTTGCTAAGTATCTCTTCATGGGAATGTTCCACAAAGCTCCAAAAAGCCACATGTGTTCTTAATATCCACTGTCATTAGGTCACAGTATGTTGAAATTCTTTTCAATTTTAGAATTTAGCAATGGCACTTTCTGTTAAAATAGGAATTGGTCTTAAAAAATAAACTCACATCTGTTCAGCATACTGTGAGGAAAAGAGCTGCTTGGGTTTTTGTGCAAAAACAGCAATTGCCTCATGAGAAAGTGTAATCCTTGAGAGGAAAGATACCCTGTCCTCAGGACACTTGCCTGGAGTCAAGAAAGGCATAGCCTTAATGATGGGACTTCGGGCAAGTGACTTATTCTCTCAGTATTTTGGTTCCCTTGTTATAAGGTAGTAATTACAACATTTCCTTTCTCCACATGGGCGTTGGGCTGTGCTTAGATATTTGGCAGTGTCCGTACAAGCTAGACAGGCAGCAGTGAAGTTCCTAAAATCTGATATTGAAGTGCCCTCTTGTGCAATATTTCCTAAGCCCTCTGCTTTAATGATCTCAATCAGAAGTCTAATTTGGTGATCTAAAGGCAGTTAAAAATAATGCTGAAGCTGAGCACACTGTTTAGGAGACTGGTTTAGAAATTTGCTTCTGTTTCTTTCCTGCGTCTTCATGCTCCTCTTGGCCAGGCAGTTCTTCGTTTCTTCTTCCTTCCCAGCCTCTCCTCTTCCCAGGGTGGGTGTGCAGGGCTTAGGCTCTTGTAAAGGACTGTCACAGGGCATGACAACTGTACTGTGAAACGTTTTCATCCCACTGCAGGAGCAGCTCTACGTTCTGGTCAGCCAAATTCAAGCCTGTAATGTTTGGACTTGGTCCAGTGAACTGAAGCAAGTTGGTTTCAAGCAGCTTCATGTATTTTCCCAAAGAGTTTTCCCAAGCGTATTATCTACTGCTGCATTGTGTTTAGTGGTTTGTCTCAAAGAAAAGGGTTACTAATGTATTCATGTCATTCTTTTCTTTACAATAAGCCCTGTGCCGTTAAGGAGGTTCATATGACCTTCAAATGAGACAATAAAGACCTGAACCCAGTTACTAGCCATTACTCCCAGCACACCTGTCATAGAATCACTTCAGTTGGAAGAGGACTTTAAGATCATCAAGTCCAACTGTTAACCTAGCACTGCCAAGTCCACCACTAAACCATGTCCCTAAGTGCCACATCTATGTGTCTTTTAAATACCTCCAGGGATGGCAACTCAACCACTTCCATGGGCAGCCTTTTCCAATGCTTGACAACCCTTTCTGGGAAGAAATTTTTCCTAATATCTAATCTAAACCTGCCCTGGTGCAACCTGGGGCCTTTTCCTCTTGTCCTATCACCTATTATTTGGGAGAAGAGACCAACCCCCATCTTGCTACCACCTCCTTTCATGCGGCAGTGCTAGCTACTATTGGGGCCTGGGCAAAATGGTCAAGTTCTTCAGCTCTGCACTGGATATCTTGGACTATTTTGGGGTGGACAAGGGTCCACACTGCCAAAACATCACTCAGCCAAGCATGTTATAGTGAGATGCTTTGGAAAAGTGATCAAGACCTGATGGTCTTTTCACACCCAAAGCTGGCTTGGGGTGAGCCTTGTTATGGGGCTTTTTTGGGGCAGCACTGGGGTTATTTCTTTTTTCTGCAATAGCTGGAAGGCCGAGTTATGGAATTGGGGAAGTTTGGTGCTGTATAACTACAGATCAATTTGGTTTCTTCTATTCTGTGCCTGGTTTGTTGAATTCTGCAAAACAAATACTAAAGATTGATCTGTGCAAAAAGCAGAAGATGACATCCCTTTTTCCTGAAATATTTGAGAACTGAAACTTGTTGCAAGTATAATTCCATCTTAGTCTAATTATTTTTTAGATGCTGCCTGTGCAGGAAAAAAGGGGAAAAAAGGTGTGAGCTTTTACAATCTTATTCATTCCATCAGTGTAAAAGCTTTTTATTTGGCTTCAAAGTCAGTCTACTACTTCACAACAAAATTTCATTATGTCCCAGCTGAGTTCTGTTTAATGGAATTAAATTTCACCCTTTCTAATTATCTTTTGGAACAGACAATCTTTACAGAATAATTAGTAATAGAAGTACACAATGGATCATTGTCTTTATTACTTGCAAAGAAATTCTAGATGCTGTACTAAATCTTGAGGTATGATCTCACAAAATGTAAAATATCTCACGCCCTTCCTCCTAAATTATATAACATTCAACATAATTTAGGCACAATGGGTGGTAATTTTGCTTCTTTGAGATGACCAGCTTTAAGTTGCTTTTGTAGAATAACTTTCCGGATCCCATTCTAATTAAGCAAGACTAGAGATAGGCAATCTTTGTCTTCAATTAATTTTCAAGATTTCTAAATGAAGGACTTAACATCCTTTTATTAAGGAGATAAAAACAACTGTATATTTCCTTATCAAGACTCTGTTTTTTCTTCAGTGGTCATTTATATTGTGGCATCGTTTTAAAATGAAATTAGTAACCACACAAGTACAGGATTTAAAAAGGTAGGTACCTCTGCACTGAATGAACACATGCAATCATAAATGAAAAGAAATAATCCTGGTATAGGTGAGAGTCATTTGGAATATATGGCCTCCTCCTCTCTGCCTTTTCTAAATGTTATAAAAATTATTAAATCTTCCTGAATTATACTCCAAGATGTACTTCTGCTTGTCAAAAACAGGGAGAAATAACTTAATGAGGAGAAAAATAATTTTGTATCAAAATGGGCTGTTTCTCTAAGAATCAAGGTTGAAACTAACCTTTCATTGATTTAAAATTTGCCACAAAACTGGGAGAAAAAAAGAAAATGTGCAAAAAAAATGGGTAGGGTCCTCCTTGGACTGCTAGTCTTTATAATTTAATTTGTTGAGAATTTAAAATTACATTAATTGTGCTTAAATAACTGACATTATTTGACACTGCAACAACAGAGCAACGGAAATGAGTGACAAACACACAAAAGACTTTTGTTATCTTTGTTTGTCTGCCTGAATAAATCTCAACAAGTAGTTCAAAGATTTAAATTTATAGCATACTTAATCGTCATTAGATGGCCAATCCTATTGACTCTAAACTGCATTTCACTGATATTGAATAGTTTTGGCATCTGCTTCAGTTTGACTCATCAAGAATCTTAATTTTCAAATCACTGAAATTGTGTAAAGAGAGGTCAAAGGGAAAGATTGTACACAGTGTTATGTTATACATGTGTTTTTAAAATGTTGTGTATTTTTCTGTTTCTAAAGCTATTTGTTTATATTATTTCAATACCACAGTGCTATTCAGAAATACAATCTGTCATGGGGACAACTAATAAATATTTTCAATTTAGAAAGTAATTAATTATTTTGAGACTTACATTACTTGCATGAATTGGTACATTTATAGTCATAATACCACTCACCTGAGAAAAGCAAAGTTTATCTTCTCCATTCCTCGAAAAGGCAGTGCATCTTTACAACAGTAACTATATAAACTCAGTAAGAGTATTGAATTTACTGAAGCCTTCCAATAGAAATGAAATCAGAATCTGGCCCATCTGGACTGAACACTAATATTTGGTGGGAGTATAGTTTCCCTTAGCTGTTGGCTGTTTAATCAGCTGGATGATGTTATTTCACACCAGTGTCTGTTTATGATTGTGAGATAAATTTAAAACCAAATAAATTCAGCATCTTCTCATTCAAGGTAAGCAATAGCATCCCTCACTGATGCAGGTGAAGAATCTTTTCTCGTTTGAAGAAAGCTGCTCCACAAAGTCTTGCTGTGAGCTTATGGCTAATGAACACATTAGCCTCAGTGTAAAAGGAGAGACACACCTATTAAACCACTCTTACTGGAAGCAATTATCTTTTCAATTTTCTTATACATAATAGCAAATATGAAGGATTGAAATATGGTTTCTGTCTTCCTGCAGCTCCCATGTAGCCTTCACACTAAAAGCCCATCTTACCTTTATGGGAGGCAGGAAGGCACAATGCGAGGCCAGTAGTATCCACCCTAAAATTCTGGAGAGAAAGAGGAACACAGATGTTGTGCTTTTGCTATTAGCAATTTTGCTCCCTCCTTCAATAAACATAGACAAACCATTCATTGCCATTTGTGGGAGAAAATCAAATTCCATTATTCATAGTGAATCCAAAATGCAGGGATTAGGCCTTTCAGTTCCTAGAAGACTGAGAGATTTTGCTATGATATGCTTACTCTTGAAGGGCCAAAATCTCCTGAAATAAGCAACTTCCAGCATCTGTGAGTGGAGCAGAACTGGGACCTTAACCCTTGATCTTTGTATCGGCATTTGAAAGGACTTATCTTTGAACAGCACAACTGAAGGCCCAGCTGGATGCTGAGCAATCATTTCCTTCTGATGATGTAAATAAATAAGCAAAATGAACACTGGGGTGAAAAAAATACTAGCTGGTCCCAGTAGTTCCTGTCTTGTTATTTAATTTGCTGTACACTAGTAAGGATGTGCTAGAGTGCCTGATGTCTTTGCCATGCTTTAAAAAAGGACATAATAGTCAAGAGCACTAGTGCCCTCATTTGAGTGTAGCAGTGTGCTATTAAGCCGATAGGATCAGCAAACTTCCCAAAGCCTGCAGGATGAATTGATGTTTTTCAAAGACTTGTTTAGGAAAACAAGGGAAGCAAATGTTCGTTGTCTTTTAAGCAGGGGGAAATGAGAGAGCGAGAAGAGAAAACTCTCAACAAGGGATTATTCCTTTGTTGATTCCATTCTGACAAGAAAAGAGAATGTGCGCTGATGATGTTTTGCTTTTGTTTAAACGCTTATTTGTGCTACTGCATGTGAGTGGAGGGAAGAAAATTTGTCATGTCAGTAGGATACAAGCAGCAACGGGACATTTAAACAGATCAGTTGCAGGTAGAGGCTAGTTTACAGCTTCAGTTCATATACTTAGGCCTTTGGATACTGAAAGGTAGAAAAATAGAGTGATTGATGGTCGCTGATGAGCATAGTGATGAAAAAGAACAAGTCACTGGTAGGCTGAGATTTTTCTTTGTTTTGCTTAATATAAAAAGATTCTAATTTAGTAATGTTAGCTTGGCGATGTTGTATATAACTGATTGTTAAGAGGGATTTCTTCCATGGTGTTTTGGTTTGATAACTCTTGGTTTTGTTCCCTTTAGCCAGAGCGATAAAGGGACCCTATGGACCCTTGTTTCTCTGAGGAGAGCGGATAAAATTTATGGCAGAGTCAAGTCCAGTTCTTTATTTCCATGCACACCCAAAAGCTGATGGAAATTTTTGTGATGGGTTCAAATCTTTAGCATAGGAGTCTATATTAATTTCCAAAAGGTTTTCTATTAGCATAGTTTGGTAAAAATTAATCTCTTCTTTTATAATGAATTCTTTTCTCTCTTGAGAAAGGATATTTTCTGTCTTATCAGAAAGATAAGCGAAATGGAGGTGCAGTGAAGAACTAGCGCTGACATGAGAAGAAATGAGCAGGAATTGGCCATGACTGGTCAGGTTTAACATGAGAAGACTGATCATCAGAGCAACTTTTTCCCATGGGGAAAACAGGCTAATACATATTTTTACATGAATCTTGACTGGTTTATGTAAGAGATTTTGCAATAATACCAGGAAACTGGACTTGAAGACCCAGGGTGGTATTTCCAGTTCAGTTTTCCAAATTGCTTTGGCTCCCACTTTATTTTCAGTCTCCACAAGCACCTCCATAGATGAATTTTATCAGCACAAATGTCCACAGAAGCAAATACTGGGCTTCAACATTTGCATTTTTCTGAAAATAATTGTGGACTACTAATTTAAGGACCAGAGAATGTGCCTGGCATTGCATAAGATGTATATTTAAAAAAAAAAAAAATCAGCATAACTCTGGGACAGGACACAAAGTTGGCTGGACTTTGGGTTTCATTCACTGTGAGAGCTGCTGTGGAAGCAAAGGTGTTTGTCACATACTCTTTTATGCAGGAGCAATGCCAGCTCACAAAACTGTTGTCCATCTATTCCTGACCTAGGCTTGCCCCTCCATTGTTTTGGTGGGACAGTTTATGAAAGCGGAGGAGAAGGCAGCACACTTGGATACAAACCTTGCCAGATCAAAAATAATCCTGATAAAAGAGAGTGTGAGAGAGATTTTAATTGGAGGCCCACGACTAAGTTGGTTTGCTGTTGTGGTGTCCCAACAGAGAGGTGGCACAGGGCTGGGAGGACATGCTGGTAGCAGGCTCTATGGGAGCCTGATAAACAATGCAGAGACATTTTGTTTGCAATTCAGTTATCTTAATCACTTGGGTTTGCAACAGAAGTGATTCTAGGGCTCAGTCTGTGCTGTGCCAGTGCTTTTGAACGCCTGTTAATCTCCACTGAGACCTCTTAGGATTTTCTGCACTTCTGTACCCCGTATAGAAATTTTTTTCATTGGCCTGATTCAGCTCTCTGAGATGTATGGAAACACTTGTGGTTAAAAAGAGAACCTGTAGCAGCATTTATGTTCTGGAGATTCTTTCTCGTGGGACTGTAATGTTCAGTGCTTGATTAGCTACTGCCTTATGCCTTGTATTGCTATTTATTTATGCTGGTGCTAGTACATAAAACTGTGCTGTTCTGATTTGGAAGCATTCTATACCCACTCAGCACAGGTAGAAGTGTCTATGCTAAGGGCAGTGCAATGGAGAAGTGGGTTTAACTACTGCAAGGACATTTGTACAAGTTAGGATGCTTAGAAAGGGAGAAGAATCCTGTAGCAGTCTTAAATGAAAGGATATTCACTTATTCTGTTCAAGTACGTACTGTAGATATTTACAGATTTAAATATGTTTACAGATGTTTAGTCTTCCTCTTGAAGGAAAGTTTTCCTAACAAAGTGTTTACTCGCACAAGTGAATGTAAAAAAGAAATAACTCTGTGTACATTGCTGTTGTTTTTTTTTCCTTGCCCTATCTATGCTGCCAGTAGACAATTGGCAGAACGATATAGCTGAATTAAAGTTGAGACTGTGCAGCAGAAGACTTAAGATGTATTAGATTTAAGGCTAAATTCTGACACCTCTTCTCCAGTAGAATAAATTGTTGTTTACTCTGTGAGTAACTGAAAAAACAGGATCTACAAAAAAATGTACAACTTCCAGAAATCCCCAGCAATTGCTAATGTTTATACTTTTGCAGTCATCTCTGTGTATAACTCAAATTACATCCAAAAATTCCCTTCTTTCTAGTTTTGTTCAGAAAGGAGGATTTCACAGAATTGTAACTGCATTTGAATCCAAGAGATTTTTTCCCTGTAAAACTCTGAAGAGCCTATTATGCTACTGCCCTGTCTGAAGTAATGTAAAGTGAAGCTGTTCCAGTATGAGTAATGATGTGTCAGACTAATTGTTTTGACTAGCTGGGCATCCTCTGAGCTCACTGGATCATGAATGCAGTGGCTACATTAGGTTTCATGCCACTGCGCTCTGACAGTGGTGTTTGCTTCTAACTGTTGCTTTTATACCATATTACTTTGCACCTATTGTGTTACATTTTTGCTGCTCAGTGTTTGTCAACATCATATTTCAAAATACTGTGGAAGTGCTGAGTGTTATACAATCAGTGCCTAACGTTTAAAGAACACTATTTTGCATGGGACAACCTGCTGTTAGTTTGAATATCAAGTATCCCATTTACATTTTGGTGGATAGTTCAGAAATTTGATGTTTGCCAAATATGAAGTGTTGAAGAACACTTCATGTGCTGGATTAGTTCACTGTTGTGGTCTCCTTCACAATGAGCAGTCATCTAATAAAATTTTGTATGCACAAATTTACATGACTGCATTATGCTATCTTGTAGGTGACAGTTCAAACATGCAGTAACAGAATCTTTAGATTCCTTTTTGTTTTTATCAGATGGGCAGGAGATCTTTCAGAAAAAGAAACCAAAAGAAAATATTTGCCTCCAGCTGTTAAAACAATATTAATAAATCGGCTGTAGCAAATAGACTGGAAAATAGTTGGCTTGATCATGTGTGTATTAAACTATTTTATGACAGTTCATAGCAAATTATTTTAAAAGTTCACTTGACGTATGTCACAAGTAAAACTTTACAATGTTGTTGCACGGTAGTAAAAATAATATAATAATTCTCCTTAAGAAGCTGTTGCCAGAAAGCTTGCCTTGCCTTGCAGTGTAAGGCGTGGATTCCACCAGAGGAGTCCAGTAATCTGTGCAAAGCCTGTGATTTGTGGAAACGCTATTCACATCCTGTTTACCCTGCAAATATCTCCTCATCTGTGAGTTTTGGTAGCACAGCCCAGAACACCTTGCTGACTGGAACCCCCCACCCTGCATAAAACATAATAAACAGAGTTGGTAGTGGCGAGATTTGGTACAAAATAAGGAGCTTTAATTAATTTTAAATGGTGCTTTTCAGAGTGTCAAAAGCTCAGCCCACTGAAGTGGAAAAGGGGGTTAGAGTGGCTAGAGCCTGGCAACACAGCTAATCTAGGCACTTCTGAGCAAGCTCATTTCAAATGCTTACATCAGTGGGTCGGCATTTTGAGGTAGAGCTGCCTGGGGACAGTGAAGGGAACAAGCCACGTTACAGACAGACCTGCTACTGCGGGGCTGCGAAGTTACGGGTCTGTGGCAGCTTCTGTGACAAGAGCGCATTGTCACAGCGCGGGGCCTGCACTGCTGGGATGGTGCAGGGTTGTTTGCGCTCTCAGCGTTTGGAAGTAACCCAGACAAACTGGGGGACTGATGCTTGGTGCACACAAAACCCTCTGAGATGGAGGCTGTAGAAATACTTACATGGATTAGATACAATACTGTGGACCACGCTTTCAGTCATTGTAAATCAGGGCAGCCCCACTGAGGCAAACTGTTGCTCTGCTGGCCCAGGACATTCAGATAGTATTTTTGAGATCGGTGTTACACGTTTACTTTTAAAGAGAGAGGCACTATGCCCATGCAAGTATTCAGTTTTAATATGCCAGTACATAAAGCAAAATGTGTTTTGAGTAGTTCTTTTTTGATTGCTTAAAAGACAAACTAATTTTTTTTTTTAACTTACTGTATAGAGAATTTGTTCTTCTGGACATCATTCTGGGATTGGTTTTCTGAAGGCTAATAGTTATAAACACAAATGCCATTAACTAAGCTATCAAATATTTTAAGGTTTTTGTTGTTTTATATTTTCTATTATCATTTTAACTGTAGCCAAGATATGCTTGTCTACCCAGTCTTGTTTCTCTTTGAACCAGTGGCAGAACTCCCATTGGCTTCTACCGCAGCACATATGGTGAATCAGTACTTAATGTATGTTAAACTTAAACAAAAAAGTCTAGAATATGAGCCTGGTGCTGAAATGGGCGTGCAAGTCATCAGCTAAAAAATCCTCTCAGACTTTTAAGGCCTCTGATAATGCCCCTTAAAATTAAGCTGGCACTTCATAGTAAGTTCTTATTCATTCATTATTTACAAAGTGGGGAAAAAAAACCCTCAGTACTATTTGCTGAGTACCAGTCAGATGATCCACAGACAACAGAAGCTTGTGAAGTTTTAATAAGCTACATAATTCCTTTTTATAAATGTAATTGCTTGTTTCAGCCACTGGAGCATAGCAGTTTCAAACTCTTGTCTTTCTAACTTCTGCACAAAGTGACTTTCTACATTCATGTCCCATTTTGTATTTCAAGTTTGATCTGTTGAAGAGACTTAATGTTTTGGCCTTGTTTCTACAAAGCACATAAGCCTAAAATGGGACTACTAATATTCCTAAGAAGTCTATACCTCAGTGCTACCCTGAGTGGGTCCGCCATCTGTGCTCAGCTTCTTGAGCTATGAAGCTCTGTCGTTGTTTGCCCTGAACATCTGTGTTGTTGCAGCATTTACCCATTCAGTTCAGGACACTCTCATGACGAGTTCTTCTCCCTGTAAAGGCACTTCCTTGCATTGTCTCCATAGGGTGGCACGTGTTAGTCCAAAATCTGCTTACTGTCCTTATGCACTGTAACAAGCTCTCTAGACCTGCTATTCATATATCATTTATTTGCTGTCTTCCCCTTCCCCCCCCCCCCCCCCCCCCCCCCCAAAACAACCAAAAAACCCCAACCTTCCAAAAACCTCAGAAGTTCTGCAAGAGGGCAATTCATCATTCCATTTGACAAGGATGCTCCTGAGTGTGTATCTCCTACATGCATCAAGCTGATGTCAGATTGGGAAGAGATGCTGACATTGGGCATGACTGCCTTGTACCACCAAGCGTCTTTCTGCTAATGGTGAATACACAGTCCCAAAGGAACCTCTACCAAGTCCTGAGTAGTCATCACCAGCATCTGTGTGGTGACATGTTTGCTAGCTCATCTGGTGATATGTCATCTATGGAGTGTAGAAGTTGGATCTAGGCAGTCCTTTCGAAGGTGCAGTAACTCCTGACGTCCTACCAGGGAATGTAGTTAGGAGGATCCATGAAGCAGCCTGCCCGCTGGCCCTGTGCCCTGCTTTGCCTGAATCCTGCATTGCATACTCTGTGCAGATCTGCCTGCTGCACAGCCACCTGGGGCCACTTCCCCCCCAACATAACACCCTACCTCCCGTTCCTCCTTCGTATTTTCTTATGGAAACACTTATTCTCCCAGTCACATAAAAAGGGTGCAGGAACTCTCTCTCTTCTGCCTGTAGCAATCTCTGCTCATTTAGGGATTTTGTCTGGGTGATGTGTTGCCAGCCTCTCTGTGACCATGTTCGTATTGTGTAAGAGGTGACAGCAAATTTGGTTATGTGTAATTAAAGGAACAGTTTTATCCTAATGTCCTGGTTCTAGCAGGGATGGGGTTAATTTCCCCAAAGAGCCGGCAGGGGAGGCAGGTATTCCATACCACTGACCCATGCCCGGGCTATAAGAGGAGCTAGCCAGGGAGGGGGGGGGCAGTCGCCACTCGGGGGTGGGCTGCGGTGATGCGGGTCTGGTCGGTGCCTGGCGGTACTGTAACTGCATCTTTATGTCTCTTTATCGGTGTTACTGTTCTTTCTCTTCCCGTTTGCTGTTCTGTTAAACTGCACCATCTCAACCCACGAGTTTTGTCTTTTTCTGCCGATTTCTCCCACGGCTGTGGGAATTGAGCGAGCGGCCCCGTGGTTCTTTGTTGCTGGCTGAGGCCAAAACACAACACCTAATATACGTTGTTTCTTATTCATCTCTTCCAGATTAAATTGTTTCCCAAATAATAGATGGAAAGCTTTAGCTTAGAGATTAGTTTTAACTGAAAGGTGTCAAGGGGACCAGATATGTGGGGAGATGGATTTTGGCAAAAAGAATAAACATCACCTGAGAAATATGTTGGCTCAAGTTTTTGTTTATTCACCGTCTATCTTGAAAATATAACAGTTTTGCTTCTGTGATAAGATACCTTTACTGGGAAACCTCATCTCTTCATGGCTATATTCTGTCACTGTACCATGGCTTGTCTGTCTTTTGTAATTAAATGTTTTGGGCCTAGTCCTGAACATGTCAGATGAAATTTCATTGATTTAGGGTAACTCTTTGTCTAAGGAGATCAAGACTAGGCTGTGCATTAAATACATTTAATCTGCATTCTAGATCCATATACAAAAATAGACCATTGTTACAGTTCCTCTGAGTGTCGGTGCTGTGAAAGCGTAACAGGAATTATACACAAACCCAGGCTGAATGAAATCCATAATATGTAGCCACAGTATGGAATGTGTATTATTTTTAGCATTCATTCACATCATATAGTGACAGAGCAGTCACTGGGAGTTATAGCAGGCTTTGGAAACCTATTGCTTACATGAAAACATATTAAATCAGAAAGTGCCCACCAACCTATTGGATCACTTCAGCTTTTGCTGGTAACAGAAATTGCCTCCCACCTTCATTTTCAAATCTATGCTTAGTTTCTCTAATGTACCTAATGCAATGACATTAGAAAGAAAACATTGCTTGTATATTTTGCTTTTTCTTTTTTCCATGCATTTGCCCTGAGCTCAAAAGGTTTTAACCACGAGCACATTCCAGTCTTCTAATGAGTGGCAGGGAAAGGGATGGTCTCATGGCTAAAACACAAGACTCAAGACTGAACAGTCAGAGGCCTGGTACTGGCAAAGCTCTGGCACAAATTTGGGGCAAGTAATTTTCTCTCTCCATGACTCAATGCTTGCAACAAAAAAAAAGAAAAAAAAAAAGAAAAAAAAGGGAGTGTTAAACACGTTTTCAGATCCTCTGTGCAGTATATAGGTTATTTTCTTTTGGAAAAAGAAAAAAATTCTTTTTAGAAAAGAGCAGAGGCAGTGAGGAGGCCTCCTGTATGTTTGGAAGGTCATTCAAAATTTTCCCAGACACTCCAAATACATTTGCAACTGTCAGTTAGGAAGGGATGCTTTTTCCATGGAATTTCTGTTGCAATAAGGTTATACTTTAAATACATGTGTATTACTTAGGACAGTAGTTTAGGTTTTTGCCAAGGTAAAATATTTTCCTTTCTGACTCTAGAAGATGCAAGTCAAAAGGGAGGAGTGGAGGACAGGAAAATAAAGTGTCTTTTATCCTTGAGATTAGTTTCTTCTCAAATTTTATGAAGTGATTTGACTTGCTATTTATTTTATCCGGCATAGCTTGTTCACCAGGGGTGGTTCTGCATTGGGGCAGCCAGCGCACTATTCCACTCACATAATTGAGATAATTAAATCACAGTGAGATAATTTTATCTTCATTTTAATTCTGTGCATCATTCAAGATCTTAATTTAACAACACATGCAGATGAAAGATGTCTGACTCGAGATATCTGTGGTGATGTAAGGAATAGGAACCATTTCAGGATGTATTCTTCATTTGCTTGCATAACTCAGATGTTCTGCTGAAGGCTGGCAATAGCAAAGCTGATACCCGGGAGCACTGTGCTCTAGATATGTAAGTCCCTCAATGGTCTGAACTAAAAGGTCAAGCCCTGTTAGCTCAGGGATGTAGCTGACTCTATCACAGCTGGTTCTGCCACAGGAGGGTGGCAGAGTTGTACTGGGTTGGTGCAGGCA
Source organism: Anarhynchus alexandrinus (assembly GCA_008711295.1). Taxonomy (NCBI): domain Eukaryota; kingdom Metazoa; phylum Chordata; class Aves; order Charadriiformes; family Charadriidae; genus Anarhynchus; species Anarhynchus alexandrinus. Next base: position 309,811 of record VUYV01000072.1, on the reverse strand, counting down.
ACTGTTTTTTGTATTTTGAAGTAATATTAATGCAATTTTTTTTTGTGTGTGTAACTTTTCGTAGTATTTAGATATATTATCATGTTCTAAAAGGGTGAAAGAAAAGTGGAGAAGAGAAATGGGGGTGTTCAGACAGTGACACATCAGCATCTCTAGATGTCTTATAATTTCAATCTATACATTAATTATGATAAGAGCGGCAATTTTATGCACGAGTGCAAATCTTATGCAACAGAATATATTTTGTCATTAACTGAATGGACAATTTTGTCACTATGAGCAATTTTTGCTAAAAATAAATAAATCAATTTTGTAACTAAATGCATTTATTTAGAAACAAGGGACGTCTGTCTGATTGGGAGGGAGTGGGTGTTTTGAGAAAGAGGTGGCTTGTGAGTCAGAACTCCTTAGATCTATTCTTGGTTCTGCTTCTGATTCATTATTGGTTGGATCCCAAATCAGTGGAAATTGGGCCAAACTTTCCGTGACCTAAAAGGAATCACATCAAAGTAAAAGTCATGTTTTATACAAAGAGTTTCTTAACCTGTCTTGCTTACTAAAACACAAGAATTCTGATGCGAGAAATATGATGTACTACTTCTCCAGTCCCTTCCCTTTGAATGCCTGATGCTGGGCATGCTGTTTCCCTTCTATAGTTGTTCAGTTTTACTTCCTATTAATCAATCAACGCAGAAGTTTTTCTAAAATCTGGGACACTAAATATACCATGAATAGCAACACACATATAGATAGTATGCCCAGAACTACTTTTCCTTTTTATTTTTGAGGGAGCAGCTCTGAAGGTGATCATGTCCATTTTTGTATTAAAATCCTGATTGCATTTTTGTTAAAAGTAAGAGAAATAATTATCTTTTTTATATTTAAGAGCCTTTTAGACAGCTAAGAGATTCCATGGATAGTGAATGAAAGTAATAATTCTGTATACTCATGCAGTCTCTTACCCACTTTGACTGTAGCCGTGTTCGCTGCCTTTCATTTAGGATCACAGAAAAGAGAAGAGCTTCCCCAGTTTATCAAATCCAGTCCCCAGTGTTCACTGGAAACCATAGAATTAAATAACAGATAAAAAAAATCCAGTCTATTATCACAGTCCCCAATATGCTTTCCAAACAAAACTTCTGACCTGTAGCGAAAACCCAAAGCCAAAACTATACTGTGTTACCATAAAGGAAAAACAACAACAAAAAAACCCTAATGATGCTAATGTCTTAGTTCCTTGCAGTAGGAGAGAATAAAGCTTTCAGATAAAGCACTTGGCAAATTTACCTTTTTGGGTGCTCTGCCCAGAGCTGAAAGAATGTGAGATAACTACAGGGCAATCCTATTTCCAGAGTGTACCTTCCAGAGCCTGCCTTCCGGCAGCAAAGAAGTACTGAACATTTACCTCTCTTTCTTGAAAATACTTCCAGTGGGTGGGGGGAGGGTAATGTAATGTGGTATACATCCCATTATTGCAGATGGGATTTTGTGTGTGTGTGTGTGTGTATTTCAATTTAGACTCAACAATATGGAAGCAATTCTCAAAGGGCACCATGTTCTTGTTGCATGTATAGTATAATGCTACTAAACATTAGAATAACTGAATCAATAGAATGTATAAATAGATATCTCCTTCACCCATCTGCACAGCTACAATGTGTTTAATGTATTAATTAAAACTTTCAGCGAAAAGAAAAATGAAGCTTGAACACTAATCTGAAAACATTCTTTTTTAACATGTCAGGAGTGTACTGTACAAAACGGCTTCCTTAACAACTTAATAAGTAAGTGAGAAACGTTGCAGCAGGTAGTGGGTCTTCAGTGATAACAGCTATTGCAAATGATTGACTTAAAAAAAGAAAAGACTTAGTTTAAATCTGTTAACTTGTGAAGACTTAGTTGTTGCTGAGTAAAGGGTAAGGATCTGGTACCTACTCTAGGTTAAGGGAGAGAGAGAAAGGCTAGAAGTCCTACTCTTAGCTCTAACACAAAGTCAGACATCTGTTCTCCCAACAAGGAAATTTGCAGATAGTAATGGGGACTACATATCTAAACCCTTTCTATGTTCATGTGAGCATACATTTCATAAGCTGCATTTGAGCTACATTTAATTAGAGCTATAGCAGTCTAAATGTATTTTGAAGCGTTCCAATACGCTGACATTTTTTTAATTGCATTTCCCATGAAATGCTATGCAGTGAGCAAAATTCTCCTTCTCACCAGTGTGAAAATGAAGACACTTCTCTGATACTCCTGTTATTGATGTAACTGAGCACAATGTGCCTCAGCGTAGATCTGCAAAACAATTTACTCCTGCACCAGAACTTTCTGTCCTGTAGGAGTTAGCGTTCAGAGATGATATCTCGCACCAGCAGCATTGTCTGCCATTAAATAAACTCCTTGTTTCATATGTCTACAACTCCTTGGAGAATTAATTTGACACACAGAGTGCAAATACATTACTAGCTTTTGAGACTTTTCTGTGTGGCTGTGGAGCTCTAGCAACGTATACCCTATATTTCCTAGCTGGCAACCTTTTTTCTCAATAGATTTTCTAAGATGTGATTACTTGCAGTTGCAAGTCCCATTTCTGGAACTGAACTTCTCCTCAGCTGAGAAACTCAAATGAGGATGTAACAACCAATAAATGGCATAGTGTACTATTGTAACAGGTAGTGCAAAACATGCGAGGTGTCAGGTAACCCTAATGTTATTATTTAGGACATGGGCTGGACTGTAGGAGACAGCTCTATATTCCATGAGGATTGGGAAGACCAGGATAGGGTGAATAAGGATGAGGTGATTCTACTGCTGCAGTGCAGAGAAGGTTATGCCCAGTGGTCTGCTCTGCTCTTCAGCCTGAACCACAGAATGTCGGTCCCTCATGAGAAAATCATTTGAAAGGTCCTCCGTACATTGTAGTGAGACCACGTTACTGACAAGTGGGGGAGCAATTGAGGACAGAGGGACAGAGAGAAACCTCACACTCTGAAATCCCACTGCATCGTTCTTGCCCTGTAAACCAACATGGTTTCATATTATCATTGTCCTATTTTATTTTTTTTTTTACTTCACCAGGCAATACTCAAATGGTACTGCACATCACAACTGAGGTCTCTAGTCTGAGGCTGTCATTGTCTGGACAGTCTGTGCCCAACACACTCTTATCCTGGGTTGTGAGAGCAACAAGTTAAAGCTGAATGTCTCTCATTAGGGATAGTCAGGACTGCCAGATAAAATATAGAGGATCTGTGTGTCCCTCCCCGCAACGTGAAAGCTTTATGAACAATCAGGAGATCTCAAAAACAAAACCTCTACGCATAAGGAACTCTCAGTTGTCTGGGTTTTTTTGAACAACAATTCACATTTTCTTCAAACACAAGGGCTATGAACTTCTTTAAAAAATAATGAGCTAAGGCTCTCCTGTAACTAAATAACTTGAGGAGTTGGGGATTTTTGAGGATGTCTAAACAACACGAGACTGCAATCAGTACAAAAGATGAGGCAATTTGGGTACTGTATAGGCTAACAAGGTTTGATCTACTCCTGCTGTTGATGCATTGCCATTAACTTTAGTGAGACTGTGCTCAGCACTTGTAGACATTTAAATAGTGGTTTACGACAAATAACTGAATTTTCATATCCACCAACAGGCTGTAAAGGGAATGATCTGAAATCTTGCAAACAAGAAGCTGAACATTGTATTTAAGCTATTTCTATGGTACTCATATCAAACCTTTAGTGAATTATCCAGCTGACTGCATTTTGGTCTACAGCAATCTTTGAAAATTATTTATGTTATGTATTATAGATGTATATACCTGGTGATGTTTCTTCTTTCCCCATCTGATTTATGTTATTTTAGCATGATATTTTGTTAGTTACTGGAATAATTCTGCATTTTGTTCGTAGAACCCTTTAACAAACATTTGTTATAGCTAAGGATGTGGGTTTTTGCCACAGCACATTAAAGATTCAGGACTAAACCTTAAGCTGGTGTAAGCTGATCTGGCTTCCAGTGAAGTCAATCCTTTAACTTTGTGAAGACTTTCAGTCGTAGCCAAGAGAAGAATAAGAAAGTCAATGTAGCCCTTGTACCCGTCTTATTGATCAGACCTGTAATTGCACCAGGAAACGGAATGTTTTAAAAATTCTTTTGTTTGGGCTAGAACAGCTTATGAAAAATGTATTTATGGCTATACTATACTTTGTAGAGTGAGTTTATGTCTATGGTTGGGTGGTGGGTGCGGAGCTAAGCAAAACCATTAATTTTAAAAGGGTACTTTAATTGAAACTAAGCAAACTAAAGTGGAAAATTATTTATGCAAAGAAACTTTGTATCCTATAAAGATGTGGGTACATAAAGCACACAAGACCGTTGCTTATTAGATTATTTCAGGCCTTCACAAGCTGTTTGCTTACTCCAATAGCAACTTGTTGATAATAGGAAGCCTTTTGTGAGAAACGGCCCGAAAAACAATGGAAAGCGTCAGATTTAGTAAAGTGTCTAAGGAAAGTCTTAAAATGACACCCACGCTACGAAGGGAAGACCAAATTTGCTTTTTCTGAAGGGAATTTGTGTTTGTCAGGAAGGGCTCCTGGCGGCTTTGTTTCCAGGCCTTGATGTGTGACCAGGAGCCTCCAGGCCTCCCGTCACCCCTGGCCTTGTTCTGCCACCGCGCTGCCCACCCATACCGACACCGCAGGGGGAAGGGTTTCAGAGGAGCCAGAATCAAAAGCGGAGGGAGGAAAAAAAGTGCTTTTCAGGGTCTGATGTGTGGGAATCAAATGAGAGGCCTAGCTCAAATCCGGTCGCCAGGCAACCATAGTGATATGCTGAGGGAATATCATTAAAGTTGGAAACTAAGCAGTCGCTCTGAATTAGCAAACCTGACCGCCGTGTGGATGATGCGCCAGAGCCACTTCAGCCCCCGAGCTCCGTTTCTGCACGTAGAGGAGGGGGGGAAAGCAGCTGATTTGTGGAGTTTTTCATAAAAAAGACAATGGCTGTCCAGACATGGAATTGGTGGTGAAATATGGTAACTGCCAAGCTTGCAGCTGGCCCTCTGACACAAGATTAATAAGTTGCCGTTTCCTAGCCGACCACAACCTAGTGGGAACTATCCGGCATTTTTCCATGAATTGTGGGTAACAGCCTTCCCGCAAGCTGGCCTACTTTACTGCTCTGCTTTCTGCAGATCGACCAAAGTGCAGTAAACATCTGTGGCTGCAATGAGGTCAGTGGAGACGGTGTCCGGCAGCTGCCACCTGAGCTGGCCTTGCCTGTCCCCGCGCACTAAACCCAGGGCTGGTTTTAAACCGTGGCGCTGTCTGCCGGGGAGGTGGCTGTGGCCATGGGTTAAGCACTTCAGAAAGTTTTGCCGCAACTGGAGCGGGGAGGGGGTGGCGGGGGACCGGGTTCGGAAATGACAATGTGACAAGAGAGCGGGAGCAAACCTATTGAATTAGATTTAGGCTGCGCTGAATATTATCATTGACAGGAACAAGCAAAGCTTATCTGCTCTTTCCTTCTTGAAAGGTTGAATGAAATTGAATTGCCAACCTCTGTATTTTACCACCGTTTGGCTGAAATGGCTCAGAGGCATACATGATCACTTAAAAGGAAGCCAGGTTGAGTCAAACTGCAAAGCGTATGCATGCGTTTCTGACAGCAACATCTCAAACACAGTGTGACATGGCATAACATTTAGAGGTAATTTGATTACAGGCACTGTGTAATGCAAATCAGACTTTCCCAAACATGTTAATTTTTTATCACAATAGCTCCCCAACACAGTCAAGTTTGGTTTATTTTAAGGTATCTTCAAGCTACATTTTCTATTATATTAAAGCATTGTAATATAATTGTGTACATTTGCCCACAAATTATAAAGAGCTAAAAGATCAGTGAATCCCCTGGCTCCTGACTTTCTAGATTTAATTTTAAATGATGATATGATGAAAATCTTTCTTTATAATATAAAGACATTAGAAGAGAATCCTTTGAATGTTTTTTTAGGCATAGAAATTTGGAAAGAACAAGTTGCAACTCAAATTCATAGATTATTCTGGGTAGGAATAAAAGTGAATGCATTTGTAAGTATCTTTAAGCTTCTCTATGGTCAATTAATTCATTTAGGGCTACATGCAGCTGAATTGCAATTAATTTTAGTTATTAATTTTGTTCGTATGTAGGTAGGACCTGTCAGAGTAACTCTGAATGTGAAAGTGCAAGATTTGTGCTTTCTGTTTCTGGATTTTCTTCTGTCCATCTGTGCAACATTGGTGAAATGGGTTCCTTCTTTCTTATCTCAGTTTCCACAGTTTTACACAGTACTTTCAGATTCACAAACGAAAAAGATCACAAAGAAGCTAAATTTGAATGACAATGTCAGCCTGGGGAGAATATTCTTAAATTTTGAGCTTCTGTTTTTAGAAATTGCTTTGTTGAGCAATATTATTCTGATGATTCAGAGCTAATGAAACTTTAAGTGGTGACAGACTCCTGCTGGTAGGATCTATCTCCCAAGGTGGAGCAGAGCATAGCCCCTCACATCCAATGTCTGTCAGATACCAACCAAAAGACTCAGGATTGGCGGGTGGTTGCCATCAATGCGCTATATAATTGGCACTGGAAATCAGTCTGATTTGAGGCAGCATTGAAGTGTCTTACTTGGTGGAATAGGAGAAACTGATGACAAGTGGAGAAATGGTCTGGCTCGGTTAGCTGAAGTTTCATCAACCCAGTGAGTGCAGAATGCAAACCCAGATTTGAAGTGAAGCAGAGCTGAGCATAACCAGGGAGAAGGCCAGATGATGAAAACTTCAGGTGAGGGCACAGTTTGAATATGTAGTCATTCGCCTTTGCTAAAAAGGCAAGGTTTGGGGGAGAAGCGGTATCTTGTCTTGCATCTGTGCTGTAGCTGGAAAAAATGTTCTAGCATCAACCAGCCATGATTATTCCTTCTCAGCATATGTGCCAACAACTCCTTTTTAACATGTGTGAAGATGTAAATCAAAGAAATATCCCCCAGACAGTGTTAAAAAGGAACTCAAAACATAAACACAAGTGAAAGCTTATAAGTGGTAAACATTTCCTGCACATCAACTGATCTACTACAATCTTACATGCATGCTTTTAGCTCCTGAAAAATGTGAAGTAATTCATACTGGCTTAGCCCTCTGCTCTGAATGAAAGAGAGGAATTAGCTAATTCCAGTTATCTGAGCTGCAAGCTTAGAGCACATGCACAGACAGTTACCATGAATCAGAGGTCGTGCAATAACTTCTTTGTATGTGAACATCCCAAGTTTATATGAACTGATCCCACTCAGTCATAATGAGAGAGGACAAGTTGCCTTCGGCTCTGAAGCCACAGAAACATTAGTGCTGTTTGCTGCCTCTGCGTCTTTTTGGGTCAGCGTAGCTTTTGCTTTTTCTCTGGTTCTTCATATAATCTCCAGTGCTTTCAGAACACACACATTTCTCTTGTGAGATTTACCTGGCCTGGAGTGAGGAGAGAAGCTTAACAACATGGGTCCCTTTTATTTATAAGAGCATTCCTCTCACGATCCCTGCATGTCACAGACGTGAGGATTAAATACAGCTGTGTTTCGTGTACATATTTCTCTCGTATGTTGCAGTGATTCTGGTCCCTGTGGATACTTTGAAAACGGGTTTTCCAACAGTCTTAATATTGTAGCCTTTCATTCCCTAATATCTGTCACATCTTTATGGCTACAAAAACATTCATAATCTGACAATTAAGATTAATTTATATTCTATGTTCTGAATTATTTGGGACTGCCAAGTTTTAGGTACTTTAAAGGTGAAATCAAGTAAAGGGATGTTAATTTACAGTTACAGTATTAGTACTTCATACTTGCTGTGCATCTACTTTTGAACAACAAATGAATATATTTTGCTGAACTGGTTTAGCATTACCATGTTTTGTTTTTGTTTTTGTTTTTTTTTCTTTTAAACAAACCTCCCCCAAGCCTGTCTGTTTGGTCATATAGGATCTTTTCATCCTTACTGCTGCTTGATGTAGGTGGTCATTACTACAGCAGAGGCATTACAGTGTTTTCCATTGGCCACTCTGCAGCTTTTCTGGTTTCACTGGTTCCTGCAGTCAGCTGGACTCTCTTTCTCTTTATGCAAGGAATGTGTCATCCAACTACTGTCCACTGGAAGAAACAGCTCTCCTCAAATTGGGCTAAGAAGGAAACAGCCTCTCTTGCCTCCCAGCACCAGTCCTTCAGGTGTGAGGGCAGAGCTGGCTGTGCAGAGGAAGAAGTGGTTTGCCTCATTTATACAGTTTCCAATTATTGCAGCATTAACTCAGACCCATTTCCATGGCAGTGACTTGCTGCACAGCTTTAAAAATCAACAATCAGTTTGTATCTGTGCCTGTCTGCCTTGCTGTAGGGCAGAGGGAGAGGAAAGGGTGAGGTACAGAGAGCTCAGTGGTTCTTGATGTTAACGAGAAGCCGATGTGATCTCCTGTGAGTGTTCTTCAATAAGTGATGAATGGGACGTGTAAGCACAGGAGCACCTCTTCTTGTTACCCGTGTGTACCTTGCTTGATATCAGATGTCTGTATTACTACTCCTTCCATTGTAACCTGGGACTGTGATTGTGAACTGAATGTTCTTTATCTATTTAATAGTCTTATATAATTGAGTATCTGGAAAAGTAGAGTAGCCTGGTCAAGAAACATCATTCTCCTGTAATCTTGAACCAATGGGGTTCATTTGGGACTTTGAATTTATACAGCATTTTGGTTTCACATAAAGAATCATACCAGTGCTTTGGGTGCTGTTCTGAATCTGCAGGAAGGGTAGGCAGAGAGTGCCAGTTTAGGTACTGTATGAAATAGTGTGCACAGGATAAGATCTTTCTGATCAGATCCTTTCTGATAGAAAGTAAACACCCATTGGTTTTTATTAGTTCTGAGTTTCCTGTGTACAGTGTAGGAAATCAGTTGCAGAGTGGCTAAAGTCTCCTGCTTCTACTAATATTTCCACAGAGTTTTCTATGGCATCAAAGCCCACAGCTATCTAGTTGGGAGCTGGAAAGTTCTCCAGATGATCTTTGTCCCCTTGAAGTATTTTGTTCAGATTTTCAAGTGCCACAGAAAAAAATAACCGATTAGCAAATAAATTAAAAAACCCAAACAACACACACAGAAGGTAATATATATGTGTGTTACCTGTAGCCCAAGTTCTATCTTTGTCTAGAGTGTGCTCATTTTACAAAAGCTAACTTTTGAGACAAAGGGAGTGGGTACTAGGCAAAAGAGAGTTGTTCAATTGGCTGATTGATTTTTATCCATGCANTTCCAGAACAGCTGTTCTGGATTTCATGAGCAATTTACTGGACACCTAATTAAGAGGAATTACCTCTTGATCAGCTTGCCATTTTCCTGCTGCAAGTGTTACAGTAAAAAGCTAATTCTCTGTACTCTTGCTTTTCTTGGCCACCATTGCATTATGCCTTGGGCCAGCAAGTTTGGTCTATAAGTAGATGTGATTTAACCCTTATGGTTCATTTTCTGCTTGGCTGTCAGCTGGTGGCAAAGGACCAAATACTAACAACCATAATGGCTGAGCAGCTGGGTCTGCATGCATGACATCTTAAAAATTACTTACATCCTGGCCCTTTCATGGCAGTGTGTTGATCTCTTTCTATTTGACTGGTGTGGTGGCAGAAGCAAGATTAGCATCCTCAGGGAATATCCAGGGCTGAGGTTTTCTCCTTTGCAGGAGAAAATATTGTATTTTAATGTTGCTGAGTAGGGCAAACACTGAAGTAAATGTACTCTGTAAGTCATAAATAGCTGAGCACCTTTTTTCTTTAATTATAACTATGAAAGTTTGAAAGGATTTATTCTGGTTATTGCTCTCATCTATGATTTTCTTGAAGAAATTTTTTATGAAGATTTTTTATGAAGAAATGGTAGACATCTCAAATTCACCTCTGTCCTGGACAAGCTGGGACTAAATTCTGCCTGTTGGATTCCTGTAGACTATTATCAAGAAGGAAGACAAATTTGCCTTTGTGGTAGAATTTAGCCATCATAAAATCAGTGATCAGGAGAGAGAACTGTTTGCTCACACACAAAAATTAAAAATGTTGTATGCAATAATACTGGAAGTTTGTTGTTGAGTTGGTAAAAATGGGGTGAAGTTTGAGGTAGTCAGATTACTGGTGTAAAACTAACACATGCAATAAGGTAACCTGCACAACATTCTATATGCAAGAAAAGAAATCCTTTATGTTTCATTTTATTTTAGGCAAGCAAGTGGTTTTGCTGTCAGCACCACTTGTAGCAGTATAATGAAACTGAATCATTTTAAACAAACCCTCAAATACTCTTTACTTTGTGTTAGGATTATGCAACTGAGAGAGAATAGTAACTTCTTAACAAAAAAGAAGCAATATGTGACATTTTGTCTGTCAGCACTGGTGAAGTGGAATACACAGGCTTATTTAAATTATTATTGAGTTTTACTTCACATAATGATATAATAATACAGGAAAAAGAAATGGCTTGGAATATAATGAACCCATGTCATCCACAGCAAGGGGTATTATAGACTCAGTAAGGAAGAATATATGTAAGCATCCTGTGATGAATAACACATCTTGATATGGGTTTCCTATAAATTATTCTTGATATTGTGGGAGTGGACACTGAGGAATAATCCCACCAAGACCAGTAAGTATATGACATTACTCATGTGTAAATTGGAAAGGGTCAGGCCCTATATGGAGATGTGTAGTCTTTTTCCAGTACTGAAGGATTAACGTGGCTAAATTTAAGCAGCATGGAGGAATTTTAAAAAACACTCAGTGTTAGGACTTCTGCTGACAGAAGAGCTTGGACAGCATTGAAGACTTTAGAAAGTCCTACTGGTTTCTGTGTACATGTTCTCAAATCCTTAACTGCATGCTAAACCAGCTCTTCCAATTTTAAAAATGATTAATCACTCACTTAACAGACCAGACTGAAAACCATTTGAAATCTGTGAAAAGAATCCTGATGATTTCAGAAAACTTTCAGTTTCAGAATTAATTTTGTTTTGAAAGAACTCGGATTTTTTTGTGCAAAAATAGTCAGGCAAAGGGGCATTAGATCTGGATGTGTTGATTGGTACCAGTTACACTTTTTAACTTTGGGGCATTCAGAGTGGAATTCATATTGCTCTGAAATTTAAAATAACAGTAGAGATTTTTCTGACATATAGGTACGGATTAGATTCAGCATTTTTTCACCTCACAAGGTCTTTATAATTTATTTCACTGCTGTTGAAGTTATTGAGGGACATGCAATCTTTGAGAGACATTCCTTCAGGTAGATAGATGTTACTGAGGCTGCACTAGAAGTTAGCTGCAGGAAATTTATTTTGTGGGTGACTGTGTTTTAATTCAGTGCAACACATCTGGCTATAACTTGATTTCTTTTCCTGCTTCTTTTGGATTTTATTATGCTCAATTCCAATGCAGGCAGGGGGAGGAGAGACTCGGCAAAAGCACTTCCTTGACGTGTGCAGTAATGCGATGTGCAGCAATCACCCGCTCCGCCCAATGAGTCCCAGGCTTGCCCTCTGCCTCATGGGGTGCTTCCAAAATAATACAAGTGAACCTGTTGTTATTCTTGGGTTTGCTACCTATGAAATTTGATATTGAGCTGGAAAGGATCCAGTTTCACCTAATCCAACAGGTAAACTATGGTGCTACTCAGGTGAACTTTGCAAAACGCTGTGGATAGACCTAGGGACTGCCCAAACCTCTCCCTGCTCCAATCTCTACAGATAAAGAACCAACTTCAGTAGCAGTGCCTTGTAAAAGGCTCGGTGCCTCCTTGGCTCACACACCAAGGACAGATGCTTAATATCGACTAGATGCATTTGTTTTTGTTGGAATTACGTTACTGTGTGTTCATGCAACTTCCCCAAAAGAGATACATTTTCCTCCTTGTGTTGTGTTTAAATATTTTCCAGTTAGTAATCTCATAATACTCTTGACAAAAGGAAATCATTTCATAGTAGAATAGACACATCCTGGAGATATCGTGTCTTACATGAAGACTGGTTCTTCATTAGTGCCGCAGTGGAATTCAGTATTGCTAACAAAGCAGAATGTGCCCACGATATTAATGTAGTGTGATCGGCCACTCAATGAGGGAATAATTCATAGGCATGCACTAACAAGGCTTTTATTGAGCTTTGCTCACCCTTTTAGAGGAAGACAGGGCTGTTGTTTTGGGGTTCAGTCCTGGCCCTTCTGAAGGCATGAGGATTATATTGTCTCTTTGAGGTGTATAACAATGAGAGCGCTACCTCTTCCTGACAGGCCCTGTGCTATGCCTCTCTTAGAAAACAGAGCTCAGAGGTCTACCAAAAAGCCCACTGTGCCTGGAAATATCAGACAATGAAAACCTGAATTAATAGAATCTGACACAGTTTTACTGCAGCAGCATATTTTTCCTTGCTTAAATATATTTTTCCTTCTCTCATCAACAGATTACTTGGTGCTCTTTTCAGAAACAGAAAAGTTACAAAAATAAAACAAAAGCCCTAAAGATATTGGGTTAAGGATTTCCCCCCCCCCTTTAATTCTGTGTTTAAAAAAAAGCTAGCACACGAAACGTCAGACAGTCTGAAGCGCTGCTGGCAGAGTTAAGAAAGTGGTTCTCTGACAAAAGAAACCAGATTGTCTTTGACTATCCATTTGAACACACAGACCTGCTTGCAAGCCCAAACTAGAATTCTTGTCCAAATTTTGGGAGTGTTTGGATTCTGCTTTTTGGGTTGATCTTTTATTGACGCATGAATTAGTAACTAAATTTGTACCTACATCTGTCTTTCCGCACAAAATACTTGGGTTGCTTGAAGCTAAAGTTTTGACCTTGGACTGCAAAGTATCTCACTTGTACATAATAGATAGTGGTTGGGTTTCTTATTCCAGAAACATATTTGCCCCAGCTGAATGCTCAGTTGCTGGGCTTGAGACCTCCATTTTGAGATGGAGGCCCAGTTTCTACTCAATTTTCATTGCTCAGCCGTTACTGTCTCAGGCGAAACTCCAAATCCTCTGACATCCACTGATGTTTTGCTGTTGGCTTCAGTCTGGCCAGGTTTTTCCCTGTCTCATATTCTTGTGCTGCCCAAAGAGCTGCTCACCTGGAAAGGGAGGAGGCAAACGCTCCCTTTCATGTTTTGGATTCTGTGCGTTTCTAAGGTGTGTTCTCAGCCTGGATTAAGTGAGTTATGAACTGTTGTACAACACAGAATGTCTGTAGCACCATGTATGGAGGATCTGTCCTCAGATCTCCTCCTTTCCATCTCCAGCAACCCCTTGCAAACAGAGTCTGAAAACCAAGCAATATCCACCAGTCGGACGAGACAGGGAATCCTGTAGCAATAGCAGTAGTAGAGCAATTATGGTAAGCCTTTAACTAGCTACAGAGTGAACATTTTACATTCCTAAATCTGCCATAATGCAAAATAATCTGTTTATATTAGGAAAGACATTGCATTCTGCTCACTCATCCCTTCCCAGGCTTGTCTGCACAGGGCTAGTTTTCCATAACCCATAATAGGAAAACATACAATTGCCAAAAACTTGGGACTCAGCTTCTTTTTTAATATGACCCCAGTTGCACTTTCTTCATAGCCAAAGGGTCTGTTATTGCTCCTAAAATAAAGAGTCACAGTGAGATATTATGGAGCTTGGTGCTCTTCCCAGGGGCCACGGGATCCCCTCTCAGCTGCTGGACTCCCTTCCCAATTAACACATCTGGCCTTGAAGCTGTTTTCCTCAGCAGCACTTCGTAGAGTTCAGACATTCTGGCCCCATAGGCAACCTGCTAACCCTGCTTTGCTGCCGTTTTGTCTACAGCTTACAAGCAACTTTTGTTGATGTCCGTTGCTACCTGCCATAGGAGGCCTCCAAGTCAGAAACACTTCTGCTTTTCTCCCAGCCCTGTTTAAATGAAACCATTTTAGTAGGCTACCATTCCATCTGATGGATGCTGTAAGCAGGTCAGTTTTAATAATTTCAATAAACTGATTTTTACATTAAATTTAGCAATAACGTTTCACTGATGAAGTACTCGCAGATTTCCAAGCTCAGTGCAGGAATTTAGTGGGGCTTGCCTCTCTAAATGCGATTATAAATGGCTGAATTCTTATCTGGTTAAAGGGAGTTAGATTGCGTCCTAAATGAGATGAGAAGTTTCAAGAGCTTTCAGAAATCAGATTTAGATCAGATGAATGCTTAAGAAGCTAGATGTTTGGATGAACCACATGGTTTCAAAAAAACTCCAAATCACCTCACCGTTCTTTCTTCCTTATAATTTTCTAATATACCAAATGCATTGTTTGCTGTCTTCTATATGAAGCAGGATAATAAATGCATGAATAGCTTAAAGCATGTGACTAGCTCCATTGAAGGGTTAAATTTTTGCGCATTGTTAAGTTCCCTGTATGCGATTGCCATTCCGGAGCCCAATCCCGCATTCCTGAGCAGCCGAATTTCCCCTGGAAGTCGGTGGGAAGTTTTCAGGTGCATTGCAATGGACTACAAAGCAGAGAGTTTCTTGAAAAACAAGGGACCCACCATTTTCAAACTAAAAACTAGTCACCTTAAAGACGACCTCTGTGCTCTCTCTCAGCCAGACGCATTGAAAGAAACCCTTCATTTGTATTTATCCTCTAACACTGAGTGGAACAAGCGTTGCGTACTTTTAAAAAAAAACCCAAATCCTAAACATGAAACATTTCAATCTTTTTGCACCTTCCTTTCAGTGAGGCAAATTTATTTGAATAAATGCAGTTAGGCAATTATCACAGGTTATTGCAAGTAGCATTTCTTTGGGAGAAAAGTGTAGTTCCCTTGTATTTCTCTCTCCCTATTTTTCCCCCGTGATTCCCAGTTTCAGCTCTTTCCCTAACCTCATTTGGGCAGTGTGCCTGTGAGCAGCACTGAATACAAAGAAAGGAAGCAGCCCAAGTGTAAGTTTCCTTTGCCTTATGCCCCATATTATTCCTTATTTGTTGTGCTAATTCAGCAGCGTAATTCCCAAATACAGCCTCCTTGAATTGTTTTGATGAGAACTGCTAACTCAGTGCAGACTATTTTTAATGAGCTCTACAGCCTGAAGAATCAGAACTTTATGATGTGAAGGCTCCATGTACTAACTGTTTAATAATATAGCCGATTACTGAAGTCCTACTACTATAAGAAAAATAATTTCTGTGATGTGATTAAAATTTGTTTCTCAAACCATAAAGCAGCCTGTGCAGAGTGTGCAAGTTAAACAACCAGGCCACTCTTGTCCTTTGTCCTTGGTGCCTTTTGGTGATGATGTGGTAGTGCCCTCTAGTGAAAAATCTCGACAAGTATTTTATAGAACACAATGCGGGACTTTGTTCCAGTTTCTGACAGTTCTTTCTTTTGGACTCTATTTTGGGACAAAATTGATTTATGTCTAAATATTTCCAAAGCTAACAGCTAGTGTAGGTATTACAGTCCAACAAATAATACCTGTTTCCATACTTTTCAGAAGCAGTGGGTGTTTTTTCACCTTTCAACTACTGTATTAACAAATGAGCCGTGGTTAAAGATTTCAAAGAGGCAGAATTTTTATTTTTGCTCTTATGCGTTACTTGTGCCAGCAGGGTTTTGCATGGCTGAAGCCTTACAAAGTCAGTAGTTGGAGGCTCCATCCAGTTCCCAGGGAATGCAGTACCCAAACTCTCATTAGACTTCCACAGGAGCAGGATTGGATTCACTGAATAGTCATACAGAATTAAAAGACAGTCAGCCTGAAATGTTACCAAAACTTTTAGCTTCCTCTGCTCAGGAAAGAGGGGCGTTCAGAAATATTCAGAAAAGAAAAAGAAAAATAAACAAACAAAACAAACACAAAAAAGCAACCCAGAAGAGAAATGTATATTAGTTGTAGAAAATTTGAGAAAGTGTACAAAATATGTACACCTTTGTTGCTGTCAAAGAATATTTTCTCTTTGTGACCTCCTACACATATTTTATTTCTCCGTGTGCCCATAACAATAATATATTAAAATATGACCAAACTGGTGACCCACTGCATTCAGACATTGGCTTCCGTTTTGGCATTTTTCTGTAGCAGTGAAATCAGTGAACTATAGTTTACCCACAATGTACAGGGGTTTTTGTGCATGCTATAGTACACACTATTGATATGGCATATTATTTCAATGTATTCTGTGATGAGAGTAGAGCTACCACTGTTAATCCTGTAGCTTGCGGTCAGAGTACTCCTGCTGTTAGTGTTACTTATATTGAAATAGCACTGAGGAGCCTTACTCAGAGCCAGATGTGCTTGGTGGTGTACAAATATGAAAAAAAAAAAAGCAGAGACTATAAAGTTAGTGTCTCTCCTGAATATTTTGTTTCATTTAAATGTCAAACTTTCTGTGCCATAAACAAACAAAAAGGCATCCTGTTAACTGACGCATTAAAAAGGTCAGATCCTGTATTTCTTCTGTGATGGGGAGGGGGGCGAAAGGGGAAGTGATGCTATTGACCTATATAAGTGCTATTCAAAGTGAGCAAAAGTTAGCCTAAGAAAAGCTGAAATGTTCTGCGTGATCCTCTTCACATGGAAAGGTCAGGAGGTGGGGAGAGAAAATCAGGAGAAAAAGATGTGATTAAAATGAGGTTTTATTTTTGTTTCAGGTTAGGGGAGTGGGAGCTGATTGAACATTTTAGACATGAGAGCAGAGTAAGAGACGTATCCCTCAGTGCCAGGGTTATCCGTGTAACCCAAAGACCCTTTTTATTTAAAAAGCTATTGCTTGTGATCTTTTCCAAAGAGGGAATCAATAAATGTCCACCAAAGTTGCTCTTTTGGTCAAAATGATAAATGAACATCGAAGTGCTATAAATTGGTAGCAACCAGCGTAGTGATCCTGGAATTCTACAAGAAAACCAATAAGAGCAAAGCAACACTGATACCTTCCTGGCTCTGCAGTTGCTGCTGATGTTCTCAGAAATGACCCAAATATTTGGCATGGAATTAAAAAAAAAAGCTGTTTTTCATTGCTTTTTTTTTTCCTCATTGGAACTAAATTTAAAAAAAACCCCAAGCCCTCTGATTCTCCATCAATGTCTGTAGTTTATACCTCCAGTGAGCCATCTACACTATCACCAATGTCTGTACTGCACAGCATCTAGAGTCAGCCCTGGTACCTGCCTGCACTAGAGGCTTCCTGCAGCATAGGAGGTGGGAGCAGGCACCAGTATGTTCCAGTACCCTCCCGCTCTTGGGAAAGGCAGTTGAGGCTTGTATGCTGCTCCTGAGTAAGTAATGGTCCTGGTGCTCCACGGGAACCCAGAGTCTGTGATACCACCAAAGGCAGGGCAAGGCACATTATTTTCCTGTGCACCACTACCCAGTGTAATAAATGCAAACTCTTTGTGTTTCCTGGGGGTTGCAGTACCTTAAGAAGAAGGTAAGAACTTGCTGATTTTCATACTGAAGATGTACGCTCCAAAATTATATAAGTTGCTCTTTATTCCTTTATTCTTTCAACTTTTTAAAAAGCAATTTGTATTTCCAGCCAGGCTTTCGTTTAAAATAACCCTCTCATTCAAAACCTCACCTGTAACTTTATCCCAGTGGTAACTCTTACCTGCCATACTAGCCCTAGGCCCTTGTAGCACTTGACATCATCTTTTGGACAGGTTACAGAGCCTATTGAGGCAGTTGTTAGAAGCAGATTTACTCCGCAATGTGGAGCCAACCACAGAAGAAAATTAGTGCATTTATCTGTCAGCATTAGGCTAGATTATCAATCCAGTGCACTAGTCACAGGATCTGGTTTTTCTTTCTCTGGGGAAGTGAAATTGATATAGTGGTAGGCAGTAAAGGTGTCAGTTATAAACAGGACATTAACATGAGAAAGTAGACAAATGGCTAGTTTTAGGCAGCAGTCCTTTTTCAAGTTTAAGTATAGGCTTGAAAAGTAGGTTTTCCTTCCTCATAAATAGATTTTCTAAAAAGAATGTGAAAACTCCTTTCTTCAAACCCGTTAGCTTTGTTTTCCCCTCAAAGAAAATTGTTGGTTCTGAAAAAAAAAAAAAAGGAAAAAACCTCTTCTCTCCTTTTTTTTTTTAAAAAAAAACCCCAATTGTAGTAATGGATTTGAAGATTCTGCAAAGACCACAAAGTATTGCCAATCTGTAAGGTTTGAACAGGCAAGCCCCTGTATGACATTGAGCAAATAATTTGCAGTAAATTATTTACTGTGAAAATTAGCTTATTTTCCTGGTCACACTTTGTTCATGAGCAGATTGCAACTTTTTTAACCGTAAGACTGCGGTAGCACCCAGATGTCCCCAACCCAAATCACTGCCCTGTTTGTTAGATGCTGAACAAATACCCTTCCTGAAATAGTCCCTCCATTACATATTCACGCAGGTGCCACACACTGTTAGTTGCTTTTTAATTCTCTGGGTGGCTTATAAAGACTTTGTTCTGAGGAGCAGCAAACTGACCTTGGTAATTGCTGTGTTTTAGTTTTTTTGCCATACCTGCAAAGTATTCTATTACCAATCCCAACCAACCCATTGCTATTCCCATTATCCACCCACACATAAACATGCCTCATGAAAAAATAAGACAGTTGCTCCCTGCAATTACATTCCATTGTATATGGATGAGTATGAACTGCGTGAGCTTGGATTTTATATAAACAAGTAGTGAATAGTAATCCTTTGTCCCTAAAACCCCTTTTTGTCCCTAAAAAGGGTCCTCAAACCCTTTCATGGGTTTGGGTAATCATATATAGGATATATTTTGGTTTATTTTTTTGTAAGTCCTGGAAGAATGGCTGCCGACAAATGTCACCAGCCAGCAGCACTGCCAAACCCAGCAGGTTGCCTTGAGTTGACAGGGACTGCAAGAGTCGGCTGGTGTCAGAGGCGGAGGATTGTGCGCTCCTGCCTCCTGTGCTGCGGAGTAACCTCTCCTGAGTGCAAATATCTTGAGCAGAAATAGATTTTTGTCTCAGACAGGCAGGATGGTGTTGGAGGTTTTTCTGTACTCCTAATATGAAGGAACCCTGGCACCCTGGCAGGGTTTGTAAAAAAGGCTGTTGTTTTTCAAAATATATTTTAAAAAAAATTAAAATCCCAAGACGCTGAAAAAAATTGAAGAAATTTCAGAGCATGATGCTGGGTAACTAATTCCCATGGAATTTCAAAGGGAGATGAGGCCTTTGCTCCCTTTGTCCTCCTTCCTTAGCTAATTTTATAGGAAAGCTAAAATTTGCCCATATATTTCTAGGTCTGCTCAGTTTATAAAGGCTTGTTCTGACTGTTGGTACTATAGTTCTGACTAAAATGTGAACCTCAAGAAATACCACTTAATCTCAACAGTGAATATATTTTGGGAAAGCCTTTTCCACTGCTGGTTTAAGTACTTAAGGACTTTCTTGTACAGAATGTATCAGCCCTTGTCCGTGCTGGTTTAACTTTGCCACACAGAAGTGCCTGAGTGCGAGTTTTAAATTCACCTCCCAAGAATGCCTGGGACACCTAAACCTGGTAGCTTGCTATTAATAGAAAGCAGGAGCAAATTCATGTTTAAATTTCTGCCATAACTGTGCATGAAAAATCATTAATCCTTGTTTTGCATTTTTCACTACTGGTACAGTTGGGGTTTGCACCAGTTAACATTAATCACGTGGAACAGGGTGGCAGGGCCAGGCGTCCTCTTCTGGAGGTCTCTGGAAAAATGTTTTTCTTTAAATCTGCATTTTTCTCAAATGATGTCATGAGAATGTATTTTCATGGCCCGTTTTCCTACTATACTCCTGATGGCGAAGAGGACAGAAAACGAGTGTTTTTATGAGGGGAACACTTGCTCTGGACAAGGTAGCAGTGGTGTGGCACGTGCTGCCCGTGTTCCCGGTGCATGGGCCATTGCTGGCTCACCACCTGCTCTTTGCCTTCCCAGCAATTAAATTAGAAACTGCTGGTAAACCGCCCCTTGTGCAAATTCAGAGCTTTGCTGTATGTTGCATGCAAGTATTGTTTCACATCCTTTCCCCTCTCCCCCAGCAGGGAAATTGGGCTGTGATGTGTGGACAAGCACGGGTCAATGATGCTCCGTCTGTAGCTACAATTTCTGGTTTGTGGGTCTGTTCAGAGGCACGTACGCCCTAAAATTACTGCTGCTGAAGGATTAGTGGGAAGACTGAATTGCCTCCCCATTTGAGGCTGATTCCTTAGTCTGCAACAACTGGTGAGAGCAAAAAGCTGCAGATCAGAGAGGAGGAGGGAGGGCACACCTTTGGCATGGGAACTGGGATGCTGCCTACAGCAGAAGAGGGGCAGGAAGCCTGAAGGACTGGAAATAACGAATTTTATTTCCCTCAGGCTGGGATGCTTGGGTTAAATTGCAGAAAAGCAAACGAGTTGTTTCCCTACATTCAGACTCCAGGCGGGCAACTGTGTGCATGCAGGCAGGCAGTGAGCAGAGGGTCTCCGTTCTTGGGCAGGCAGCTCCAGCCAGGCTGTGGAGGATGCACATGTTGATGGACTGCATGTGGGTTTCCGGTGGGATGCCTCAGCCCTCCGTGAACGTCCCGCTTCGATGGAGGTTTTCTGTGTCTCGTTGTTACGTTCCTGTTACAAAGGCTCCCCTAATTTAGATACGTGTCCTTACAGATGCAGCCTGTTGATGCTGGAAAATAGCCTGAGGCAAACTGTGGATCTTTACCTGTCTCTGTTATAAATTCTTATTTCTATGGGAAATTCCCTGTCTGTTAGGCCACTCCTGAGCTCAGGAGCCACGTGCGTGTTTGGGCAGAGGTAGAGTTTCAAATTTTTACTTTCAGGGCCTTAGGAAATCTTCTGGACATCAGCAGACTCTGACAGCTTATGGAAGACCTCTTAATGTTCATTTATGTGCAAGAGGAGTAGTGTTTAGTCCTACCAGGCTTTTCATAGTTCTTCAATTGGGAAGGGTGGTGCTTTGAAGAAAGGGGTTGTCTCTGCTTTTAAAATTAGTATAGACAAATGAATTTGATGCAAGACTTTGACAGGTAAAAGACTACAGCTGGTAAAGGGTAACAAGATCCCTGCCTGTTGCCTAATACCGCTGCAGCAGAACATAAGAAAGGGAAACTGTTTTGATAGGGTAAAGTGGACCCCTCTCCCTGTGTAGCTGTCTGGGGTGGGGAAATGCTCCCATGTAAAAGCCCACAATTTTTCAGATGGTGTGCTTTTGCATGTAAGAAAGCAAACCCTATGGAAATAGCTTAACAAGAATCAGAGCAGAAATCTTAGTTTCCCTCCCTCACCTGGTGAATCTGCCCAGTATCTTCCACTGCCCCAGCAACAAAACGATGGCTGGAAAGCAAAGCAAGGGGCCTGACAGCCTTACCCTCATCAACAAGATGCTAGCAGAGCTTATCCAAACTCTTCAGATGAAATTGCTGCATTTTCATTGTCCTACGTTGTGCTTTTCATAGGTAATATATGTATTTGGCAGCATTGTTAGATAGGGAGCTAAACCAGGGTGGTTTTGTTCTATCTTTTCCCCAGGGGGCAACTAAGGATCACTTAGCTGAAATCAAGGGCTTGTACCCTTCTTGCTGTTCTACAGAACTGCAATGCAGTGACTCACTGCTGTCCATCGATCTGTGTCCCTCAATCTCTTAAAATTCTAGAAGTGTTCCTTAATTTGTTTTTACTTGTTTTTCTTCATCAGGCAGTGAAAAGCAAGCTAGATCCATACCAGGAATAGATTCAGGGAATTCTCATCCAATTTGGCAAATTCTTTGCTCACTCCCTCTTAAATGAAGCTATTTCCATTAGAAAAGATTACTTGTGTGAGTAAGCTTTGCCCATATGTAATACCATTCATCACTTCAATCTACAAATTTGAGAAGCAAAAATTTCATATATTCCATCTGCTGAAGCACTATCTGGAGTTTCTGGATAGTTGGAAAATCAAGCTGAAAAACTTAATCAGAAATTCTCTGTTGAATGCAAAGTGTAAATTTAAGAGATTGTAACATGATTGCAAAGGGCAGATCTGATGACCTAGAATTTTAAGACATGGTTAAATTACTGAGAACAGTAATTGATGTAGGAAGTAGGCAGAGCTCTGAGATACTGAAGCATCTTTACTGAAGATGCTGGAGGGATTGTCAGTTTTACCCACTGACAGTCCACTTGTGGTTTCAGTTTTCTCATAACCCTCTCTGCTGCTTGGACTTTGCAGACCTGATTTCTAAAGCTAATTGAAAACTAGTTTAGGGAGTTAGCAAAAAATGTCCTTGTTTACTTGGTATGGAGGGGGAACAGGCCACCAAAAAATTGGAAAATTTCTTCTTTATCCAACTTTCAAGTTGGGTGAAAACCATCAAATAATGCATCTTTATTAACATGTTTCTTTCTCCCTGTCACTGAACTTCAGTGCTGACATAGTAGGACAACACTTTTGTCTGTTGGTGCAGTGGAGGAAGGGGAGAAATGTGGCACTGCAGAAGAGCCCTGGGGGATGATAGCAGTAGGAGATATCATCTGTCCCTCCATCCCCAAAGGAAGGAATCCTTCACTTTGAATTGACAAAAAGGTGATTGTGCTAATGATAGAGGCGTGGGCTAGGATGATTTTACTGTATAATATTACATACCAAATGCCTATAGATCTATAAATAGGATAATGTTTACTCATACCAGTGAATGGCTAAAATTTCGGTAGTTTCCCTAGTTTTTGCAAAGCTGGTAGCCCTGGTCTGGTGATGGATTTTGATTTATTTTACTAAGGGAGCCTATGAGCATTATATTAGAGGCAAAATATTGTGAAAGGACTGATTACAGTAAAGATGATAAGAGCGAATTCAAGGAGGAAGGAAGGAAACCGCTTCTCCTGCTTGCTGAATTTTATTTTTTTTTTGCTATTTTTCTTTAGTATAGACGACAGGCAATCATTTACATGAATCTCTCCATTATAGACCAAAATAACAGTGCAGTTTTCATTAACAAAAAGACTACCTTTTTCTTCTTCGTTTGTGTTGTCAAGATACTTTAGCTGAAACATACAGTGATTTCCAACACTTACCCTAGTTGTCACACTGAGAGTGAAATAATGGCTGACATTAGGAAGATTATTTCTCAGCAATAAAATTACCTTTCACAACATATTTCTATCTAAGTGGAAATGACGGAAAATCATAGATTCTATTTTCAAATTGAGAGAGAAAGATGAAAATGAAATCAACAGGATTTCCTTCCAGTCACACAAGTAGAGAATGCAGGCAAGCCAAAGATACTGCCAAAAATCCAGTGGGAGCATCTTCCCAGACCTGTTTTTATTAATTGAGCCAGTTGATTGAGACAAGTGGAATTGTGTGAAATGTTTTCTGCACACAGTGTAAAACGTGGAGGTTAATTAACTGGGATCCCAATCCTGCTGCCTCTGCTGTCAGCAACACGACTCATGTGGATATCATTAAGAGCCAAGACTGAGCTTTTACTCAGGTTTGTTAAGGAGTTTGTGAACTTTTTTGATGAATCTCTAGCCAGATTTGACAGAAACGGGGTCAGTTTAAGGTTTTCTGTAGAAACTGTGATGTTCCCTGAAATGTATGATTTCAGTCATAGTCCTGGTGAAACTTGGCTTCTCTGTGCATGGAGTTGAATTTGAATGGAGTTCAGGGCATCTGAAACTATGTGAATCAAAAGAAAAAATGCTCATGTGATCCCTGCTGAACTGTAACTGCCAAATTAAGACTGCCTACAAAAATGAGTTTCTAAAGAAAAAGTGAAAGGAAATGTAGGCTAGCTTTATAAATACGATTGCATCTTCTGTCATCAGGCAGGCATCCAGCAAACCAGTGGATTACGACTTGGGTAATATGTTTCATAATGTAAATGCAAATAAGTAAAAGGAATGGATTGGTGCCTCTAAGCGAGGGTAGAATCAGGCCTTCGGGATTGCTCGTACAGTCCAAGGCAACAAACACGGTGACTTTTCACTTTACGGAAAATAAACCTGTTACTGAAAACAATCAAATAATGCTTTCTCGAAATGTTGCCCCCCTCCAGCTCGCCCTCTCTCCCCCCCCCAATTTTGGCCCTCCAAAGATCTATTTTTAGATCTCTCATTTCTGCCAGTGTTGCTCCTGAGCCATTGTTCCCCTGACTCGGGGATGGCGAAGCAGCTGGCAGCGAATTGCAGCTAGTTGGAAATGCACACAAACACGCTCGTCTACAAAGAGATTTTAGTTCTCATAGTGTTAACTGCCCCTTCCCTGCACTCCTCTCCCCCTCCTCCACCCCCGCCTGCCACAAGCGCGACCCAGATCACATTAGAGTCCCAGTGCACAGGGAACGGTTCTCATCTATCCGTCACCAAGGAGGCAGACAGGCCGGGGAAACAACAAGTCATTTGTACCTGATGAGGAGGACACTCCTGGGAAACAAACAGATGAGCCACCACATGAATCTGAGCTATTCTCTGAGGTAAACAGAACTGCATGAGAAACACACAAATTATCAGGGGCATCATGCTTAGCTCCCTCTCTTCAAGCTGCTGGGCGGACTGTGGGCCTGAAACTCTAGATCGTCCCAATATCTGATTGTGAGAAAGTTAACCCTCTAAAAGCATCAGGGGAGGGGGGGGAAATCCCAGACCCCAGGCTTCTGGAGCAGCGTTGTTCACCCCACAGCCCTTGCTCATGTTCAGTTGTCCGTGCCACCACACATTGTCCTGGGAGGCAGCCCTGTGTCAGTCATGGAGGGCATGGGTTGCAGGAGCAGTCCAGGGCTTGCAGCGTGGTTTGCAAGAGATACAGATTTTTCCTTTGGGGCCACTTCTGGTGAGATCTGTTTCAAGCTGGGGCCAACTTTTGCTGCTGTAACACTCTAATGCTGACGGGCCATATCAAATGGTGGGGTCCCTTGCTAAAAACAAAGCATTTGTAACAGGGTGCAATCATTATGAACTGTGATAGTGATGATACCACTGCAGAGCAGTGGTTGTACCCAAATTGTTGTGTGTGTATGGTAGATCTTTCTGTGCCTGCTCCAGTGGGTTTGAGGGGCTCACTCCAGCTCCCATTTTGTAAATGGTATCTCCTTCTGGTTGAAGGGAATCATATAAACTGATTTTGCAGCAGGGCTAAGCTTTCTAGTGAGGTACGTGGGACAACTTCCAGGAAGGGAATCCAAGTCATCATTGCAGCCTGCCACTGTCTTTGAGATACCATTGCACTGGGCAGCTAGAGGCTGTGCAAAGCTTTGTGGCATGCCCACAACGACAATATAAAAATTTATCCCCATTTTATAATAAGAAATTGAAGTGGAGAGAGATTCGCTAAGTGATTTGTCTGAAGTCATGCAAGGATCCTGCATTGAAGGGAGGAATTAAACCCAAGTTTTGAATCCTAGTCCAGCTCTTTTAATCACAAGGTCGTTCTTCCATTCTGCTAGATAGCAAAACAAGTTTTAATTTGGTGCTTAATATTTAAAAAGAGATGGCTGTGAATCCCAACCAAAGAGGCAAATAAGTGTAGTGGTTAAAACAAATTGGAGAAAGGAAAGATATCCTGCTGGAACTGAGTTCAGAAGTCTGGCAAGAAGAGGAGTCTTGTGATTAAGCATGACTTTGAATGTAGGTCACTTTGGAGAGCCAGGTGATTTCTGAACACAACACTTAGCAAAAGTCCCTCTGCTCTTGGTGGATTTAGAGTAGCATAACTCAGAGGAGATAAAGGCTCTATATTTGACATTTTCTTTCTTATTTTTTTCTCCAGTGACAAGTATTGTTCCACTCCTTTTCTTTCTATCTTTTCCCCTTTCCTTGTTCTTCCATTGTGAGTGATTATCCTCTGTTGTGAAGTGATTACTGATAACAAGTGACACTCTTTGAGTAATATGTTAGGAATACCTTTTCACACTCATGAATTATAAGATGGGAGGGTTATAGTATGTTGTCGTTGTACCTTAACAATTTCACTCATGAAGTACCGGTGAATGCTCTATCTTATTTCTAATTTTTCAATAAAGACTGGCACAATATAGAAACATGTAGTTCCATTCAGAAATGCAATAATATGTTAAAGAATTAAAAAATGCTGATTCAAGAGCTAAAAATTACATTGAAGACAGATCAGCAATTTTGCACTATGATACAAACCCATGATGTCTCTGAGAACATGAGCTGAATAAGGACAGTTTGTCTGGACAGGTAGAGAGCCGCGTATAGCCGGTTCCTTCCTGGAATCTGCAGGTGTGACTCCACTGCCTTCATTAGAGTTGATTCATGAATGCCAGGGAAAAATTTAGCTTTTACTACATAAAGGCCTGTATTTGCGACTTAATGTTCTCTGTGAAGTGTGTTGTTAAGCTTCTCTTTTTTACGCACTGTGTTGCTAAATCATTTATACTTATCTCCCTGACATACGAACACATTTTATAATTAATTTTATGAAAGCATTTTCCATTAATTATTTCCCTATTCTGAGTAGTGAATGCTTGAATATAATCCCATGAATGTCACCTTTTTATTATTAATGTTACTTTACTCCAGGGCAGTGAATGCCATTTTGTGTACAGGGCAGCAACTATAAATTAGCCAGTCTTCGTAGTGGAAGTGTTAGTATTTTGGTAAACAGAAGCACGTATTGGTTCGTTATCAGATTAGAAGGTAATTGAATGACAGAGAGGGTTATATGTGCTTTCTTTCTAGATTTGAGAAAATGGAGATAGAAGAAGGAAGAGCAGTCTTATTGCAGTTATTATTCTTGCACTCTTATTGCAGTTTGAGGATGTTATCACAGCCATACGGAATATGGAATCACAGTCAAAATGACAGTGGAATAGTTATTTTAGACAAAGACTTAGCCCCGTACAAAAATCAGTTGCATAAAGTTCTCTATTCTTGCGTCATTGAGAACAAACGCTCCAGAACTGGCTTCTCTTAATCCCATGCTCATACATTTTAAAACCTGTTTCTGCTAGTCTTTTCTGGGTATTCAGTGTACCTCCTTGTCATGCTATTCTGCTCTTGGTGCAATTAATGGTATGATTTCCATGGATTTTTCTTTACAAATAATGTTTTAGTAAACGTGTTCTCAACGAATTGGAGGTGTGTTTCTAATAGGATGGAGTATTAGTCAGTGTGCACATGATGGAAACTCCGCACAATAGGAGAAAAGGCTAGTTTGTTTAGTCCTCTTTCGGAGTTGTGCATCTCTCTAATGCCACCTTTCCTGTCTGAGTCAGGGTATTGTCTCTTTTGCCTGTAAACTGTAGGGTCAAGTTGAGGTAAAACTCCGATGGGATGTGAAAGAGCGTAGTTCAACTATGTGATGGGAACTTTTGTGTACAGTATCATTGAGAGGTCATGTTTTTCACCCCATCAGATTTTCATAGGTTGCTTCATTAAAAATTAAGATTCGACCACATTACAAAACAGAGTGGCAGGCTGCTTGAAGCTTCTATCAATAATGTATCAGTTCATCTATTCTGATTTCTTCCAAATACTCCCTTTGTTATTTTTAGCACAAAAGAGAACGCATCTAAATACCAAGCTCTGTAAAAGGGGAGAAAACTTCACTCATTGCCATGCTTAGCTAAACAGTGTCAAACACGAAGCAACCTTTCGCTTACATAGAGCTTTTCATCTAAAGGGGGAAGGTTTCCATTCCATGAATGCTTGTTTTTGTACCAGCCAAGATGAGCAATTTCTCAAAGCCCTCATTAACCAACAAGAGACATAGCTGTATTCAAGGATCCCTCCAAAGCACTAGTCATGTCAGTAACGTGACTAACACTTTCTTGGTGTTAGCTTATGCACAAAGCACTGAGTGGTGGTCATGCTCACTGTGCTTGAGAAATTGCCAGGAGAGGGTGTTGTTTAGAAGGCATGGTAATCCCCTGGGGTCCTTAAAGTGTGTGTAGAAATGCTTTCCTGTTTTATCATTTCATTTTAGCCAGCTTACAGGCAGGCCTGCCACATGATTTCTTCTCTTGCTGCTTTCAGGTTAATTTGCTCTGCAGAGAAAGCAAAGGCTACGAGGCCTCCCTTCTGCAAGTTATTTTAGCATGTGCCATTAAGTGTGACTGTGCAAGGGCAGATGGAGGTCCAGGAGAATTCAGGAGAGCAAGGACGATCCAGTACTTGGAGCAGGACTGTTGGTCTCCAAGGTGTAGCACTGCCTTTACTGCAGCAGTTTTTGTGTAACCCTGGACTTTTAATTTGGCTTTGTGTCTGTAATGTGGGATAACAGCACTTCCTCCCTTCCACATCCTGCTCCCCGCAATCTATTGACCTGAATGGAAGCAGGCAGAGGAGAAAGCTCTCTTTTCTTATGGTTTTTTGCTGAGATATCTCTGCTGCAGTGCATGTCAGTGAACCTGTGCATTACAACAGAGATCTCTCTGTTCTACAGTCTGCCTCACTCAAGATTTGTCTCTCTTTGAGAAGGTTTTCTTCAGTGCTGGCTGGTGTGAGGAGATGTAAATGTCTTTCTTTGCGAACTGTACCAGGTCCTTTCAATCTCTATCCAGTGTGACTTTCTGCAGCCAGAGAGCTCTTCATCTTAATTTGTAGCAAAAGTTGGGGCAGACTTAGGAAAGACAAAATTCTTGTCTGTAGAAAAAACAAAGCAACGTCCAGTAAATCCTGGGGGTGAAAGGAGAACCATCATAGCACCATACTAAATAGCAAGTAACAATAAGAATTTGAAGCTGTCATGTTTTAGAATTAATAGTTCTAGCAATGCATTTCTAAAAGTACCCAACCTAGGGGAGGTATTTATACCCCAGCTGCAGGCATCTCTCTCGACTGGCTCAGATAGTCAGTGACTTTATATTTCCTCTGCAGTCAGAGGAGAGAAGTTTCTGGCTGGTCCTATGGAACAGGACTTCAGTGCCTTAATTAATAATCACAGTGCCTGTGATTATAAAGGGATAATGGAGATGATCTGACTGAATTATGGCCTGAAAGTCAGGTGATGTGACTCTGCTGCTAGTGTCTCTGCAAGTTCATTAGCTAATTCAATGTGCTAGAATTTCATAGGTATTTGCAAAGTCCTGTTTTTGAACCTTCCTGTGAAATGCCTTTTTTCACGATGTGATGGCTCAGAAGACTTAGTTTGAGAGATGCCTTGTGGTCACTTGTTCATCTCTTGCTGAAATACCCATTGTCTTTACAGCTATTGTTTTTATTTAGTGTCTAGTGTCATAACCAGAGGAAGGAGGAAAAAGGACCTAGTGGGCCATGGAGACTGAACTACCCATCTCTGTCTCTTGAGGTCCACTCTCAGAGGACAAGTAGGCAGGAAAACTTGTATTGCTGTTACCTGTGGTGTTCATTTTTACATCCAGGGTAAATGCTTGTAATCCAGTGTTTTCTTTCATGGCAAGAATATGTCCTTCACCTCACTTGGCTTTTTTCATATGCATCACCATTGTCTGACTTCAAAATTCTTCTGTATGAGGTGTTTCTGCATATGTATGCAACCAGTCAGGGAACCCCAACATGCACCTACAATGATTTCTTGAAGAGGAGATGCCTGACGCTTCTGAGCCTAGGCAGGTGGATGCCAGGTGAACTCTCAAAGGCTGGGTAGTGCAGCCACATGTCCCCTTTGTTTAATCCTCTGCTGATTTTCCTTGTCTGTTTGTTTTTCCAGTTGGGTTTCCTGTCCTGGTCCTGAGCTGCATAGTTTTCTTCCCTATTTGTTCTGTCTCTCTTGTTTGTTTCTGGTCGTTGCTTGACACTTGGTATCAGCAGGCTGTTTGCAATGTATAACCTTGCAACTCTAATTTTGGAAGGTTTTGTTGTGTTAATGCAATGTTAGAATTCCAACAAACAAGTTGGTAAAATAAACATGCCAGAAGCGCATTTTTATTTTTTAAAGGAAGCAGAACTATTTTGCAAATGTTTTTAAAGATGTTCTTCAAATAATGTTCTTCTATGGGGAGATGGGCATGAGCTATTCTATTACACCGTTAGGAGCTCGGGTATTTGAGCAGGTATTTGGAAAGTAAAATTGTCTGTAGAGTTACATCTGTGTTGCATTGTTAATCTAAGGCTATCAGAGAAGCAGCGTGTTTGGGGAGGACTAACACTTTTGATCGGACCAGATAAAGTAGTTGGGATACAGTACATTGTATCTTGATGCTCTGAAGAATTTAAACAACTACTGTGTGAGAGCACTGTGAGACAGAAAGCAGTGTGAAGATGAACAGGGCTCCTGTAAACTGTGTGATCATGATGAGTTTCTTATTGCTACTTTAGGGAAAGTGTTTACTTATTTTTCCTACTCCAGAGGAGTAAGTTTCATCGTTCACTTAGGATCCCAGAGAGAAAAATATTGTGCACTTGCACTTCTCTTTCATCAAAGAACATGTCACCTAACAAGTTAACTTTTCTTATACAGACAACAAATGCTTCTTTCCTTCAAAGACGGATTAACAATGTAATTTACAAATCTCTCCCAGCAAAAACAATATCAAACACAATGTTTATCTGCATTGAGCCTGACAGCTTTGCAAATGAGCTTCAAAAGCCATTCGGGAGCACTGTGAATACAGATCCTGCAGACGAATCAACAGTTTGTTCCTAATGAAACAAATGCTTATCAGCACATTAATCAATCTAATCACAGGGAGAAATCATTCACTAAAGAAATAGTTCTATAACTTCATTTGGCTGCCTTGTGTCTGGCTGGCGCACACCTTTGTTATAGCTTCACAGCTATCCATGCAGTATTTGAGGTGGTTAATCAAGGAAATCAATGTGAAAATTTGATATGATTGGTTCCCCAAGGAAGAGGTGATAGAATAAGTCTGCAGATTTAGTTTTCTAGACTGTTGATTTGTTTTTATTCCCGCCCCCCCTGATCTCCATCCTGGGGAAAGGTTACAGAGCTGGGGAGAGATGAGTCCTGTGAAATTTGCAGGGCTGATTTCCCCTTTTCAACTTGACATTTATGCAAGCAAGGAGTGTCCTCAGTGTGTCCTTCATGCGTCATCCTTGGGCCACACAGGGAAGGCTGCGAGCAGTTTGTGATGTTCACAGGATCACAAAATATCTTTCCCTTCAGAGTGACTGCAGACTTAATAAGCATAAAGTGGATCTAACTCTGGAGTGATTACTTGCAGAATCAGGCAGGCCGGATGTATAACACCTATGGTTTGACATCTTAATACGTTTTTCCTGACGTCAGCGCAGGAGAGGGGATCATTGTCTGCTTAGTAATGACTTGCAGCGATACTGCAAGCTAGGATATGAAACTGCCCAGATCTTCACAGGGAGCTCAGTGTGATCTCAAAAAATGAACCTTTGGTGATGTTCAAAAAGTTCAGTTAACTTTTTAAAAAATTATTTTGCTCTTCCCTGGGTGGAAAGTCAGCTGTGCTTCAGTGCATGTGAAGTGCGATTCTCCTTTAGTTCTAGTGCCTGGGGGTCTTTTTGAAGTAGTAGGGTCTGAGCTCTCACCAGCTTATGTCTCCGAAATCCTGGGTAGTCTCAGTATGCAGTGTAGTGAGGACTGTGAAGTGCTTGGAGGTTGTGGGTCTGTTATAGCCTGTCTGAGACGCCACCTTTGCCTTAGCAAGCTGGTTGGGGGGGGGGCGGGGGGGCTGTCCTCTGGAAAAGAGTTGAGGATGAGATCCACGAAGTCAATCCTTGAAGGTCAGTGAAACCCACTCAGGTCACAGCTGCTTTCCTTCCTGAGAATCCGTGTGCCTGTATGGATGAGCACTTATTTCATCAGAAGAGCCAAAAAACATAGTACTTTATATATTTCTACACCTGTATTAAAAATATGCAGCACAATAGTCAGTAAGATAAGCCAAACACAAACGGTGGTGAAAAAAGTCTGCTGTAAAATGAGTGGTCTATGAAGTCAGTGGCCCTATCACCTTGAACATTTGTTCTCTCCATCAGAGCAGTCAACACTTGGAAATTGCATAAGTTTACTTCAAGTCAGTTTAGGTAAAATAATGCAGCTTTTGTGGATATACAGTCTTATGTCAGTTTAATGTTAGCTACATGATTTCTGCCAGTCTGCTAGGGTGTAGTACCAAATTTGGCGGAATTAATGGGGATCCAAGTGTTGTTCCTACAAGCTACTTTTGAACAAATTTGTCATGGCAAAAGGATTTGCGTTATGTGATCATGGAATTTCTGATCTGATTATAAAATAAACTTTGCTTTCTCTGCAGAAAGAAATTTAAATCATGTAAGTCAGTATGAAATTGATAGTGTATTGAGTATGTGCTTGTAGTGTAGCAGTTTCAGGAAATTGCTATACTCTTGGTGGTCAAAATGGACTGATAGAAATTGGTTGAGTATGTCATCAGTTCAGATGTATGTCCTGTTATATTTTGGTGGAAGGAAGCACACATCTGTATAGGAAGCTATGGATACAGAGGGATATCTGTATACTGGTACTTGTAAACATCCTGTCTGACCACTTGCACAGTATTATAGTGTTAACAGGTGTCTTAAACCCAGCAGTAGATGCAAATGCAGACAAGGTATTTAAGACATAATATCAGTTCCTGCTTCAGCAAGACATGTAGTTAACTAGATGACAATAGGTACAGTGATAGTTCTACTCACCTCAAAGAGATTCACTGCTCCAAGGCAGCAGGACTATTACATGGTACGTGCTTAGAGCCCTCCTGAACTAAGACTTAAGAAAACTTTTTCTTCATTTGAACAAAAGTTAGAGTGTTGAAAATGATGCTGCAAAAGGTGAGGATTCTATCTGTAAGTTGTTCCTGGCTTTCCCTGCTCCAGAGTGTAATTTCATTTATTATTCTAATTTATTCTTTTTAATTCAGAAAAAAAAGATTCTTAACCATTCCTCAAACATAACAATGAAAAATATGAATAATTATTAAGAAATGAGGCAGGAGTTTACGAAATGTGAAGAGTATCTAAAGTAATGATTGCAATGCTGCTCCTTCCTTTGAAAATGGAAATCTTGCAATCAAACCCAGTGATTTTACCGATTTTTTTTTTTTTAATAGTTCCCTATATTGGAAGGACATACTGTAAAGATGCTGAAATGAAAGGAAGTTATTTTTTTTTCTGATCCTGGCTGAAAGCTGAAAATGTAGTTGCAGCCTGTAGTATTATTTGCTTGGGAAATACAGTAAAACCCCTTTGTTAAAGGGTAGTAATAATCATGTGCTTTCATGACAATACTGGATCTATACGGAAGACTGTCAAGGAGATTCTACAGAGACAATAAAAATATATCTTTTCAGATTGGGCATCACAAATGTATTTGAGATGTATAGAAGGAAGCAGCAGTGGTGAGCCATAGCCAGCGCTCCTGGTGCTAGGTGTGGAAAAAATTGCACCAAGAGTGGGAATATTTCACCCATAGAGAGGTACCCAGTTATTGAGGCACTTCTGAATGCACTGTAGGGTTGTTGAGTTATTAGATGTGGCAGATGAAACAAATGTCTTTCTCTGATTTGCATCAATTTGTCATTTAACATAACAGTGTGTCGATAAGAACAGTAAATAAGTGCAGAACTCTCCCTGTTGTGCCCCAGCTGCTATCATCAAGAAGTCACTTGGATTAAGTGTTTATTCTACAGTGGGAAACAGTCCAGCCCCATCAAAGCTTTGCATGCTGTGTAGGGACTGTCTAATGAATCAGTACAGAGTCATGAAATGGTTGAACATTTAATCTATCTGCAAATGAAATTAACTGGACAAACCCAGGAGGATTCAGTCTAAATAATTCTGAACTGAGCATAAATCCCAGCGTGGTAGATTTTAGAAAAATACATAGTATAAACAAAAACGTGGAGAGAAGAAAAGTTCCTTTCCATCTGTACTCACAAATGTTGTGACAGTCAAACACATTAATAAAATTGTACAGTACTAATTTGGAGAAACCTTTGCGTTGCCTTTGCAAATATACACAAGTGTCCCTTGTACAGTTTGCAGCCTACCAAGAAAGACAGACAAGTAGCTATGTCATCATCCTGGGAAGCTTCTTCCTCTGTTCAAACCTGACTGACACAATGTTACATGTCCATGGCCAAGTGAGAATGGACAGAGCAGCGGTGGAACGGCCCTTCCCCATCAACTCATAGGGACTGAGGATTTACAACCTGTGGTAAAAGGAAATAGTGGGAAAATCGGCCATGAAACAATGGATCTGTATGGAAGTCTTGTTCTTAAACTTCTGTCTCTGAGGAGAAACATTAGGGAATCCAGAGCAGGTCCAGAGAGGGGCTATAATACAGAACTTTGATTTTGTCTCCCCTTTTTGGGTTGCCATCTGCTTTATCACTTACAGAATGTTAACATTCTTTAAAAATGGGCAGATGGACCTCATTCAAGTTCTGACAGTAACTCTTTGTTATTGGTACAAATAGCTGCAGAGGTATTTAATTACCATTAGTAGTCATCAGTTTGCTGTGAGCTGGTGACATTCAGAATAGTGAGCAGGCTGCATTCTTTGTGTCCAGTGAGTTCATAGAAAGTTAAACCTACTTTTGACAACAGCCTCAAGCTTAGCTACCATTAACCCCTCTTCAGTTACTGGATGATGTGTTTGAACAGTATGAATGATTAATGAAGGTTAAATAGTCCAGTTTCTATCTTAAAACCTTTTGTTATTGGCAAAGGGCAGGGCAACTGGCAAGGTAAGCAGAAATTCAAGTGTTTGGTTTTCACCAAATAGATCTTGGCAAATTTAAATTATTATGAGATGGAAAATTCAGAGGGAAATTAAAGGCTGTAGCCAAAGAATGTAATTCTTGCAGGTTTGGCAAAATTAAACCGGTTTTGCTTAGGAAATTAAACTTCTCTGCTTATCTTTTTCTTAGCAAATACTGCATAGTATTGCAGTATGTAAAAATAACCAGCCCAGCAAAAGAACAGCATTTGGTTTTAATGTTTGTCCCTTTCTTAGATGACACAAACAGAAGGAAAGAAAACTCTTGGTAGCCTCTTTATTGCCTACTCTACCCTAATCCCTAATTCAGAATTTGGTCATCTGCAGTTTTGCAGAGGTGAGATTCAATTTTTGACACCATAATATTTGCTTGTGCATCCATGGTATAATGTTTGCCAGTTCAGTGTGAGGAGATGATCCTGGAAGCCTCAGAAGTTACAGGGCAAAGGTGGGTCCAGGCTTTAGGGTTTCATTTGACTCCAGGGAGTCCAGGATTGCCTTTATACCTCTGAATAAGAAGCCAAAGGCAGAGACCGAGTGAAGGCAAAGCTATTCAGCCTATGCTCTGAGATTCAAACTGTGATGGGCTGATTTTTTTCTTCCTTCTTGCACATTATCATCGTGAAGAAAACTAACACAGGCCACTGACTTCTTTAACAAATGGCCTTTGCTGACATCTTTGCAGCTTTATTGACTACTGGAGCTTTCCAGAACAGTAACTGACCGGTGAGCAATTCCAACAATTCATAGGAAAGAAGTGTCCTGTTCATGCTCCTTGTTTGGAGTAAGGAGGGCTACAGAGAAAGATGATCTGCAATTAAGTTTCATTTCTTATATTTTCACTTTTCAGGGACAATTGTCCTTTGACAGGTCCAGACCCTGTTTCCTGTTTTTCCTTTAAATTTGCTTTAGGCGCTATGTGACTATTGACAATGTTCCAGAGATCCTAGTTTCCTATCCTTTAGCAATCCTTATGGGTGTGATTTAGAACTGAGTCTGTCTTAGCTTTTAGCCCAGAATTATGGTTTGGTGTTGTTTTGATTTTTTTTTTTCCTTTTCATCAGGCTTTACAGAATTTTAAACCCAGATTAGGACTGCTACTTGGGGACTTGGAGGGAACTTGGAGCTCCCCTACTGGAGCTGTAGTTGTTGCTCCAGTGGTGCTGCTGAGAGAGACATGGAAAGTCCCAAAAGGAAAAGTTGTAATGTGAATGTGCATGAAAGAAAATGTGGTAATAGGATGCTAGTACAGAAAAAACAAATAGTGCAATTCAGGTATGCATTGCATAGGAAGAAAAAGGAAAGCCATCTTACATATGTGCGTGGATCCCAGTCAAACGTAGAGGCTCCCACAGTAGTGATGCAGCAGCTTTTTTATACATGGCCAGAGCCACATCTTCCAACTAGGAACTCACTCATCCTAGCCCCCAGTATACCAGTGACCATAACAAAAATATGTCCGAGCCGCACATCTCAAGGCAAAGGATCTGTCCTCATTTATTAGAAGTAACGATTCAGCCTTCAATAAAATGTCAACTACCTTAAGAGTTTCCATTGTAATATAAGGTAATGTACACAGTCTAAAGTATGGGATCAAAAAAACATTAAAAGGGTATCTGATGTCACTGTGACTACAGCCACGGTCCAATCTCATTTCAGTGACATCTCTCATCTATAGAAAGAAAGTATATTATTCATAGGTGATGCAGTATT
Organism: Anarhynchus alexandrinus; assembly: GCA_008711295.1. NCBI lineage: Eukaryota > Metazoa > Chordata > Aves > Charadriiformes > Charadriidae > Anarhynchus > Anarhynchus alexandrinus. The sequence goes on along the minus strand of VUYV01000072.1, from coordinate 273,369 downwards.
GATCCTTGTCTCATTTTCTGTCCAGCATCAGAGCTCCAAACAACTGACTAAATAAAATCACCAGTGACAAGACTGTGCTGGCACTGAAGGAAGATGATAGTCAATTGACCACTACTCTTGTAGAGACATCACTGAGATGGATCACCAATGACTGCTGGGTGGTGCTCATTAGGAGCAGAACGGACACAAGTTCAGCCCATGCATTCCCATAAACGGGAGAGTATTATAATCACTTAGAAATGCTTTTTCAGTAGCTCTGGTGTGTTTGGGAAGCAATTTTGTGAAAATGTCTGTGTCACGCATGTATGCCCTCCAAATACTGTGGGTAACATCTGGTCTTGCTTGAGTAATGCTTCTTGTATTGTTTCCTGTTTTCCAATCTGGTGCCTACCCCAGGTAGAGCACTAATTTCTAGTTAGGAGAGGATTAGAAAGGCACAGCTGTGCCTGGTGTGACTCCCATACTCCTGCTGTAGTGGTGCATACAGGTCTAAGGCAGCCTTTCTGCCTTAATGAAAAGTCCAACCCCGGGGTGTATGCTTCACAGTCAAACGGGACCTGAATTAACTTTTGCCAAAGTGAGGGCTGTCATACAGTTGCTCCACTTGACTTCTGTGGAGAGCTTCCTCTGCAGGTTGTTCTGCTTCATCATGTAACTCTTGTGCATCTTGTTTCTTAAAATACATGCTGCATGGGAGCAGACTCTGTGATTCAGACCAGTCCTGCATTAGGTAGGTACCACATCTAACTAACAGTTTAAGAAGTCAGAGTGTTTGGATGCAAATGGGCATGAAAGTTTTCTAAACTCCTGATTTGTTAAACCCTACTCTTGAGCTGTTGCGGTGGAAGGTGTGTGAAAGTGGCTGGGTAATGGGATGGGGGGTGTGTGTATTACATACTGGTCCCTCCGGAGGAGGAGGTCTGGGGCTGGAGTGAGAGAGGTATTTCCTAGCAGGCTCCTTTCTCTGTGTTGCTTCTTTAGGAGGACATATCTAGGATGCAGGCTGGCATGGTGGGGAGAACCAACCCTGACATACAGGGTCCTACAGAGCCAGTGATTGTCTTGCCGTACCCTGAGATATGGCTGCTGTGAAATGGAGGTCAGTGTCACCATGAGCATAAAATATGGCAAGTCTGTTCAGAACAGAATTCATGCCCTAAGATGTACAACCCACTCTTTTTTAACCTAAAATAGGCACCTACAGAGCAGTCCAGGGTAGATTACTGGGCTTGTAACCAAACAGATTTTGGTAACAGAGACAAATTTGTGACTACTTGGTGTGCAGCAAGCAGGTGAACCTACCTGAACTCACCTTATGCCTACCTACTTTTCAGTGGTTGTTGGATGCTGAAGACTCCCTGAGGCCACAGGATTAAAGAAATGTCAACATCCCAGTCAGTTTCTGCAATTTTCTTAACTCTGTCTTAACCCCTGTGAGGCGCAGGGAGTTGGACTCAATGATCTTTATGGGTCCCTTCCAACTTGAGATATTCTATGATTCTATGTTTTTCTCTGCTGTCAGCTTTCTAGAGTTATGGTGTTTTTGACAGCATGCTTTTCTAAATTTCTAGGCAGCCATTTAGTCTTTCCTATTCTGACACACATGCCGTTAATAGTTGGCTGAGAATGTGAGTTGTACCTTCAAAATAACTATTAAATATAGAGCTTAATATGGTGGGAACCTGAAGCTCATAACACTTGCATTTAACCTTAATCATGTGACAGGCATGAGAAGATTAAGTAAAATAATTTGCAAATTAATATTTTGTGATTTGTTAAGCCAGGAATTGTGCACATTCTGTGCACTTTTCCGAGTCACTATTAAGCATCTTAGTATGTTGCCATGAAGAGTATAAGAAATGTTCTGGTTGCTATGTTTTGGAATACTTTTATTTATAAAATTTTTCCAAGGCAAAACCCTTGCAGCTTGATGGCAGTCTGTATGTCCAACTTACCCAAAGATGGAAGCAGATGTACATCTGTTGCTTGCTCTACCTGAACAGAAAACAAGTTTAAGTAATTCTGGATAATTAGATCTGTGCAAATGCTGCAGCTGATTTTCTATAAAATTCTCTTACCTTTTTAAGAGAAGTTGCTTACGTTGTGCAGACACCCCTTTTATTGTGGCAGGGATACTTGTGAAAACATTTAATTGAATGTTGAAAAATATATACAGAAATGAATGTTGAAAAGGAAAATAAAAGCATGAGTATCCAAGCCTAAGAAACGGGGTTGCTAGAGCATTGCAGCTTTTCCCATCCTGTTATGATTTAACACTTCAATATCTGTTTATGAGGTACAGATAGGAAACGGAAGAATAGAGCAAATCATCCTTCCAAGTTCACAAAGGATGTTTTTGGCATAGTGCGCCATGCAAGGAGATACCTTCACCTCTCTGTTTTCATACCTGTCTGGGAAATTTTTCAGAGTTACATGATATGACCTGTATGTCCAGGTTTAACAGCCATCAAGAATTTCAAAGAGAAATGATGCAAAAGTCTAACCAATAAATTGTTGGCTTAAAATTACTTGCCCAATCACCATTTTCATTCTTTTTGCCAAGTCCAGTTAAAACAGTCTTATTGACATATATAAGAAGGAGAAATGGTTAACAAATCTTCAGAAATAGGTATTTAGAGTCGTGTTTACTGTCCTTCCTGCCAACTTATGGCTGGCTTTTAGAAATAGGGTAAAATGTCCATACATTTCGAAAGACTGAAATGTATCCCATTATATAAAGTAGGTAATGAACCGCCTAAGGATTTATTTATACGTACAGTGTATAATATTTTAAAGAATGATTAGGAGGGCTGAATCACACTTCAGCAGCCATTTTTTTGTGGTGAGTAGTAGAATTTTAATTAGCTTCATATTCATTACTCACCCAATACATAGTCTCTAATTGCACCTTCAGTGTATTTTGCTGTCACCGGAGCTCACTTTTATTAAGTATAATCATTGAAGGTTTTATGAAGCCTATCTATGGTATATGAATACCACAGTGCAAATGAATCACTCAGCCTTGCAAAACTGTCATGAGCATTTGCCAGTAGGTAAGTAGATTTTGTACTTGCGCTGGCATGACAATTATGAGAGGTTGAAGAAAAGTGATTTATTTGACCACCAAGGGAAAGCCTGGTAATTGAATAGGTAAATTTTGCAAGCTTAGAGTAACTTACTCAATTTTTTGTAAAGAAAAATTTGTTTAGAAAACCAGTTGTACAAATTTCTTATTTTAAAGAAATTTCTTTTCTATTTTTTTATCGTTAACAATACCCCATTTGATCAGCATAGAATAAAAACGCCCATGACAATTGTGCTTCTCTGTCCATGCACTTACACAGAAACTGTACACACAAAAGTAAAATACAAAGTTTTATTTATGATTTTTTAATTAAAATCTTACGTGGTGTTCATCCCCCCAGTTTTCAGAGTATGAACTACAGCAGCAGCATTGAAGCCCACAGAATTCTAACCACTTTGGGGTGCAAATTCACCACTATGAGAACTGATCCCTGCTACTCATGGGCTTCTGTTTCTGATTCATCTGTAAGTTTCTATGTGACCTCCTTTTCCACTGTACTCCTACCTTCTCTATTTGGATTGTAAACTGAAAATCAAAACATCATATAATTGAAATTACTCACTTTTGCTGCATCCTCAGAGCAGAAGCAGAGTTTTCACTTGTGATTCTGCGAAGTTTGGGGTCGTATCTGGGCAAAGGTCAGGCCAGTCCCCACCTGGGTGGGTGCATCTCACTGGCGAGCTGCAAACTCTCCCATAACTGAGAGTGGGAATATTTCACCTGGTAATTAAGGTACCTCTGAATGCACTGTAGGGTTGCTGAGGTGTTAGATGTTGCAAGTGAAACAAATGTCTTTCTCTGATTTGCATCAATTTGTCCATTAACATAACAGCATGTCGATAAGAACAGTAAATAAAATTACTCATGACAAACAGTGGTGTTGTATCCATAGAGTTTCATTCAAGTGTCTGTTCTTCATAAACTTTTTTTGTCTTTCAATAATGCAGGTAGTTCATACACAAACATAAAATGACGAGTGAAAAATGAATTATCTGGGGACTGTGCTGGAAGTGCTGACCTTGCCTTTATTCAATCAAATTCCCAATAATAAGGATGTAAGATTTGCCTAGAGCAGGCCTGAACTGGGACTAAGGATGGCAGCTGTCAGTGATTTTTGCCTGCAAAGTAATGTCACTTGATGCTTCTGTCATACAGAAATGATAATAAGGAAGTAATTAGCATTTGCAGTATTAATCTTATTGGAGCAGGAATTCTTTCAGAGATCATGATTTTTCTTTAATTTCTCAATTGGCCATTAAAGAATTGTGAACTGGTACTCTATGTCGTTCTCCCACTCAGAAAATGTCAATCAAATAGAAAGATTAAAATAAGTAAGTTCTGCTTATGTGCCTACAAAAGAGAGAAGCAGATGGAAGAGTGATTTGGTCTGAAATTTTTTCTCTGCTGGTATGCCACCTGCAAAAATGAAGTAGAAAGTAATATCATGCAACAAGCTGTTCTCCCATGCTTCTAACCAAGTTGCATTGAAATTAGTAGAAAAAATTCCAAAGGGAATTGGTTTGGATCTGAAATTACTAAATTGAGTTTCTGGAGTTTGTAATAGATACACACCTGATTAAGAAAAGTATGTGACTGTTTTACTGTTGGCCAAAAACTCCTTCAGGATTTTAAAACTTTGTTGACTATCAATTGAGAATGGAATTTAGATCAAATGATATGAATGAATGAAGAAGTAGTTGAAATCCTGAAATATATTGAGGCAAATTTTAGTTTAAACCCAAATCTGGGTCTGTATGCTGAGGTCACAGAAGACATGACTCTACCATAGTGCCAAAGGGCCTTCACTTTGGCATTAACCCGCCAACGAGGATGGACAATCCATCAGTTTTCTCCTCTTGTACTTCTCCTGGAAGACCTTGTCATTATCTTTGCTCTTTTAGCATTGCTGTATTAGAAACCTGTCCCTGTTGAAGTTAGTGGCACAATTGGGAACGGGCACAAACTTGAACATAGGAAGTTCCACCTTAACATGAGGAGAAACTTCTTTACTTTGAGGGTGGCAGAGCACTGGAACAGGCTGCCCAGAGAGGTTGTGGAGTCTCCCACTCTGGAGACATTCAAAACCCGCCTAGACGCTGTCCTGTGCAACTTGCTGTAGGTGACCCTGCTCTGGCAGGGGGATTGGACTAGATGATCTCCAGAGGTCCCTTCCAATCCTGACCATTCTGTGATTCTGTGATTGCCAATGAGCAAGTTTGGGATGGTGCAAAGGTGTGAGGACATTTGAATTACAAGGTTTGTGTGATGGGATCACAAATGTTACTAATAACATTTGGTAGACACGGATTTGGATGCTACCACCAGGGCTTCCATTTGCTTAGGATTGCTTTGCTGATCACTGTTGCTCTCACCTTTCTGTTAACGTGGCTGCTGATTTTTTGCATAGCTGAACCATCAAGATATATTTCTGGAAAAAATATACCCCATCTCATAGTAAGTAAATGACAGTCAATCATCCTTGCAATGTTCCTAGATAATTAGCCACTGGTCCTGCCTAATTACTTCCATGAAACATGAGTTGTCTTTCTTAAATTTCTGAAATATGGTCTGGGAAGTCTCAAGTAACACAGTGGTTAGCCACTGGCTGGTCAACAGTGATGATTAATAAAGTTTATTAGTTGTAGTTGAATGAGGGATGGTAAAATATGGATATGCTCCTTACTTTCAAATTATTTATTAATTATTTTATATTATTTCTTTCCACAGTAGTGATTAGCTTGTTTTAATAATATATCAATGTGATCATGTACACATGAAAAAAATATACTGGTTCACTTTGCATGGGAATAGGAATTCAAAACAGAAAAGTCTGTAGCAAAAGACAGTGAGTAGAGCTCAGAATTTTGCAACTGCACTTTTAAAATTCGTAGTTCATGACTGAATCAACTTTTCATGGTAGTATGAGCTTTCCTGTAAGAAAAGGGTCTAGGGCATACATTTTGGTGAGTTTTCTCAATTTATATTATCCAATCCTCAGCTGTGCCTGCTTTCTCTGCTTTTTACATATCTGCCTTTTGCCAGTGTCGTATAGAACCTAAAGAAACTCAGAATTTCCATTCTCTAGGAAATTTCAAATTATATCAAAAAGTTCACTTTTCAAAACAGTTAATTTCTGTTCTAATCTGAGGAGACTGTGTTGGGATGATAATCTTTGCAAAAGTTGCAAAGTTAGACAAGAGTCTGCTTATGAGGTCTGTGGAAGAGGAACAGCCCGTGCAGCCTATCCCTGGAGATCTGTTTGTGCTATTGTTTTCATGTATAAGACCCAGCCAGGGTTGCTGGGACCTGGTGTCAGGGTGCTCTGGAGTGCCGTGCTGGCTCAGTTGGTTGTCTCCAGCTCCCAAGGTGTGGCACAGCTAATCCTCTTTGCATTTTAATGAAATCATTCTTCTGATTCCTTTGTTGAGGAAATATTTTCTTTGTGCTTGCATCTGAGACCTTAGAATAGAAGGTGCCACTTCTTTCCTTGACTTTTGCTCTACCACGTCAGCTGTACCATCAGTCTGCTTTGAGTTTGGGCTTTGTTTTCCCTCTGCAGGTGTCCATCTCTGAACACAGCCTTATGGTTCTGTGCTCTACAGGAGCTTGCTCTGCCTTCAAAAGCTTCTATGGAGGTATAGATCAATTATCATTTTGCTGAAATTATTACGTATGGCCAGTTTTGTCATGTTTCTTCTGTTGGCTGTTCTGTTGAGGTTCTGATCTGGAATGTTAAATGTTTTGGCCACAAGTATAGCAGCAGGGCCAACAGTGTACCAGCAGATAGAGAGCTTGCAAAAGGCTGTGTCCCTTCACAATCTCTTAGTAAACTTTTAAATGCACAGCTCTATGGAAAATTACAAAGAGTTATCCATTGGTCTACAAATACACTTTACATACTTGAACTGCATTAAATGTCTGGTTCCATGTCACCATTCTCTTGCTTTTGCTTAAAGTAATTCCAGTAGTTCATTGTCAGCGTCTACTGCAGGATAAATCTTTGCTTGAGGACGTTCTTAATTCTTGGAAATCAGGGAGGAATCCTGGCATCAGTGGGGTTTTGCAACTTATTTCAGTGGAAGAAACATTTTGGTCCATGTTTTTCCTTGCTTTATTATAGCTGAAGAGGTTTGTATGAAAAGAACAAAGAGCCCTAAAAGAAGTGGCAGATCTCCAAGGATGCTCTGCAACCTTTATTCTCTTGTACTCCTGGAGAGGCAGACCATTGCAAGAATTGCTCTTTTTTCGTGAACAAACTGGCTCACCATCCCTGAAATCAAGGAAATGGATTAGTCAAAAGAATTGATGTTTGTATGCAATGAATATATTTAAATCCACTATCGCGTTCAGCTCCAACTGTGTATTGGGATCAGGCCAAAAATACACCTTTCCCATGGCGGCTCAAGAAGACAAAGAATGAATCAGGGCTGGATTTCTGCACAGGTAAAGTAGGTCACTGGTTATGTTAGAGGGAAATTGAAGACAGCAAATAACACATTTCATATGAAGTAATTGTTATTTACAGACAATAATTACTTTCTGTTAAAGTCAGATTTTCTTGGTGTCCTGTGGAGTTGAGATGTTCACAGGCAAATGCATTATTCTGGGATTTTTAAGCAAATAAGACAGTATTTTGCACTTTGGTACAATGCCAAATTATTAGGCTTTAGTATGGACCTGTTCTTTCCAAATCTAGGAGGTTTGGACCTATAGACCTTGTCAGTCCTTATTTTTAATCTGTTACAGTCTTGTAAGATAAAGTCTCCAATATAAAATGCTATTTGTATGTGCCATTTGTGTCTGCGTATGCCCAAGGTGGTTTGGCTCTGTGACTGACATTTTTTAGTTTGAGTTTTGAATGCAATGATGCGGTAATGAAATACAACCTGTACTGGTCTTTGGAGTGGGAGCATCACCATCTCAGCCATGCAGTTCTGTTTAACCGTATATTAATTTCTGGTATACTGGAAGGGACTGGAGAGCCATGTCCCTCCAGCTGTCCCCTCAATCCATCACCCCTCACATCCTAGCTGAGAAAGGTACGTAAGCAGAAATGTGGCATTTGGTTTAATCCCTTGGCACAGGCAGGTCAGGCACTCCCACTGTGTTAAGTACTAATGCACTTAGCGTTAGTGCTTAGTGTCAGGAAATCCCCCGATTCCCGGAGCCATGGATAGCATGTTTAGATGCGTGGATATATTTGTACATTACTGGAAAATAGGAATTTTTAAAGGAAGCATTTAAAATTGCACTTCATGTACTTTTTATTCATTTTAGAATGATAAACACAGAAGAATAGCTCTTTGCTTTTGCACTGTAATGGCTCTGTGGGGCTAGGTAACCCTGGGATGATAGCAGGCAAAATCATCTGTCATTGGGGAAAGCATGAGAGAAAGCCTCATAAATAAAACAGAATAGCTGTGATGCTCATTTGATAAAGCTGACAGGATGGACTGATATTTTTAGCTGAGAAATTAAAATACTAGTTATTTTTACAGAATATGAAATGTTCCATGGTGTGAATATTTTATGGTGCGAAGTCCTTCTGTGTAAACTGTGTAGCATTCGTGCAGGGTACAGTCTGAAAAACACTGCTTGGACTTGAAAAGTGAGAAGACCTCTGGGTGCTCAGGTGACAGCTGACTCAGAAGCAAGTGGGAAAGTGCTAGACAGGTTACCATTGCTACCGCTTCTGGTCTTCGAACTACTGTGTTTTAACATTTCTGCTTCTGCAATCACTGCTCTGCTACCTCACAGGCGGCCAACCTTTGTCTTGGGAGGTTCAGGCTTTCCCAGTCCTCTGGGTGAGCGAGCTGCTTTTTATTCTCTCTTCTTCTGCATTTGTGCTCCTGCAGTCAGCTGCTCTGGCCATTCCCACCTGTCCCAGTTCAGGAGTTAGAGGTCTATATAGCCTGATTTCTCTGATTTAGATATTTGAAGAAGGAACTGCAGACTTAAGATTATCCTGAGCCTTTTGGAAGGTCAAGATGATGATGCTTCTTATGGATTGTTATCAGTGGTCTGGTGACAAGGATAATGGTCTAGGAGGCGGGACTGGTAACGATCTCATCTCTGCTACTGCCTCTTCCATTACTTAGGTCAATTCACTTAATTTCTCCGTTGTTTTCAGTTGCCATCAGAGGTAATTCTAGAGACCTGCTTTTGTATTAAAAGCTCTGAAACAAACAGTGCTATTTTGTCGATATAATCAGGAACATTACACTTCTGAAGCACCTCATATCCAGAGAGCCAGTGTTGAAAAAGGAAGTGAAAAATGTTTTTATCTATTATTGAAATAGCATAAATATTACTCCCATCCTTGAAATTTAAAGAATAATTGGAAATGCTTCCTAGCACTGGGCAGGAATTGGGCAAATGCACAGATGCCTCTGGAAATGAAATCCAGGCAGAAGGGAAAATACTCCCTTGTTGTTCAGAAGGGAACTGATGTTCATATGTTTGGGAATTTACACAGATCCTCATTCAGTAAGGCACAGCGGCAGTAGCCACCTGCGGATACGGCTGGGGGCACACAAGAGAACGGGTATATCCTCTACATACCAGCTGTCCCTTGCAAGAACCAGTCTCCTCTTCACCCTCCTCTGAATGCCACAAGCTAGCTTTTTAGTTTAACGATCTTAAAAAAAAAAATGGTTTATTTAAAAGAGAAAAACTTCCTGCAAATAATTAACTGCCAAAAATGACCACTTAGGAGTTTTATATTGATTTATTTCTCTCTCCACCAAACGCTTCTGTTTTGTATCTTCCACTTACTACATTATCACTTGTCTATTTTGCATATTGGGGTTATGAATTTGCCTTTTCAGCTGTCTTAGGCTATTTGCGTATCTCGATTGTTGATAAAAATATGACAAATTGTTCTTGGCAATGGGAGGGGAAGGGTTTTAATGATAAATGGGCTTTGCACTGCAAGCGTATATTCCACACTTCCTATGAATGCCATCTCCTGAAAAGCTCATTGCAGTCTGACAAAACATTTTTCTGGATTTAGCCTTAAATAAAAATTTAATAGCCATATTAAATAGCAGAGGCTTCTTTTCCTTTTTCTTTTTTTTTCTTTTTGGCAGTTTTCCTCACCATTTTTCTTTCTTTAAGAGCTTTCTTTGACAACAGGACAGTGCCCCAGATTTCCCAAATCTTAGAATGCCTGGAAAAGGTTAATTGGAAAAGTCAGGGTTGCAGTTGGATAGTTAGTGCAGCTGTATTCTCTCTGCTGCTTGTTAACATTTTCTCAGTGCCTCAAGGCCCCACAACTCAGTGTCACTGCTGTCGCCGGTGCCCTGGCTGTGAGTCCACTCCCCAGCCTAGCTGGCTCCTCATTTCTATACGCTTCACTTTGCTGAGCCACTCCGAGCTGGCGTCATCCATCTAGTCACAGCTCTCTAAGTTTGCCATGTGCACTGACCCCGTGCTGACCCTGAACCATGATACAAACTATGGGATTGTAATTAATCTCTAATTACCCACAATACCTCACTGGGTATTCAGCCTGCTGTTCAGTTGTATTCCTAACCAATTCAGTCATCAGTGGAGCATTCAAATTCAGTGCAGCTCAGTGTTTAGAAACCAAGGGCTTCACTAATGTTGAGTGGCTGGGCTACTTAGAGGACTGCATCCACCTTGCTTTGCTCAGGGAGAGCTCTCCATTCAGGCAGGGCAGAGTCAGGCTCTGACTGTAGTTTGACGAATTGACGGTGCAATGCTTGCGTTCATGTTTCACCATTGAAAAGACAACTGAGCAGGCTGTGTGTGACACCGGTCATTTATCTCTATTAGTTCTTTCTTTAGCAGCTAGAGTTAGCAGCTAGCACAAATACAGGCTGGGTGGAGAATGGATTGAGAATAGCCCTGAGGAGAAGGACTTCGGGGTGTTGGTTGATGAGAAGCTCAACATGAGACGGCAATGTGCACTTGCAGCCTATAATGCCAACCATATCCTGGGCTGCATCAAAAGAAGCATGACCAGCAGGTTGAGAGAGGTGATTCTTCTCCTCTGCTCTGCTCTCGTGAGACCCCACCTGGAGTACTGCATCCAGCTTTGGAATCCTCAGCACAGGAAGGACATGGACCTGTTGGAGAGGGTCCAGAGGAGGGCCACGAAGATGATCAGAGGGCTCGAGCATTTCTCCTATGAGGACAGGCTGAGAGAGTGGGGGTTGTTCAGCCTGGAGAAGAGAAGGCTCCAGGAAGACCTTATAGCAGCTTTCCAGTAGGCCTTCCAGGGGCCTACAAGAAGGCTGGAGAGGGACTTTTACAAGGGCATGTAGCGATAGGACAAGGGATATCGGCTTCAAACTGGAAGAGGGTAGATTTAGATTAGATATTAGGAAGAAATTTTTCACTCTGAGGGTTGTAAGGCACTGGAACAGGTTGCCCAGGGAAGTTGTGGATGCTCCATCCCTGGAAGTATTCAAGACCAGGCTGGATGGGTCTTTGAGCAACCTGGTCTAGTGGGAGGTGTTCCTGCCTGTGGCTAGGGGGGTTAGAACTAGATGATTTTTAAGGTCCCTTCCAACATAAACCATTCTATGCTTCTATGATTTCTCCAACCAGGGGACAGGAAGAGACTGTCATTGAGTCTTAGCAGATCTTGCTGGAATGCATCACTCCTCTTTTAATTTAAGTCGTATTCCTGCTTCTGTCCAAGTGATGGTATTTAGGAAGGGCAGTTCCCTGGAAAGATGACCTGAGGATGCTGAGCTGAGACAGGGAACTAGTGCTGGGATTGTCAAGTGGTACTGCTCTTGACCTCCCAGTTAAATCCAACCCTTAAGAGGAGAGATTTTGTTTGTGAATGACTGTAGGGGCTGCTATGGACTGTAAGTTCAATTTCTCTGGTTATCCCACTGGGACAGGATATTCCACTCCTTTTGTGTACAGCAAATGCAAAGCCATCATACTGCAGCCCTTGAATGCTACACAGAGCACTTGAGAATCAAAGCTCCATGTACGAAAAGAGAAAAAACCTTCCCTCCCTGATTCCCATTACCTCAGCTGGCAAACTCTTTCCCCAAGTGTAGCTCTCCTACTATCTCCTCATGTCTCAACTTGTTTTCCTTTCTTTCCCCTTCCATACTTGCACTTTTCCACCTTTCCCCTGTCCTGGAATGCCTCACTGGCCAGCCCCTCACATCTTCTTGCCCACCGTCCCATTTTCCCTCCACCCCAAAATCTCTTCAAAGTTTCAGAGAGCCTTTCTTGGAGATGGGAGGGAATATTTTGGGTAGGACATGCTATATTTGTCAAAACATGGAGAAATCCCAGTTCCAATGACATGCTTGCCAAACCAGACCATGTTCCAGTGCAAATTAGTGTGGCTCACCAGTAGCCAGCCAACAGTAGGTGCCAGCTCTGACATGCTGGGTCAGAGCTGGGACTTTCAGGGCTGCTCTTGCTCCCTCATGTGCAACTGATCTCTCTCAGTTTCTGGTCTCCTCGCTGGGTGACAGACCTCCCCCTCAGCTCACAGGGATTTGCTGGGCTGCCCTGGGTGCCACCAAAGAGGGCAGCCAGCTGCTGCATTTCACTGTGAATACTAGAAAGAAAAAATTGTGATAGAAAAAAAAATTGAGTTACTTTTTAGTGGAAAGTTCTTAATTTTAAATGGAAAACTAGTAAATGTATCGATCTCCATTTTAAACTAGTTAGGCTCATTCTTTCCCGTGTTTGCACAGGGAAGCTATCTCAAAATCATACTGCCTTCAGAAGCTTCCTGTTTTCCAGTCTAAAGTTAGTAATATTTTACCTGCTTTGTGCCTGATAGATGCAATATATGTACATTCCAACAAAAAATATTAAATGTTCACAATGTGAAAACGTAGCTGGATTAAAAATCTTGTCATTTTTATTTATTTATGGCCTGATACCAGCTCAGCCTGATACCTGACATTGGATCATTAGTAGCTGTGTTTCTCTATGCGACAGCTCTTTCGTGCCCAGTATCTAGCAGCCGCCTCAACTCTGATGTAACAGTTGCTGTGGTGACTGTTTTGCTCCTAAGTTGTCATGATATATGAAATGATCACGTTAAAACCTGCCTAGCTTGTTTGAATATTCTAGATATTTAAACCTCTTCTTTACCAGCGATGACTTGCACTCCTTGCCTTTGCTAGCTCCTACGTGGGAGAAATGTGAGTACCAGAAATCTTTGTACCAGACGTGCTCCCTGTGTGCCATTTGACTTGGTTTTGACTTGGGGGGGCTTTCTCCTTAAGTGTTTAACAGAATGTTTCAAGGAAGGAGAAAGGGCTTGTCAGCAATCCCACAAAGCCTTCAGCTTGGTTGTGTGACACATGCTCCCAGGGTGAGATGCTGTCACCCAGTCAATCAGCCATTAGGCATGTAATTATGGCAACCAGTCATGAGACAGTTCCTAATTAACTCTTATTTTCCCCAGTGAACTAAGTTTCCCAATGTATGAAACAAAATGGGCAATTAAGACATTGCCTCCATCTACCTGGTGCATCCGTCAGTCGTCTGTTGCCCTATACTCAGTACCCAGCTTTAAGAAATAGCCTAACGTACCTGTTGGCACATTTTTTCCACATACTGTCTCCTCTTTTACTTACAGATCATCACTTCCCACACCAGGTGCTGGCAGCATTCCCACCTGCAGGACATGGCAAATACTAATGAAAACATCTTGAAATTTTTCACTGAGCATCTTTTAGACTTTGTCCCTTTAGTCACAACTCTTTATGAAATCTTAATATTTTTCTTTAGAGGTCAGTAAAATTGTTGGATTAATGAAAAAAAATTCTGTTTACGTTTACTTTGGTAATTCATCAAATGAAATGACTGCACCTGCAGCTGAGGTCCAAGGAACAGTCGTGTCCCAACAATAATTGTTTGGGGTTTTTAGTGACCTTCAAGTACCGTAACATCATTTTGAAAAATAGGTGAGATTTACCTGTGACCAATGTGGATGTATGTTATATGTAAACCCTGGCTGCATTTAGGGAACATGTCTCTATTGTGAAGCCAAACCTTAGATGAATGTGGGTAGCACTATTAAATAATCCACCCATTTATAATGCACAAATAAATGTTTCTTTCTTTCATTATTTAAAATGACAACTGACTCAGTTTATGATACTGATGTGCTAGAGATTCCAAAAGAAAGTATTAAGAAAAAAAACAACACCCAGTGTTTTTCAGCACCTGGTATTGCAGGCATCTGATAAAAACTCAGGGACCTGTGATTCATATTTGGCCTGCTTTTGACCCCTGAACTTTGTAAAGTGATGAAATTTGAACAGCACTATTTGCGTATTTAAACAGTTGGTTTTGAAAAGCCATGAGACGTACTTAGCACTGCCTTTTTTAAAAAATCAGCTTTCTATTTTCTGTCTCTTGCTCATGCATTTCTTTTTTTTTGTTTGGGCAGATTTCTATTATCACACATTGAGGGTTATTGAGCGGCACCGAGAGTAATATTCTGTTCTTGAATCATTTACCTGATGTGTGACCTTGGGCATTAAGTGAAAAGTTACTTCACCTATGTTAGAAATGGGCATAGAAGTGAAGTAAGTCCCAGCATGGAGGCTGTGTGATGAGGTAATTGTCTGTAGGCATAAGCAGGGGTTTGCGGGTCTGTTGTGTTATTCTGGTGTTATTGAACAGATGGCAATAATTCCATTGATACACAATACCTTATTTACCTTATCTGCTTATTTTGTAAATAAGTTCCTCGTGAACAGGTACAGTGGTAGGTGGTAGATTATTGCTGAGAAGCAATACTGTGAATTCTTTTGCTCTGTTTAAAAACAAAGCCTGTCTTCGGTTAGAGCTTCTCAGACACTTTCTTTTTTTCCCCTCTAAAGGACAAGCAGAGGTAGTTCCAGGTCTTATGTTTTTGACTAGCTTGTATCTAAATTTTCTTAAATTCATTACTTGGGACCAATCTCTACTACTCATGATTATTTTCTAAAAGCTTCTGTAACAGTTTGATAAACTACTTTGGAAAAGTAAGCAACGAAGAGAATCCACCTAATTTCTGAAAAAATTACTCCCTCCTGCCCCCCTTGAGCCAGCTAGTTGTTATTTATGGCACCCAACCAAAAGGTCAGCTCTTTGTCCAGAGGTACCAATTCCTTCTCTCAATGAATCCTTTTTTTTCCACCATATTAAGTAATTCTCAACCCTGGAAAGTAGAGTTCAAAATCTGTTCTCTAGATTTTAAGAAAACATGCTCTTTTTTGGCAGCCATTCTCAAAAGCTTGTGTGCATGTTTAGCTTTTCTAAAGTTAGTTGTCCTGTTGGACTTGGGCTTCTTGGTCTTTTAGCAGTGTTTTGGCAGGCAGGAGGAAGTGGAAGGTAATTTTTATGACTGTACACTGTACTGCAACAATCATCGATTTTTCAGTTGAGAGTTTGAAAAATGATCAGTCTTAGAAAGCTTTGCCTTTCCTGAAGTTGCGAGCAGGGATGAGAGCTGGGAACATGCTGGTCTGTTTATTTTGATTACTGTGGTAGTAACTGCTGTGGTGAACCTCAAACCTTCTAGGTTTTTCTCATATGCCTTGAGTTTGGAAAAGGACCTTGACCACCCAGCAGAAAATAAATGGCAAATTCCTACTGATTAAGAAAAAACTATTCTCCGTGTTGCAATGAAAGATATATCACATTTCATGCAGCTGGTGGGGAAAAGGTTAAGACAAATCTGGAGGGAAAAGGGAAATACTCCAGCTGGCTGCAGACAGCAGGTATACAAAGCATTGTCTCTCAGAAGAGAGGTGCTCTATTTAGGGGCTACAGACTTATAGCGAGAACAGCAGGGTTCAGTGCAGCTCAAACCAAACGAACCTACAAAGGTTTATTAGAGGGTGAGCGTCAGATGCACAGAGAGCAGGACTTGTCTATTAAAGATAAAACTGAATGCAGGAAAGGGTGGTTGGAGTAAACCTTTTCACTGACCTTTACTGTTTGACAAGGTTGCGAGGAACCAGATATTATCCTTTGGACATTTTCAGTGGAGTTTGGGGCTAAATATTGTCTATCCCAACAGAGAAACTGGGGTAAAACTCAAGATCCTAAAGGAAGAACTAGCAGAAGTTTCCTTTGGGGCTAGAAGCACTAGTGAAAAGCCCACCGTGACCCAGTAAGTCTAGTGATGCCATAGGGAGACTCAGTGACAAATATAGTTGAAAACAAAGGGGGGAAAATCCTCTTTTTTGTTTTGTTTATTTCTACAATGTATTTCTGTTGCAAGCATGGAAATTTTGGGCTGCTCCCCATGATCATTCGAGTGACATTTTATACAGCCATCGAAAGGCTCTTCTGCCTTATTTTCCATTTTTTCCTTTATTGATTTTTCTCTTTAAGACTTTAATTCACTCTTCTTCAGTTGCTACAGTTAAGAGAGAAATTCTGTAGATCACATAGAGATAACATTCCAGCCTACACTGGGTCACTCACACCTCACATAAGAATACAAGCTTCCTGCAGACAGCTAGTCCTTTCCTGCCTTTCAGGCCTTTTTACTCCATCTTTTCATTTTTTTTTTCTCCCTTAGTATTTGGGTCTTAATCTTTCTTTAGACTTATCCTTCACGCTGTGCTCATCTGAAATGTACCAATAATTGCTGCTACCTATATGTGGTTTGATCATTCTGTGCATTCCTTGTTGAAACTATCAGTGAAACAAGACATCTAAAATATGATTCTGTAGAGTTAAGGTAATATTTTGGGTGTCTGAAATCTCTTATAAATTGTTCTGTAGACAGTCAGTTTTTTAAAAGAAAAAATGACAGCAACAAGCCAACCCTAATGACATATTTCAGTGTAATGCTGTAATTTTAGCCCCTGCCATGAACTATTGCTGTTGTACAGTAAAGTATTTTGCTAGTAAACGGTGAAGTGATTTACAGTAAGGCCCTTTCCCTTTATTCCATCCTTCCATCAGCAAAATTCCCATCTCGCCAATTCCAACGTATTAAAAGGAAAATACTCATCTGAAGCACATTAGACACCATGTGAGTGCCCTACAAATAGTAAATAGTAAAGACGAGCTGTTGTAGTTTCACCTTGTTTATCTTCAGATGGTTTTGAAAAGGCAGAAGATGAAGGTGCTTCTTGCCTTGAAGTGGATGAAGTGTACCAAGTGCATGATCTGTTTACTGGTGTCAGTGTTTTTAGCTTGTTCCCGGATGTGTGCACAGTAATGTGCAAACACATTTAACTGCCTCTGCACTAATCAGCCTTTTTCCAGGAGGCCAAGTATTTTTTTAATAAGACCGTTTTCTCTTCCTTTTTCTCTTCTCTTTTCTCTTCCTTTTTCTCTGGTTCCCACCTGCTGGAACTCTCCTGCTCGAGTGTTCTTTCCGTTTTCTGTTGCTCACTGCAATTAACTTTCTAACAATTTTATTCTTAACTGGTGGGTGCGTTTCTGTGGCTCTTTGTGGCTGACCAACTTCAAGATCTGTTACCCTCAGCTGCCATGTAAGAATTTGTTACAGGATGAGTCAACAGGGAAAAGATGGTCAGTGGCTACACTAATTGTTGGGTCAGTGCTTGGCAAGCGGGACCTCAGACCTCTGCACTGTTGCAGACTGAGGGCACTGGCGAGGAGGACAAGGACTGCCACACCAATTTCCAGGTCTTGTGGGGCCTTCATTTCTGAACTTGGGAGGCATGAATCAGAACTGAGCTCTGGAGCACTAAGCCACAGAGCTTCCATGGCTGGCAAGTATAGGGCCGGAAATTCAGATGAATAGAGCGCTAAATGTTTTTTTGTTTGACGCTCATGCTTAACAGAAAATGATGAATCCATTAGCAAGTCCTGCTGCTGCCAAAAGAAACAGACTTGCACTTGTAGATTGCTTTCATTCTGTGCTATCAAGCCACTGCATGCTCAGGTTTTGCAAAGCCGACAGTCATCTATCACTTAAAAATGGGTTTTTTAGAGGTACAGTCGTCTTTGTCTTAAGTGTGTGTATGTGTCTGCTTGAAAGTGTCTCATTAAAATGTGCTGGCCTTGTCGAGCACCTCAAACAAAATCCATAGTGGAAAACGTCTTATTTTCTGTTTGCTTTGAATTATTTCAAAGTTTGTCACTAGTTTCACATGACAATTGGGCATTTGGAGTGATTTTCGTCTGTGATGATGTGTCAGAGAGACTAGATGGCTCTTACTATACACAACGTGAAAAATGTGTCAGTGGAGAGTGGACTGGGGCGATTTTGAATTCATAAAGGGGCAAAAACATTTCTGAGCCTGATTGTACTTATTCAGGCAAAATTCCCTGCAGCCCTAAGTATCCCACTGAAGGCAGTGGGACTCCTGAATATGTAAAGGATCCAGGATCAGATGAGTAATGTCTCTAGAAACAAAAAAAGTCCTAAACTAAAGATTTTTTTTCTTCATGAGATACTTTACCCAGCATAGTAAAAACGTGTATTTATAGCCTAGATTATGCTTTGTTTTGTGGGTTGAAAAAACACATTTTAGACTTGGCCCCTTTCCTGAACAGATGTTACTGGCCTGGGTGAATAACTTATTCAAGCATACGATTTAACAGAATTGGATGAGAATTTTTGCCAAACTCAATTCTGACTAAAACTGAAATCTTTCACCACTTTTCTTCTCTCTGTCCTACAAACTCTGCTGTTCAGTTCGGCCACTCTCTG
Organism: Anarhynchus alexandrinus; assembly: GCA_008711295.1. Lineage (NCBI taxonomy): Eukaryota > Metazoa > Chordata > Aves > Charadriiformes > Charadriidae > Anarhynchus > Anarhynchus alexandrinus. The sequence goes on along the minus strand of VUYV01000072.1, from coordinate 254,638 downwards.
TCTTCTGGCTGTGGCTTTTCAGGGGTTACATCAACCCCTTTGGTTTCAAACTTATGTTATTCCCATGCAAGAAAATCTGTAAGCGATTTTTTTTTTTTTAAATTCAAATATGATTCTTCCTTGAGGAAAGGACTGTCAGAGTAACATCAGGAGCTTCAATGTTTGTCTCTCACTGATTTCTGACACGAAATATGTTCATTTTGCTGGTGCAAAGATGTTTGTTTCTAATTGCCACTGCTTCTAGCTCCAGCTGGCTTCTTTCCTTCTTGCACATTATCACCAGTATTTGAGGTTTTGCAGGTCAAATTAGACCCGCAGTGACATCTGTGCCACCCACTGCTTTCAGAGAGACTACCCAGGTGTGGCTGAATGCAGTTGGATAAACAGTCCTCTTCTCTCTGTGCAAGAGGGGACAGACTGGATCTCCTTATCTCTTGACCTTGATGGGTCTGTGGTCTAACAGGACTAACAGAAATGAATTTGTTGCCCAAGCCTGTACTGCATTAGGAGTAAGGAACAGGTGTTTTAATTGAAAAGGTGACAATTTTTACAGAGGTATCCCTGAGTTTGAGCAGTAGTACCAAAACAGTATCACCTGTTCCTGGTGAGGAACAGGACACTGGCTGTCATGCTTTTTCACTCCCCTGAGGTACTACAACTACCTCCCAACATCACTCTAATGTGCTAACCCAGAGCTGCAATGTGTCATTAATTCTGAAGCTGTTACTGAGGTAAATCCCATAGAAAGGATTTTTTTTCACCTCAGGAGATGTTCTTGGTGTTGGGGTCTGTGTCAAAGAGCAGGAAGGCAGACTCTTCTTATGCCTGACACCACACCTTCTCATCACTGAAGTCATCAGCACTGCATGTAGGTGAAAGAGAGTAGACCATAAATGCGTCCAGTACTACCTAGAAAAAAAAAGCTGTGTAGCAATGTACAACAGTGTAGCAATGTCATTGTCAATGGTGCCTTTCCAAGAACTGAAATCACCCACCTGAACTATTAAAACCCTCCAAGAAATTCGTAAGGGGGCACGGTGTCCTTGGCCAAGCCTGATGATGAATGTAGAATGCACACTTGCTCTTCTGGAAGATTGTGAGGTGTCCTCTTGTGTGTCTGGTTTCCCATAAAGGCAAATGGAGAGGGAATAGGTTAGTGGGTATTTACACAGTTCCATATTACATCTTTGAGCACATAGTTGCAGGTCAGGGTGTATATGTGATGCAATCATTGAAATGCTGTTAGTAGTTGGAGCCTTAAAAAAGTATAATCAAGGAAAATATAAATAAACAACTGCATTACACACATAAAATATATTAGAAATCAATGTGTTTACTGCATCCTGAATTAGGAACACAGCTGCTTTATAAACTGTTTTACATATACTCTCTGACAAGCTTGGCCTCTTGATTTCAATAAATAGCAGTTTTGAGTATTGCTAACTCACTGCCCAATGGTTATGCCTGCTTTTCACAGACTTTTAAATACTATCATTGCTCTTAAATATGGATGAGAAATACTTGAACAGTTCTAGGATTTGCTTATCTGTGCTGTAGCCACAAGTTTCAATGAGTATTTTGCATGGTTGGGTCCCTTTTGTCTTGCTTCTATATGTTTGCATGCAGTGCAATTGCATCTGTTTCTTGAGGTTAGTGAGGCAGCAAGTGCGACTGCTCTGTTCATAAAAACACATTAGTAGAAGTATTTGAAAATACCAGCACCGATATTTTTTTCCTTTCTTGGTCTGTTGACATATTAGAAAACATACTCTGTAAATCTCGTGTTTTAATTCCTCTTTGGAGCACAGTTTAATGCTTAAAGAAGCATTTGCCTGCCTATATTGTTATAAATGCATCCGATTCTTAAAAGACAACATGGAAAGTAATTCTTGAAATTTAAGGAATTTGAAGGAGCTATATTCTTAAGATATTAAGTCCATGTATTAAAGGTATACAAGCAGATTCTCAGACGCATTCACATACTCAGTTTGGCAAGAGGATCATCTATATGAGTAGCTCTTTGTTTTCGTTTCTGTGATTTGTACAGGTTGTTACAGCACTCAGACTGATACTAGCAATAATTGAAAATTCTTCACAAATACTTTAAATCTCAGGGGCTGAATTCTACTTTACTCACTGTAGTCTTATGCCGGGAGAGCTGCATTTGGTTTAGTACAGTAATCCAGCTTTAAACTGGGACAGTGCAGGGGAACAGGGAAACAGAGTTGCATTCCCCTATGTTCTGTTCTGATGTTTAAAAAAAATGACATCAACTGTCAGATTTTATGTTGAAAGTCTCATCTCCTTTGACCATCGGTGGCACTGATCCTGCTCAGTAGATCTTGGGTGAGTCCCAGGTCAGTCACTGGGACTACATAGGATGTGGGTCATCACTGCCTGGTACATCCTGTTTCAGGTTGTCATTGAATGTGTCTGTGTGCTGCCATTTTTACTATGAGCGTCACAAGTATGTACAGAGAGATGCAAGTTTGCAAGGACGCTTTTGTAAGCATGCCCTGGATGAAACAACAGAGTTTAGAGAGTTTATTCAGTCCACTTTCCCCAGTCCCCCTTTAGTCAAATACCTATTGACAAGTTGTTTTCCTTGGGGGAGGGAAACAGATTTAGCCTTTGGAAATAAGCTGTACAAAGCAACAGTAGTTCTCCACCAACAGAGGTCATTCATTCACTTGTAGCTTGCTATGTTCTGGGTGCTCTGCTGGGGACTGGGGTCTGCTCTTATTGACCCTGCAGAGCCTTGACTCTCTGCTTTGGGTTTTGAGTGGGAATCCTCCTATTGACTCCCAGCACCTGAAAGCTGGCTACACAGATTCTGAACTAGTCAGTGAGGTTGTTTTTTATTGATGAAGAGAAACAGATACCTCCCTATGGAACTGCATCCCATCCTAAGATACATGTCTAAATAGCTGTGATGAACTGCCCTTTCTGAGGTTTTCTCTGTACAGCCACAGATTATAAAAGGAGCAGAGTAGCTTAGACCGAATGGCTGATAAGAGGAAAGATGACTCCATGCATAGGCAGTCACAGCGGGAGCAAAGAGCCTGTGACTCAGGATGGCAGAATTTTATACCCATACTAAACAGCTTTAGATAGCTAGTCTGGCAATGAAAAAACTCTGGCTGTCTTTGATGAAAGCAGCTATAGGTCCTGGGAACTGTTCTACCTGATGGGGAGATGAGGGGCGAGAGAAAAAACATGTACCCGCACTTTAAAATCATCTGTAATTCAGTAGATTGTCAGGAACCCTCTATTTCGCTCCTGAGTAACTGGTTTGTGAAAGCTGAACTGGTGATAATGCACTTTTAAGTGGGCATGAAACATGCAAAAATGCAGTTTAAACATGTTGCAAGAGTTCTGACCCCTTAAAATATGGTGCTTTCTGTACAATGAAAGTATTTTTGTAGAAGTTGCTACATAACAGCACTTAAAGCGAGGCAAAAGATTATTAAAACACCGCTTCTGGTGATATTAAAGTCTTCATCCCAAGGTACTGTGGAGCAAATCCAATGTGATGCAATTACTGAGGTGGGATCCATCAATGTGCTAAGAGAGAAGCTGTTTGGAAGAGGCTGTCTTAAAGGTGACACAAAGTCTGTGATCCGATGGCTTTGCATTTCCACTGCAATGGCTTCACATTTCCACGTGAAACTTCCAAGTCTTTCACGAGGTGGGAGCGTTTAACATCCTGATATGGTGGTAAAGGAGCAGAAAGACCAAGCAGAAGTCACAAAACAGCAAGGCCACAATTAGGCCAACCTCAGCTCAGTCTATATCTGTGCTCACTTTGTTAGACCTCACTGATAAATTGAGGGCAAAGCCTTTAGTTTTCCCTCTGGGCAACAAAAACATACTCTCCCAGTAGCGTAACTGCTCAAAGGATATGTTGAGAAGCACAAAGTCTCCAGTCGTCCTGGAAACAGTAGGTCAGATGTGTGTCCTGAGGCAGACTGACCCTAGCGCCTCCTAGTACCTATAATACTCAGAAGTCAGAAACCTTACTTGTCTCACTCATTTCTTCTGTTTTGTTTGTTTGTTTTGTTTTGTTTTTCTACATTTTTTGCTCACTTGGATGATAAAGCCAGGTGTTTTGGGGGTTTTGTTGGTTTTCTTCTTTTTTTTTTTTTCTTTTTTCCTTAATTAGTTTCCCTGTCACACAAGGCTGCAAGGTTTGAGCTGCAACATCATTAGAAAATGCTTCTTTTTAAAATAAGCATTTCCACAATAATTTTAAGAGATAAAGTAGCTCAGAGAATTGTTTCCAAGGTCTTTGCACTTGAGCAGGTGGCTGCACTTTTGGTCAAAATAAAGTTAAACATTTCCTATTAGCATTTTAGCTCAATAATAGCAGATCTGGACTATCTTTAGAAAAGTGTTTTCTTAGAAGAGCCAATCCTTGAACAAAATAAGTTGGGATTCATAGAATGTTTTGGAAGATATTTCTTCACACTCTGTGGCAAAGTATCAACTTCTGCTGTCTGTTGATTCAAAAATTAGAGGTGTGCAGTAGTTGCTCTGGCAACAGTCTCGTTTTACCCCTTTGCTCATTTCCAACCTGTTACTAAATTACTAAGCACTGGAGTGATGCATCAAAGAGCACCTAGAGATGCTGTTAATGTAATGAAACCGAGCCTTCATCTACTTAAAACATGTTGTGTCAGCTTGGAAATAAGACAGGTGATTTCTTTACCCCCAGAAGTTGGCACCATGTCAACTACTTAAAGTTTTAAACTTATGAAAACAAGGGCTACACCAAAAAAATTCCTTGTATGGAATTTACTGACGAGTTGTACCTGGGAACACTGAATTTATTTGTTAGCAAATTTATAGAATACCCTTTTTACTTTCGTGGTCACAACATCTGTCAGGTGATTTTAGTATTTTTAAGTACTTCAGTTGGTATTTTCTCTGTGTATGTCATAAAATAAATGTGTAGATTTATAGCTACTATTGCAGACCTTTACCAATAAGATTACTCCTTCAGATGGAAAGAAACTGAGGACATGAATCGCTGTTATTGAAGGTGGTACTGTGCACTTTTTAAGTTTTCTCACATCTTTTTTTGGGGCACTTTCTAAAATGATAAAAGGCAAGGTTTTTATTGGTCAACTAGAGCATTCACCTCTGAGTTGCACAAGAAAATTGTTTTAAGTATTTTTAAATAGAGCAACAATTTCAGCACTACAGTAACCATCTAAAGGGAGACCCTTTGGGGCTCAATATCAGGGGAGTGGGGAGGCTCAGATTTATCAGTCTTGCTTGGGTGCCACATCACTGTGCAGGGTGGCATATCAGCCACGGCAAGTCCTGGTGCCCAGAGTCTCCCAGGAGTCTCACACCCTGCTGTACAAATGCTCAGTGTGTTTCTAGCTAGTATTTCAGTCTCAAGAACTTTCACTCTGCTCTGAAGGAAGGGATAAAATTAAGGAAGAAACATATTCTTCTCAAAAAAGATGCTGTTTCCACATCACACTATGAGACCAGTTTGGCCCCCTGTTTTACAGGCATGAGAGTGTGAGCTGAACCCTTGTGTCCTCATCTCCTAGGATAAGGTGGGGAAAGATAAAAATTATAAGGTTCAGTGCTGCTGCCCTACCCTAACACAGAATCTCATCTCTGGTGTGACACTTATCCAGGCACTATGCTTGTAATGCATCATCAGTTCATCTGCTGTGGCAGCACTGCAAGACCTTTTACTCGGTTTACTTGGTGCAAAGGGGCAAAGTGAGATGAGGGTCTCATCTGGATACCTCTCTGTATTGTACTCCTGGTTTATAAACACTTCTGCCATATGTAGCATAAGTTCCTGAATTTATTACTTGCATGAAGTCATGTTTGGCTATGATTTGAGAGGTTATATATATAAGAATTGCCTTTTGATAATGTTTTTCCACAGCATCTGTAGAATATTATCAAGTGGTAGGAGACCAACTAGTAAGACCTTCCATAATGTCAGCAAAATTTCAGCTCCGTAATACACTTGTAGTTTCCCAGCTTGAAAACCCAGTACTAAGCCTTTAAAATGACACTGTAAGCTACAGAACTTTGTTTTAAAAGTAAGGTGCCAGATAATGCCTATAAATGTAAGTGTTTGTTTTTAGCCTCACGTTGCAACCTTTTTGTATGTAATTCTGGTATATTTGCACCGGCTTCTTTTGACTGTCGTTTTAAATGTGTAATGTTTTTACCAGGTGGGCTATAGACCTGTGTTATCACTACAGTAAAAAAGGCCACATGTACCATGTTACAAAGTGCAGAACATACCAGATATAATTTCCATATTGGGTTTGGAGATCAGACTTAAGCATAACTTTGCTCCAGATGCAAGATGTGGACAACAGAGACATGTTTTGTTACAGGTTTTACTAATGCAGATTTAAAATAACATGACTGAAGTTCTAAATTGCTATGACAGTTACACCTTTTCTGGATAAAAGAACCAGCTGCAATGTTATGCCTGGTTTTAAAACCAATATACATGATCTGAACCAGATTTTTTTCATCATAGTTTTGAAAATTTCCTTCCAGACAGAGGCAGTGTTTAGGAACATTTCAAAGAAATGTAAACATGCACTTAGACCGAATAACTTGTGTCCAGGCCAAATTTCAGCTGAAGTGTTTATTATTTTCTACCTCCTTTCAAAATTTCAGTGGCACTTTCCTTTAGTTGTATTCTCCTTAAATTTCCACACTGGTGCAGTGTAGCTGCATGTAGTTAGACTACTAAAGAAGCGCCTCAGCCCAGGGGAAGCTGAGATCGGTGAGAGGCTTTCCCAGTGCTCAGAGCTCTGCTCTCCCATCTGGGAACAATGCTGCCGGATAGGGCAATGCTGCAGGAGCCAGCATGGCTCCTTCCTCTGGTATTTGACACTGGGCAAAAAAAAAGGCAACTTGATGCATGAAAAATGGCACAAAGGAGCTGGTCAAGAGGGTAGGAGCAATATATGGTTTTGCTGGAGAGACCAAGTTATTCCTTCTGATACCTGAGGATATTTCTTCTGAACTTAGCACTCAAAGAGGAAAAGAAGAAGCTGTAGCTGTCCTTGGCAATATTTTGCAGTCAACGTGTTAGAAAAGGATCCAAGGAAGATCAAAATCTAACAGGGAGGTACAGAAATCATTGCTGATGAATGAAAGCTCATAGCTGTTATATGTCCATAAATATCACATATTATAGGATGTTCTTTAGCTTGTGTGCTGCACTATATAAACTTCCCTGTATGCTTTTTGGCAGAATTTTGCTCCCGTGCAAACATTTTACAAACTGTGGCATGAAGCAGCTTGTTTTGCCTACAGCATCAAAGTCTTGGTGTCTCACAGCTTATAGTGACTCATGCTTTTCTTTGCAGTTTGGTTCCCTCCCCATAAGACAGCACAGTATGGCCCATAGCTGGTTAATAGTTTTGCTGAGTGTATTGATGTCTTTTTGGTTGAAAGGATCACATGAACAAACAGTAAGATGAGCAGCTATGGATAAATAGATGATCAGGATAATGCTAATTGCACTTAAGTGGAGGAGATCAGCAGAGTAAAGACAAAAGGAAAAAAAATCAGTGACAAATTTTGTTGTCTTGCCCTTATTCTAACTCTTCTTGTACAAACAAGCTTTGCAAAAGAAGTGAGAACAAATGAATCCAATACGGCTTTGATTATTTTTAGATTGGCATTGATATGTTGTGACTCTTCTTCCCACATAACGTTAGAAGTAGAGGTCAGTGCTCTACCGTTTTTTTAATTGAAAGACCATCAGCATAATTTTGAAACGTAATTTTCCAAGGAACAACATACCTTGGAGAGCATAAAAGCAAATAATAACAATGCAGTTGACCTCAGTAGTTCCTGAACGTTTTATCAAAACCTATCTGTTTCTAGGAATGGTGTCACAGAGTGTATGTAAAAACACCGGGATCTCAGAGTGCTCTGCTTTGCCTGAAAGTACTAAGCAAAGAAAATATCATACCTGCTCTGAGCCCACCCACCCTTCTGACCAGCAAAAAGCATCGTACTGGAAACATGAAATATGTACAAACACCATATGCATCACAATATGCAGTCAGAGCCTCATAGATAAATTTAAAACCAAAGGATACAGTTATGAGATACTTCAAGTGTCCTGTTATATCTTCAGATATCAGCGTAGCCATATGAGATAACTAGAGAAATGTTACAAAGTGTCTTCATGCATATTTCAGGAATTTTATGAGTATCAGTGACTTTGCACATAAAAGTTATCATGGACCAAAACTTTACAGAGATAGAAACATTCTTATGAATCTTTTCCTCTAAAATCAGAAGTTCTTAATGCTTTAGTTGAAGAACTCTTCAGAAATAATCAGGGTAAGCTATGTGCTTCTCCATTAAAAATTGCTGAGTCTGCCTATCAGGGGCCTGCCCTACTGGGACTTTAACAGTGTAATACACCAAGAGTAAATGTACCGTATACCTCAGTCATGGCTCTGTATTTCTCAGAAACTGAGAGGCAGCAAATGTCAGGGCAGCCGTATGAAAGCCATTGAACAGCACACATTTGGGCAGCTGTGGGAAACTACTGATTATGGGCTAAGTACTAAATCAGGACTGGGTCCCCAGTGGAAAGGTCTAGAAGAGACTCCAAGGAGTGGCTGACATTTTTCCCCAGTGGAATTTGAATTCTTGCCCATGCAGCATCACTCCTTTTGCGATATCCTGAAAGTCTTCATGCAGGAGGTCCAATGGGAAATTCTGTAAGTTGGAGGAGACAGAGAAGACACAGAACGGCCACAGTTTGTGGCTGCAGTCCAATTTAAAGAGCAAGAACGAAAAAGATGCAGTTTTAGGAACAGTTCCATTTGTTCTGTTCTTCAGCGCTGTGTACATTTTATTTATGTAATTATTAGATATTAATGTATTGCTGAGCTTTTCATTGAGAATGGGGCTCTTGACCCATTCAATAAATTCAATTGCTTGAATGAAGGAAAGTAAGAAGTAAAATGGTGGCCTTGATTCAACCTAAAATCTGGATGGTTTTCAATTTCACCAGAAGCTGGATCCTTATCCTTAGATCTAACTTCCTGTTATAGATTCTTGGTGGGACCCCAACTCTTTATTGTCTTATGTACAACAAAAGTATTGAATCAGTGTCATGGAAATCCTTTGACAACAGCAGTCCTCAAACATTTTCTGAATTTAGGGAAAAAACTTCATGCACAGAGCTTAACCATGAACCTCAAGTTTGAGTGCAGACCTCCTGTGTGTCTCATAAAATCTCCTATTAATCCTAATTCAAATCTAAAGAAAATCTTCTTTGCTCATCCTGTCTTCAGTGAAATCCTTTGCTGATTCCCTCCCCAGCTATAACAGAGGATGAATCAAGCAATCCTCACCCTGCGGGCACCAAGCAACCCCACCCTCTGACATCAGCGACTCTGCAGGAGGAGAAGGGACTGAGATCCAAGGATGTGAAATGTTATTTGTGGGTTTCTTGTTCTTCCTCTTCTACTAATGACAATACAGAAGAATGTTTATTCTTAGTAAACGAAAAGCAAACATTGAAGTGTCATTTAGACATTTTTCTGTAAAGTGTAACAGAGTATGTTAAAGTATATCAAACTCTTAAAAAGCACATTACCTTGTCAAGTGCTGCATATGAAAAGGTCAGCGCTGGTCTTCTTTTTTTCTACATATGAATCATAGACAACAAATAAGACTTAACATTTTCCTTACTATTTTAATCTGCACCATTATTTATGAGGGTTCTCAAAATACTTGTAACCCTTAGAAAATATTCTAGCATAGGCTGGTATTATTACCCGCTCATGTTACAAACGAGACACAAAGACTGCACAGCTGAATTTTTCCAAAGTAACTACAGGCTGGGGCAGAGAAAGGGCATCTCAGCTTCTGAGTATCCAGCCTGAGTTGATACAGGGCTTTACTATCAGACGTGCTCTCACATACCAGTGAGAGGTACAAATGTTCTGCATCTCTGAAAAATAAACACACCATTCACATAGCTAAGGTTTTGTGTAGCAAGTAAGCAAAAGCTCCAGAAAAGAGAAATTCTGACTGCACTGAAGGACCGCTGATGTGATAAAACCGGTGGGATAGCTTTAATTTTCACATTCAGGCTTTCACTGACAAACAAGTGCCCAGTTAGTTAATCAGGCTGCCAGAGCAATTCTGGGCAACTTCTTCCCTCTAAATAACTTTGGCAAAGTCAGACTCATATATATGCTGTGCTCTCTAGCTCAGAGTCACTCAGGAACATTCTTCAAAAGGCATTTTTGTGTCTTTATAATTGAATTGATTCTTAAGTTGTGCCACGGGTGTACACCTTATCAAAGGAGAGCTAGCACTCCATTTGTTCATAATGCCCTCTAGGAGGAGGTTTAACATGCAATGTTTGTTGTTTCTAGCAGGTCTCTCTGCAGAGAGAGAGGTCGCTACTCAGGGAGGCACTTTCCTCCTTGGAAACAAGAAAAGAAATCACCGGGAAGGAGGGGAAAATGCATCTGGGTAACAGGAGGGGATCTTGTCAATCTTCAAGTCACTAGAAAATGATCATGAAAGTCTTTTGTTAGAGAAGCCTATAATGGTACTATTGCTTGTCTATTGTGGCCACTAACAGCAAATAGCCTGCAAGGGCAGGGGAGATATAGGATTAGACAAATTGTGAAGAGGGGCTCTAGATGCTTGAAAAGTGCATTCCTGCTCACCAAGGTCAGAGGGGTCAAAATAGTGTCATCATTCATCCTCAATGGAAGTATTTCTATAAACAAATTGACCTTTAAAAACATCCATGGCATATATGGAATAATGCTAATGATGTACTATTGGATTTCTTCCACAAGTGGAAACAGAAAAGCAATTGTAATTCACTTATGTTGAGTTGGAGACTATGTTGTACAGTACTTTTTCTACTGCTAGAAACTGCAGGCATCCTGAAAAAAATAATTTAGAAAGCTTAATTAGTATTGTAATTTTTGATGCAGTTTAGGAATAAGCCCAGTTTGTACATTTATTCAGAGTTCTCATCCGTATCCACATGTGTATTTCTGGAGACAGCACTGGGTTGAAGATATACGTATCTATCACAGGTAGGCAAAAAGGATGTACTGAATCTTTCCTGATGGAAGGGGGACTGAGTACCAACTCTCTCTGTCCAGCCTAGCAATGTCACTCGTTCTTCTCAGTTGTGCTTTTGAACAGGGTCCTTGCCCAGTCCATCCTTTGACTTCAATACTTAGTGGGCCTATAGCTTAAGTAATTTGATCAGAGGTTGCTCGTTAATAAGGAAATTGGTCTTCCATAATGCACTGGAAGTGCATGAAAAGAGCTACAAGAAGACAATGATAGACATAGATATTATACTGAATGGCAGCTGCTAAATATATGTGTGCTGATAAATGTCGGTGAAGTAACTTCATATGGTAAGACAAGTTAAACGTTTATTTCAAGCTTTAATTAAAAGGTACCTCAGTGAAATTTTCAAAAGCATCAAAGTTACCAACTACATTTTGAATTATTCTCCCTCTATGTGCAGTCAAGGGCATGTTTTCTCTACCGTCTTGTAGCATGCACATTATTAGTTTGCAAAATCACAGTATATAAGTGACTACAGATGAGAAAACTGCCCTTGACAGTGGCTGTCTACTCTGCAAAGTAATATTGTTTCCAAACGGCTGAATAAAAGCACATTAACAGCAGGAGTCAACAAAGCTAGTTTTATGATTTTTATTTTTAAAGAAAGACTTTAAAAGTGCCCCTGATACTTTTTTAGAATCTTTTTCAACTGGATTTTTCTTGAACAATACTTACAACATCCTGATCTTCGGGGTCAAATCACTCTCTCAGTTCCATGCTGTGCAGTTCTGAAAATTTAGAACGAGTTTAAAAGTTTGAAGGACTGACTTTAACCACCAAGCTTAAACGTAGAGAGATTCAGGCATTCCCTGGGTCCTCCAAAGCATAGCTCTTTTTGCAGGTTTCCATCATTTTTTGGAGATGTATTATGGTCTCTACAAAATAGGGAAAAAAAAAAAAGAAAAACAAGACTTTCAGTTTAATAGCTAACAAAATATAATATAGTAATCTACGAAGCACAAATGACAACTGATACTAGAAGAAAGGCCTTATCATTTTAAACTACTTAAGATCTTCACAGAATTAAGGAACTGGGCTGAGCCTTAGAAGATCTGGTGTTAGTTTTCTGGTTTTACATCTAGTATATATAACCTTGGGAAAGTCACTTAAAAGCTCTGTGACCCTGCTGTAAAATGGAGACAATAACACCTCTTCTTTCTTGCTCCCTCTCCTGTACGTTTAGAGTGAAGACCTCTCAGGTCTTTTGTGGGAATGGACAAGAGAACTCCAATATATTTTGGTACTTTGAAACAAAATGAGTATGATCCAAATCTCTCCGTTCTTAATCCTTTCGCAGACAATTAAGCAAACAGAATGCAAAATAAGGCCTAAAGGGAGTATTACTTGAATTTGGGCACTTACAGGAAGATTTCTAGATGAGAAGTCAATAAGTTAGTTACCAGTTGGTTTTTCTGGGATACCTAGAATAAAGTTAAACAAAAAGCTTCATTTTACTGTTTTGGGGTGGAATCCAAATATTCTGAAAAACACTTTGGACTTGATTTTAATTTACTTATTTTTTACAGCAGAATATCTTATGTCCATGTCAACAAATCCTAGGCCTTCTAAAAAAATAGCATAGTGTATTTTGGTATAAAAGTTTATGTTATGGTTGAGCTTTAAGCACTCTAATGGCTGTGACAGGAATGAGAGTCATGAGAAATTCTTGGAAAAGTTCCTGATATTCAGCGGGTCTCAAGATCAGGTTTAGCTTTGGGGTTGAAACTAAAGATACCAAAATATGTCTCCTGGAATTAGCAAAGTAATTTGAGCTGGCTAAGAATGCAGTGGTCCTTGCTATGGGGGATCTCAAAAGTCATTGCGTATTTGCTTCCTTTACGGGAGAAAGTGGAGCAGGGCAGGGAGGAAACGCAGTGTTGACTTGGATGCCCTTTAATGTTGGTTAGCAGTTATTGAGAAAGGAGTTTCTTCAGGATAGAATGTCCTCCACATCTCCTCCTATAAGATTAATATTCCCCCCATTGTGTCAATGGTTTAAAGAGATAAACTCTTGAAAGAGAGCGTGCTTTTAAAAAGTAATTAAAAAGTGAAGCTAACAATGATGGACAGCAATTGAGACAGCACTAATGCAGAGCACCTGAAAGTTAAGTCTTTCCATTGACTTTTGTAAGTTTTTGAGAGTTCAAAGCTGCATTTAGCTGGCAGGGGACCACCTTTGAAGGTGCTTGGAAGAAGTGAATGAAGAGAGATTTGAAGAAGAGAGGGAACATTAAACTGAAGAGGTGATTTCAGGAGCTTCATATCAGGAAATGAATCATGCGGTGGTCTAAAGCTATCAGCAAAATGGGAAAATTTTAAAACAACTGGGCGACTCTTTTCAGCTAGTCCTTATGTATGTGAGGGGTTATCACCTAAATACAAATGCATGCACGTAAATCATATTTAGATGTCAACTGCTGGAATTTCTCACCTCTGAATGTGGGCCTCTTCTTAAAAGAGTCTACATTTTAATTGATAAAACAGGGCATTGAGAATTAAAAATTCTTACATTAAACTCTCCCTTTGAAATAGCTGTCCAAATTCCAATTTACCAGGTGTTTGGAGAAACTAGAAGCAAGACTCTCATTCTTCCAGTTTGCAGCACCCTGGGCACAGTGGGAAAACTTGCACATCCAAAGCTACTCAACCTAGAGTTCCTGTTGCAAGGTCTTGAGAGATGCAGTGGAGTGGAGGTGTACGGGATGGAAGCACGGCACCGGGGCTCCAAGCCCAGCTCTATTCCTAACCTGCTGTGGGATATTGGTCACAAGGTTTGAAGGAGATAAAACAAGAGCAGTAGTGAAAAGGGCTGTTCAGAGAAGATGGCTCATAGCGAGGTGCTGTCAGGGCACAAGCCAAGAGCTCCATTTGCTACTTGTGGCCCTCCACCAAGGTGCTGCAGACCAGGTGCCACACTGCAAACCTGCCTCCATGCCAGCTCTAAAGGTGACCTGAACGTGACCCTGCAGCTAAAGAGACTCATCCACCCAACCTCACCTATAGGTTCTGCTGGAACAGTTTCCTTTCCGTCCTTTAGTGTTATTAATTGTTATTATTTCTTTAGAATTTACACAACAATAAAAGTGAGGCTTCAGTTCCCGGCTGCAGCAACCCCTCCCACAAATCAAAAGAATGTGACTTTCATCTTGAAAAGACTGAATAAATATGCCCTGAATACAGAGGGGCATGGATTCCAAACACCCCGAAGTCTCGGAAGCAACAATTGTTCTTTCTTTGATTTGATTCATCCTCAAAGGTTCGATATACATATCTCACGGAGTCTGGGTGGTTTTTAGAGCCAGGGCTTTGTTTCGGGTGAAGGTGTTGAAAGATGCCACAGGAACAATGAGACAGAAAGTGTTATCAAAGGATTGGGATTTTGGCTTTCAGGAAGAGCTGGTGATTTGGGAGATCTAATTCTGAGATTTCTTTGAACGACCTGATTTTTGGAGCATTGGATCCTCTGCACTTTCTGAAAGTCAGATCCCGTGAAGGGGTCTTGGGCCGGTCACCAGAAATCACTAACCTGCTGCCGGTCATGCTGGTGTGAGGACACTCTCCCTGGCAGGCAGACCTATGGGCTGAGTGCTATGGCCAAACCCTTGCCTGCCACACTGACACAGCCTATTTTAACTTCCCTCAAGAAAAAGGAAAAACAACTCTTCTTGTTCTCCTAAACCCCTTCAGCTGCTGAAGGAGTCCCTGCATACGGATGCCTGCACATTTCAGCTCTCCCCAAAATGCATGGGGGCCTTGGCCAGGCTTCCAATTTCCCAGCCGGGACAGGGCGGTGCTTTTGCTGTCGCTGAAGACAGCTAATTTGGGAAGTCTGATCTGGTGCTGTAGCCAAGTTTTGAGTTCTCACAGCATCGTATTTAAGGGCAGGGAGCTCCCCACCCAGGTGTGCAACCTGAACAGCCCCTTTCGTCCCCTCTCGCCTTTGTCGGAGAATCCCTCAGGTACCTGACACACTTCAGGGTTTCAGACCTGCAGGCGCGGCTCATCACTCGCCCTCAGCTTGCTAATGCAGTACCTCCCCTTGTCAGGCAGAGATAGCAGTTCCTGACAATTGTTTTGCCTTGTATTTTATTTTGGTTAAATTAAATAGGTCTAAGATAAGAAACTGGGGGGGAGGGTTGCATGCTTGCATGGGGTGGAGGGATTTTGACCATCTAAAAAGAATTAATGGCTAATTCTGTACCATGCGTGGTTGATGTCGGGAATTTGCAACAAAAGAAATGTTTCCTTCTTTGCTACAGTCCCGGAAACAGGAGAGGATTTTATTAACCTCTGTGATGTCTCTAATTGCCTTTGGACTCTGCGTCAATTGCATCTAGTATCCCCCAAAAAACTTGTTTGAATAATTAAGTTTGTTCATTTGGTGAAGATCTTGTTTTTGCTTTGAACTGGAGGGTTTTCAGTCTTGGTAGGTAACTTAAAGTTAATGAGGATAACTCTTCAGTAGCCAAAGTTGCCAAAGTTCTTTGGTAGCCAAAATAACAGCTATGCAGTTATATCTGTGTTAGGATTTTTTTCAACGGGCCAGTCTTAGAGCAGTAGAACAAAAGCTAATTCTTCTTCTCCAGCTTTTTGTCTTCTACTGTTAAAAACAAGAATAGGACTGGGCCTTCATGCCCCTTTTGAAGTACAAATCCTCCAGAGTCTGGGAACGAACAGGTTAATATTTTGTCCTGAGCTACCACAGGTGTTTGCCCTCATTCAGGGATTATGAGAGAGCCCAGGCATGGCAGGGCTCAGCTGGAGCGAATTACTCCATCAGGAGGGCCTGTGAAAGGAAGGAGAGACCAAGTGGTGGATCAGGCACCCTGGGCGAAGGGAACTGCTTACTACAAGGAGCTTATTTATTTCTGTAATTTTCTTTTTAGCCCAGTTATGTGAAATCTTTTTAATTTTCCACAGTACCCTCTTCCACCCCCCCACCCCCCCCGAAAGGGCTTTTTTCAGCATTCTTCATTGGCTCCCCTGACCTGTCACACTTCTTGGACTCATTTTATCTTATCATTTCCGTTCTGTTTCACATGTTTTAGTATGTCCCATTATTTCCATATTGGAAGCTTTTTAAGCTAGCAGGCCTAGCAGACTTGCAAAGGTTATTAGACACAAATTATTTTTTTCTCTGTGGCCCTTTGCATGTAAAATTCAAGTCCATTCCCTTTCAAGGAAATACACTTAAAAATTGACCTACATTTCTGTTGGGCTCTGTCTCATGTTACACAGTGCTCAACTTTATGGAATGATAGGACTTTGCAGGATGTCACAAATTAGTTTGAAAAGGAAAAGTGTAAAGAATATGCAGTCAAAAATGTAACAGGCACTTGCTCACCACTGAATGTAAAATGTCTTGTTCCTTAGCTTAGGTGAGATTACAATTAGGGCTAGATAACACTTTAAGAGATCTATTGTTCTTTTAGTTTTTTTCTTTTTTTTACGAGATAATTACAACTATTATACACTGTTACATTTTGATTCATAGAAAAGACAAATAAATTACATCAGTAAGAACTTTATGTTCATAATATTAAGATATGTTTCTGCTTAGGAAATTAACTGACTATTTTACAGTAATATCATAAATTATAAGATTTGATGGTTTAAAGAGTGGGTCTAACTACTGGGAATCTTAGTGTTGATAATGACTCTGGATATTTCTAGGTCTACAGTCACTGTTGTTTCTTGGCAATATATTCTCAGCATGTTCATTTATTCTTCCCATTAACAGGTAGGAATTCAGGCATACATCTTCATATTTACCTAGTTTCCTATTAGTGTAACTAATGAAGTAACCTTTCTGACTTTTTGGGCCAAAGAGATTCACTGATCTGCTTGAGGTGAAAGCAGATCTCCTCAATCTTAGTTTCCTTACTTGTCTCCTTTAGATGTGTATTGTCTGTCAGTCCCAGTCTGCTGAGTAATGGGCCTAATAGTGCTCTTCATAAAGGGGTTGCGAGGTTTAGTGAGTGTTTGCAAAGTATTTAAGAGTCTCAGAAATAAAATGCAGGTCTTAAACACTGAGCAACATTTACTGACAAATGACTGAGGCATTCTGTTGTCTTTGTACTTCTGAAATAATTCAATGAAAGATCTAGAAGTTAAAGGATCTTATTCCTTTTCCTTGTGTTTAGCTTAAGAATATGTACAAGATACAACCCTGTGCAAATTTCATAGGCATTTATGTTGTTTCAGGACTTTAGCTCATTGTTGTCCAGGTTATTTTTTCTTCAGATTTCTTTATTCTATTTGCTTTAACAACTGCTTCATAAAGAAGATGTGGCATTTTGTTCTGGCTCTGATTTGATTACAATAAAACACTACTAACAGAATAGCAGCCAGTGTGCACTAAATCCCTTTTTAAGTACTGTATTAAAGCTTTCTCTCCTTTCTGGGCACCTTTACAGTCACTTTTTCAGTAAGATTTCATTCTCTGTACAGTTACATTTAAATAGCAACAAAGGCCTGACCTCCTTGATGTTGAAGTTCAAAATTTGCCTTGAACCTAATAGGACTAGAACTACCTCTTTCATCTTTGGGAGTTTCCAGGTAGTTTAATCAGCCCAAGGAGCCTTCATTCCTTGCTGGAACCTCTTGAGGGATTTTGTAATGGAAATAACTAGTAAGCAGCACAGCAGTGGATTCCCATGAACTCATGTGCACAGGCTAGCAAAGCTTAAGCTATTGATACTGGGGAATGGAAGAGCTTAAGGGAAGGGATTTTTTGCTTGGTAGCATGAAGTAATACCTGCAGAATATTAAGCTCAGCAGTTCAGCATACTTTACTGCAGATGAGGCTAGGGACAGAGACAATGAGCTTGGACTTGGCACCCCTGTGCTTGTTGTAACTCATGTGTACCGTTAATCAGCCAATTTGACTCTGCTGGCACTTAGAGTTGTTGTTAGACCCCCTAGATCCGTCTTTTACAGTGGCTGCTCAGCAGTGCTGTTTGGTCTTACCTCCTGCATTGAGTCATCACGTCTGGAGGCCTTGCTTATAGAGCAATTGCAAGAGCTGTTTTCTAGAGGAAAAACACTTATCAGTCGAGTTACAGAGAGCTCTGTTAGACGGGTCGTTGCTTCTTAATATGAAAACAATGGGTAAAAGGAAAAAAGCAGGAAACAGAAGGTGTTAAAGTCTGAGAAGGAGATTTAAATGTAGGAGAGGAGACTGTAGAAGATGTAAATTCTAATTAGGTTCATAGAAATATAAGACAGCACTCATTTAGATTTTTGAGATGTTCAATAAAACAAGAAAATACATGTAGCAAAGTTCAGTTTAAAAATCCATCTTTTTATAGGTGATGAAAAATGTTAATGTTCTGGTCCAATTACTGAATTCCTGCTCCCTCACATACACTGAAAGATATGTGCTTCACCTCCTGCTCACTGCGCCTGCTATACATCACTCTCTGCCTGTCTTCAGAGGCATCTACACAGTGAAGAGATTATTTTTTTTTATACTAGTTAACAGAAAAAAGATATAAAGCTATGTGGCTTGAAAATGGAAACCAAAGAAATTCAGAATAGAAAGAAGTTGTATATTTTACGAAGGATAATTAACCTGTGATACCTGGAGACACAGTGGATTCTCTGCCATGGCAACTTCTTCAATCAAGTCTAGGTATCTTTTTCGAATATTACGGCATGAAAGACAGCAGTTACAATGTGAGATTATTGGCTTCTAAGATAAAGGTGGTCAGGCTGTCAGGGACAGTACTCTGCTCCACTTCTAGCTAAGAGAATTTACGTTTTGTTTCTAGTTATAAAATTATATAGTTTACCTCCATCAGTCTCAGGGCTCAATTCTCTGTGGAAACCTCTGACTCCATATGCTCTGATCCGTATTTAGAACAAATATGTGATATGAACAGTGTACAAAGGGGCTATAAAAATTTTTAATCAGAAGGAAGGAGATAAGTATTGCTATCTGATGATTTTCAAGCAGCAAGACCAGGGAGAGGAATCAAATCCTGATGACAAGAGACTGGACTTCTCTAGATAATGTATCTAGCTGTATGGGGAGCATGTTTACTGTGGAGAAACACATATTGCACAGCGTTTAAAGCTCAGGTCCAAGCTGACCTGCCAATCAAATTCTAAGTAGATCCCGTGAAGAAGATCTTTTGATGCAAGACATTAACTTTGTGTCATAGTTTGGCATTGCCTTACCTGTTGCTTCATACAATATGTTGCAGAGAGTCAAGTAACACCAATGTGAAGTGGTAATTTATGGATCAGCGCTTGTTTTAAGGACTACATTTGTGCAGTCTTTTGTTTGTTGTCAAGTCTTGACTGTGGTTGTCAGAGTCCCCACTTCAGCAGTGTTTTGGGTAGGGTGATTCTGACAGAAGGCTGGCGGCTTAAAACTCATGGATTTGGTGCACAAAGAAACTTTCAGTCTCTTGCCTCCGTTAACAAGCAGGTTCCACAGCGCTGAAACAGTTAATCATCAGGACGTTTTCACCAAACCTGACAGCATGGCTGGAAACTTTTTAGCTTGTTCTATTCTTCCTTGTCCTTATCCCCAGTCCTTTCCATCACTCTTCTTACATCCTGAAAAAGAAATCAATCAAAATGTAGATTAAAATTCCAAGTAAAAGTCAGTATTTCTTAAGGAAAGATAATAGCTGCTAGACAAAAGCACACCACTCGCATTCTGAAAAAGAAGCATACTGTACCCCGCATGTTCACTTGTTTCTCCTCAGTGCTGTTTATAGTGGGTTATTTCCTTTTTATTTTCAATCTGTTCCAGTTGGAAATTCCTCACTCTGAGCATTTGCTATGATGAGAGTCATATAAATCTGGAAAAAGAAAAAACGGTGATGTGCCAGAATGGGTAACTTAATCCCACCCAATGACAAAATAAGGTGCTTGTCTCAGTATCTGTGAGTTTTATGAATGTGTATATTATTTGTCAGTGCTGACATTTTTTTGTCTTTTTTTGTTAATGTTGGGATTTCAGAAGGGAGATCTAAGGCTGGTGCAACCCTAGCTTTTCTAAAAAACATTGATCCCATGAAGAAATGTACAAATGTATTCAAATGTATTTTAGTTGTTAATGGGACTTGAAAATGTTGCTCAAATAGAACTGAAGTTCTTTAATCACAATGTTGATTGAGAGGACAGTCCATGGTAGTATGGTCTTAGACTGACTGGCTGAACACTTTTAAGAGTTGGCTGGGACAATGCTTTCTGGGGAAGGGAGGAGATGCCAGTTTTCTTTTGAGGCTGTCAAGAAGAATTCTGTTTTTCAAGGTTGCTTTTGGGCAACCATCCATCAGGGTCTGGAGTAGGATGGCTGATGCACTCCTTCCATACAGACTTCTGACACCTGTCAAAAAGTAATGGTTTTCTGTTACTGCCGACACAGGCCAGATTCAAACCAATGACCGAGAGGTGAAAGGCTCTGTATCCCATTAGCAATCTTCCTCTGTACATTTCTTCTATTGTTAATTTTTAGTATCCTTGAAAACTCACACTGCAGAACTTCACTGGCACCAGTCGATCATAAAATAAGACATAAGAAATTTAAGTGCCTCTATTTTGAAGGCTAGGCAGATTCTTTTAGTCTGATATTTCATCTCCATTCTCAGATATGCCGCATAATTTTTTTGCCTGTTTACGGAAATGAATGGTATATCATAGCCTTCAAGTTTTATTTTCTTCTCAAAGTTTTTTAGACACACTAAAGGACACAATCCAAGAAGCTAGAATGTAATTACAGACTTCGCATCTCCTGTATGACCTGTCAGAAGTCTGCTATCTCTTATAAAGCCATTCCAGCATATACTTAATGTCAGTTTGATAGAAGAAACACTTTCATAGGTTCTCTTTGATTGACACATTTAAAATGACATCAGTTCCTAGTTTTAAAACCTATTGTTATTAAGTCTCTATTGCTATTTATGTTAGAAATATGTGCATGTATGTCAAAACAATACTTCAACTTTGCTGATTGGCTGCACCTAGATTCTGTTGTCAAGGTAACGGAACAATTGCTCTTAATCTTTTCTAAATTGTCTTATTTGTTTGTTTCACATTTCAAGTTATATATTTAATTTTCCAAAAGCAGAAGTAGATGACTATTTTAAAAATATTTTTTAGACTATTGGTGCATTCTGCATATTTTGTGAAATGTGCATGGACATACACTTTCTGGCAAGATGAAAAAGAGTAAATAATTAAATGGATTATTTGAGAGAAATATCTACTACTGTGTTGTTGGGTGCAGAACCAGCTTTTCAGTGTGGTATGTTTGGTATTTATTGGTTGCTTCTGAAGCAGTATATAGTGGATTCATCTCCTTCACAATTTGAGTATCTTCTTAGATGGTAAGATCTTCATGTAGGACCTATGTCTTTTTTTTTGTAATGCCAACTGCATCACTGGCACTATCAAAATACAAGTAATGAGAAAGTACCTTGTTGTGGCACTTTCATATTTTGACTTGGAAAGGTACCTCTCCACCCAACTGGAAGAATTTTCATTATTTGTGTGAGAAATTCTAGATCCTCGATGTAGACTGGCAAATATTTTTACCAGAAGCACTTTCTGCTGGTGTCTGGAGGTGAATTTTATTCTTCGGTATGTAATTCAAATAGGAATTATCGTAGTTTCTGATTTCCTCTCCCGTTTCATTATGAAGCAAACCCCAATCAACTTCTCATACCTAGTAGGGTCAGGCTAAATCTGTGAGATCCTCAATAAAGCTTCATCTGTTCAAATGCATCCCAGCTTATGCCATCCTATATAGTGATGAGAATAGTAAACTCTTGAGTTTTAGCTGGGGTTGTGTGGGTCAGACACAGTCTTGATTTATGCAATGTCAGGAAGGATCACCTCAGTGTTTCTTGGTCAGTGTATTTCAGTTGTATATAAGCATACATATAGGTAGGCTCTCATCTTTTGGGTAAGACCCTATCTGTACTTATATACATTTACAATGGAATTTAGGAACAAAATGTATCTGAAAGATAACGATGGTTTTCCATCATCCTCCAAAATGCCTGCAAAGGCGCAACCCTGACAATCAGTTCAGCCTTAAGTGGGCCCGGACAAGAGACGATTTCCACACATATGCTTTTCCAAAGTAATTGTCATGCTGTGAAAGTGTTAAGTGAAACACAGATCAATGTATAACTTTGGAGCAAGTTTTTCAGATAATTTTTTTTTTTTCCTAAAAATGGGGAACTCACATTGAATCCTTGCCCTAGAAACATGCCTAATGTGTTACTAAATCAAAAGTTACATGTGTGAAGATTAGTGTCCCAAGCTTTGCTGATGATTTGTCAAAGAAATTACAGGATCCGCCACAGGATAGGAGTGGCTATATATCCAGGCATCATTCCAGCAAAAATGGTAGATTAGATCTGTTAGTTGTTTACATCAAAGAGGTTATAAGAACAGCGTATGTCTTCTGTTTAAGGATGTATCATCATGCTTATTAGGATATATTCCAATAATCTTGATGTTCTTTTTAGTAGATAGCAAAAGAAGATCAGAGAAATCTTACACCCGTAGGCTATTTTTAATTGATAGCAAAAGAAGATCAGAGAGATCTTACACCTGTGCAAGGTTTCATTGTCCTTTGCCATATTATACTGAAATGTCCTGTAACTGTAACCTCAATAACTTAATAAATACTGCACGCAAGTCTAAAAGAGCATACGTTACAAGAAATTTTATTACTAAAGTAAAGAAAACATATTGTTGATATGACTACAATGGAGAGATTTATGTTGGGAAAGATCAACAAGTGCAAATACAGACTCGCAAGTTCTACCTGAAGAATGAGAACAAACATTATGTTTCAGCAAAAGGGAAGAAATGCACTTAGAAGTCTCTTGGCCAGTTCTTCAGGAATCAGTTTTCACAAGGATCATGGTTTGTGTTCCCAACCCACTCTTTGATGTTATCTAACCATTGTATCAACTGTTTTCCTGTTATATTATTTTGAAATCCAAGGGCTTGTATAAATGTAAATAGTTAGGCACTTTCAGAGTTCAAGTTACACCTAAAATACATAAAACAATAGTCTTGATTTTAATGAATAAACTGTACTGTATTAGCACTTGCAAGGAATTAGATTTAAAAAGAAGCATGTGAAAATAATGAAATTCTGTAACAATTGCTTTCACAAATAGTGTCACTTACCTGAAAACTATGGGAATATTGGAAATTATGGCTGTGGGATAGCACATTATTTTATGTTAATAAGGTGGTGTGCTCAATGAGCAGCTGTAACTAGAAGGAAATGCCATGTAGGTTCATTAAAAGTTTAGTCAAACTTCATAACAAAATGTGTGTCCAACGGCAATGGTCATCATAGAAATACATTGAGTTGAATATAGGCTTGAAGGGAAGAAACATAACACATTCTCAGGGGAATTTTCAGCAGAGCAAGAACTCGTGGGCCATGTCCTGTTAAGGAAAGAGCAAAAGAGGTGTCAGTGTAAGGAACATGCCAAGATCTTCTAGAGTAACCTGAAGGCTATTTCAAAGCCTGAAAGAAAGTTTTAGATACTTTGGCACTCACAGTATTTGATGCCAAGGGGCAGGTGCTCTATCCACCTAAGACTGTGAAGTATTTGTGTGCTGTTAATCCTGGCCATAAAACAAAAAGTGGCTCAGGTAGAATATAACTCTATTCCCACATCAGTGAATGTAACGAGCATGGAAAATGATACAAACGTAGCCCTTTCATGTTATAATATTAATCTGAACTGGCACAACATGAGTCCACTTTCACAACAAAGACTGGACAGAGAATGGGAAAGGAACACATGTTGACTATTCTCACAATAAATCTAAATAATCTAATCTGGTGTGTGGTCCTTCTCAGAAGCTTGTCCAAGTCTGGTTACAAAATTACACTATATTTTTTTTTTTTTATTGTAACAAGAAGAGACCCAGTATGCTCTCTATCTCAGAAAAGGCTCAAGTTTGCGACAGTTTCAGTTGCTATTAAGGACTTCAGTCAGAAGAGCACTTAACATTTTAGGATGTCAGAAACTCTTTGATTGAAAAAAGTCACAGCTATGTTCTATACTTGAGCGGTGCAGTTTTTTTCTTATCCTTTAAATGTACCAAGCACCAATCTTTAGCATACTGTGGGTTGGAAGAACCACTTCTGAACACTCTTTCTGAGTATATGTTCTGTACTTTAAAAAGCAGCTGATTCCACCCCCTTGCTGTCTGGCTTTGTACACCGAATACAATATTCATGAGAGACCAGATCAACAGCCTCGGAGAACAACGCCCTCTCTGCACAGAGCAGCTGCTCAATGGTTCACCCATCCACCCTCCCCGGGCTTGTGCTTCAAACCTGTTCTGAGGACACCACTTTAGGGAGCGCAGGAGCAACGGAACTGCCACGTCCCTCCGATTCCCGACATCTCTTCTGACACTATCAGTTTGCGGCAACTGTGAGGGTGACTTTAGAGATACACTGTCCATCTTGGAAACTGGCCTGTGAACCGTTCTATGCCTGTCACAGAGGTCACTCAACATCTGCCATATGGTGCTGCCTCTTTGAAATGGTTGCATTGCATTCAAACTGGTATCTAGAACTGCTTTTAGCTGCTTTAAGCTCGTGACTTGCTGACTTCGTGCCTTGCTGAGGAGGTGCATTGTGACTTGCTGACTCACCGCCTCCGGCCCTGCTGTGTCACCTCTGCGTGCATCGCGGCTTGCTGTGTGGTGACACCATGACTCACTGAATTGATTCTTCGTGACTTGCTAAGTTGCAGCTTGCTCAGGTGCCACTTTCAGAGTCATGACTTTGCAACTTGCTGAGTTGTGGCTTTGTGATGCATCCACCACCCTACTCCTTGCTGCATGTCTGGCTGCTTGCAGCGAACACAGCTCTAGACTGTGGGAGAGCACTGTCTCTCCTCAGCATGACTTTAAGACTTTGTCAAGAAGCCTGGGAAGTATTTTCAGATTGATGCCAAAGTGCAGAGGGCAAAAAGTACAAAGCCAAGGGCCTCTCTGCTACCAAGTGCAAGAGACTGTGGTTTTTTAACCTGGTATTTTTTGTTTATCACTTGACCTGCCTCGGGGCTGTTAACATCTTGCTGAGTTTTGTTTCTACTGGTCCTTGTATACTTTGTTTCTGAGAGTTTTCTGACAGGCTGCTAAAATCCAATATTGCACCGAAAACTGGCCTTGTAAACTCATCTGCCAACGGTACCACAGCCATGGTGGGCTAGAGCAGGGCTGGGTAGATGCCTCATCTTTCTTGGATGCTATTACTGAAGAAATCAGGCTGTTACACACCTTCAGAAAACAT
The DNA here is from genome assembly GCA_008711295.1 of Anarhynchus alexandrinus. Classification (NCBI taxonomy): domain Eukaryota; kingdom Metazoa; phylum Chordata; class Aves; order Charadriiformes; family Charadriidae; genus Anarhynchus; species Anarhynchus alexandrinus. The sequence continues at coordinate 229,197 of VUYV01000072.1, read as the reverse complement.
GCCCATCTTTTGCATGAGACGCAATACCCTCAAGCAGGCAGCAGAAAGCTGTGGGAGCTACTGGAAATCTGGTGCAAAAACATGAACTACTGTAGGACACATCCTGTGTCCTGTTCACAGAGGGATAAATGCCTTTGGTTTTTTTGTACAGATGAACCCATTGTCACTATGGAGCCTTATGTCTTCACACACTCCCCAAGACAATGACTTTCAAAAAATTAGCTGCTCTGAGCAGCCCAGGCTGGCCACGCTAAACCAAAATTCACTTTCTGTATTCTAGCAACGCAAAGGTTAAAGGATTCCCTAGAGTTAGCATGCTGAAAAGCAAGGTAAAGTAGCAAAGCACCAGGATGGCTTTTGTGGTTTATAATATGTCAATTTGTACAGTAAATAGGGTCTGTGTTTAATGCTCCCCTGCAGCGATGACTATTAATAATAAAAGGCCTTGAAAGGAACTGAACTTTCATGATAAAGTATTTCTGACAGCTTGCTCCTCAGCACAACAACTGTTGTCCCCAGAGACTCATTCAACATTCATTTGAATCATGGAGAAAGAAGACCAGCTTGGAAGATGTTTTTCTGGAGTGCAGAGGGGCACTTTGATCCTAGCTCAGATAACAGCTGCTCTACCTGAGCGGATTTTCGGGTAGATGTATCCTTCAGCCCAGGTAAGTCTCAGGGGAGGTGTCTGGTTGACCTCAAAGCTCAGGCAAGGCACCTGATACCTGAGGGAGGGTCTTTGAATGGGCAAGAGGACCTGGCATTGCATTTTATCATTCTGTCAGTCTCGCGTTTCTGGCGAGAGACAGCGTACACAGGAAGGGAACTCCTGAAGGGATTCAAGTCGCACCTTGAATTTTTTTTCCCATTGTAAAATAAAAAGGAGGCAGAAAGCCAAAATACTTTGATTAGATTTTGTCTGTACTATTGTGTTTTCTCACTGCCCTTGGAGAGTACAAAGCACTTCGTTTGAAATCCATGACCCTGATTTCCCGAAGCTGGAGCAAAAAGCAAATACCTGATACTTGATAAACTTCTCAGAGGAAAATGAAACAGTTCATATAGTCCCTATAAGAGCTACAGTGATGGGCAGTATGGATATCCCTACAGTAAACAGACAATGCTAGTTATTGCAAAATGTGCCAAATTCTTTGGTCTTTATGCAGACAAAAATCCAACTGAAATTAATTGTAGTTTTGTCTGGGTGTGATCTGATAAAGATTACTGTATTTTCTTTTTATTCTGTCAACAGCATCTACGCTAGTTCATGTAAATGAACATGCAAAATAGTGACAAGACACTGATTTTTCAAAACTGATTTCACTTTAATAATTCTTTCTTTTTTCCTGTGCCTGTCCTTATGACATGGAGGTAAATCCAGAGTAACTCAAATAGAGACTGCACTGATTAACTTTTTCATTTTTTACTGTAAGGCCATTTGGAAATAGCCTCTTTAAAAACTGTTCCTTCATTTATGAAGGCTCTGTTCTTTTTCTCACCAAGGACAATTTATCATTCTCATTCAAAGAACCTGAAGTGGGGAAGGCCTCAAGATATCCCTTGGTCGGAAATCTCACATTATGCCCTTGATACCATGACTTTTTTCAGTAATACTTCTTTCAGCCAATATCTTGTAAGACAGGAGATCATAAGCTGTCTTCTAAACAGCTCCAGAATATTTTCAAAAGAAATGAGAAAACTGCTGATCATAAGCTTTGTGAACTTAATTGAAAGGGTAAAAACAGTGGTGCCATTGTGGGAAAACAAATGGAACAAGCGCTTAAAAAAGCCCTGAAACTTTGGCTCAGTCACAGTCAGTACAGACAGGGGGTAGTCAAAGGTGCACCTAAAATTACCACTGGGTTTTCAGTCTGAGAGCAGGTTGGTTGCTTTGTGGCATCCAAAGAAGAGATCTTGTACAGCTCCCTTCTGCTGAGCTACGGCAGCTCTCCATGCTATTAGGAGCAGGGAGGAATCATTTTAACTGTCAAGTTCATGAGACAAATATAGTGGAGGACAGAGCATGGATGGGAGCTCTGCACAGGGGTGGCTTTTGGTGTTTCTGAACAAAAACCTACTTGTGAAGAGAACAGATGTGCATGAAGTCCAGCCCTGCAGCCAATTTTTAGTGGCTTTAACAGGAGCTTTTCTTGCATAAAGAGTAGGCACAAGCCAGCTGCAGCGCACACACACGAAGGCAGCCTGTGGCTTCCCGCAGGACTGAGATGTGGCAAGGAGGCAGCAAGGTAAACCAGCCCTGCTTTGGAAAGTTTTACTGACTGCAAGAGGCTTTGGAGGAGATGTTAGAGGATGAAGGATTTCTGTGGTGCTTTTGTACACAGTTTACACAACCAACCTTTTAGACTGCTAAGAGAGTACAGAGCCTAGAAACGTCCACAGTTGCTCCAAAGTTAAGGGGTTTGTCCTGTTGAGTCATTACATTATCTGAGTATAAACCAAAGAGTTTTCAGCTCTGAATAATTTAGGTGAAAGAGTTAGCCCTAGGCCAGGTGCTCTACTTAGGGAGATGGTGAAATAAATTATTCAGAAGAGGAGACAGGTAAAACAGATGGGAAAGGCCACCAAAACAAGACACCCAGAGGGCAGCTGTTTTACAGGTCCCCTGCGAAGCACCTTACTTACTAGGAGGGCTGTGGTAATGAGTCAAGCAGTGGTGTTGAAAATGAACTTTGCCTTGTTAATTCGTGTGGTGGTCACAGGGAATACAGGTACTGATGCCTAGAAGCAATCACCACTGTGTTTAAGCCCGTGCAACCCATGCTTTAAAGTTAGAGAGTACATTCACAAAGGATTTAGTACAGAGGTTCCTAAATTATTTGATTTTGAAAATGAACCTCAGTGGGGAGGGGAAAAATGCACTCTTCAAAATATTGATTCAATTTAAACAATGACATTTTTCAGACAACTTATGCTACCACATTGTCCAATTGCGTTTTGTCTTTCCACACATACCCAGATTTTTAATTTTGACTTAACTTATGCAATTTGGAGTACATTTTTCAGGCAGTTTGGGATTCTTACTACTTCTGTTTATGGTCATATGTGTCAATTTTTATAGAACCCATAATTTCAACTATGATAAATAAAGCCCTTTGATATTAAAAGTACTCAAATAGTCCAGGAACTTATGCCAAAGCAATGAAAAGTTCTAAATTATCTTGCCATTTTTACTGACAAGTGAATATTTTACTGGCTTTTACTGTCAGTCAATGTTTGATTCTTTTGCTAATGACAATCACTAACTTTACTGATGGTTGGCAACGTAAAAGAAGTGTCATGAATGTATATGAAATCTGACACAATTTTTTTAAGGAGACTCAATAAACAAATCAATGCAGTTCTGATTTTCTAAATTACATTTTCATAATAGAGCACCTACTTCATACAAATAATCACTCTGGTTATGAGGGGATAAATTGGCTGTGCAAATGGCAAATTAGATGTGTAATTGTCCATATTTGCCTATGCAGTTACACGTTTTTGTGAACAAGAGTTTGGTAGTTTTCTTTGCTCTGGGTACATTGTCTCACTAGGGATAAGCTTTTACCAAGAAGTGTCTCTCTCTCTCTCCTGCTTCTCAGCTTCAGGAGCGAGTTCTGAAGGACACAAGAGAGGAAGTAAAGCAATGATGAAGAGGAGAGAAGGAAGGAGAAAGGAGAGACCTGAGAAAGAGAAAGAGGGAAACAGATGAAAGATTTTGCAAAAGGAAAGTACTGTGAGGAAAGAATAGTGGTGGGTCAAACACTGGGGGATCCTCCTTCTTTAATTTTATCAGGCTAGATGCTGGCACCCTATTAGCAAATAGCACTAAATTTGCTGCATCCACACTGTCTTCCTGGAGACTCTGATTCACTGCGGGACCTTGAAAATTTCATTTCATCTCTATTTTCTGTATCTCTTCTTTGTCAGGTTACCCAGTGTGACTGAGCCCTCTGGGGCAGAAGCTCTACCTTTGCATTTTATGTGTATGACGCTTAGCATAATAAATCCTCAGTCTTACTCTGTGAGTGTGTGTAAGTGTAGCACAGATAACTGTTACAGACATAATTCTTGCAGAAAGCGCACTTGTGTGTAGATCTGGTTCAGCAACACCTTCCCTATGATATTTAGGTTGTATTTCCATGCAGAAAAGTTTTCATGGAGAAAGCACATTGACGTTGTTGTTGCAATATAAGTTATTATAATATTGATTTCTCAGTTGAGGAATTATCTAAATCTACTAGAGACCTTTTAAATGTAAAGAAGACGTTTTTCAGATACAGGTTGTCTCTCTGTTGAAGTCATGCGTTTATGATGTGATAAATTTTGTGAAAATGAATTAGCAGCAAGACGCAGGATTGTGGCTTCACTAAAATTTCAGACAAAACTATTACAAAAGTTAAACCCATTATTTGATCTCAAATATCTGTAAAGTTAGCTCAGAAGGGCTCAAGCTTACACATATAAACAATAAACCTTTTTCCTTTTCAACTTTGCTCTAATGTAGAAGTTCTTCTCAAATAACACTTCGTGTAGTTATTTCTCAAAGTACGTGCAAAATGACCTGCTTTGGCATCCTAAGAAAGTTTCTTTTGTTGTTTTATAGGAGTTTTAAGAAATATATTGTTAGATATTCTTGCTGTCTACAGGCTCTTCTCTGAGCTGATATTCTGCTTGTACTTATCTAAGATATTATGTAAGACCAAGAATTTCACTTATTTTCAAGTTACACAAGTACATATGTGAGCTAAGGATGACACTCAGTCAATAAATCTTTTCACTTCCTTTATACTTCCTTTGGTCTCCAAGGTGGATTTTACTATCTTCTTCAAAGAAAACAATATCCGCTGATGTCCATCTTTTCTGATTCCCTCTTGATATCTTTCCTTCTTTTTGACTATCATTGTGGCTTCTTGACTTCTTTCATTTGGTGGCTAACTCAGATATATTTGAAGTATTTACTCTTCTTTCATGTCTCTGTTTTCTTGCCTCTGTTCTCATCTTACCACCATTTTAATTAGCCTTCTTTTCTGGCTCTTTCTCCTAAAAATGCAGACATTTTTGGTCTCAGCTGTCCTCAGAGGCCTGTCCCTTAGTTTTACCTATCTCTGGCACTGCAACATCTCTTTTTTTCCCTTCACAGTCCTCGACTGTGTCCTCTGCTGTCATTAGCAGAGTTCCTCTCTTCTGGTGTCATTTTGGATCCCCTTTGTTCACTCCTTTGCTGATCTACCTCATTATCAAAAGACATCTTCCTGGACAAAAGTCTGTCTCTCGTATCTCGAGTCTTTTCTTGTTTGTTTGTTTTCTGCCATTGTTGTTCATACTGATCTCTTCATTTGATACTCTTTTCCTAAGAGATATCTTTTACTAACTTAATGATTATCTCTAATCTGCATGTCTGTCTATTCCCTACACCACTTTTTCTTCTGAATAAATGTTTGTTAGACAGCAAGGATATCCTGTAAATAGTACTTAGAAACTCTTTTCAAATCATATAATCACCTTGCAATTCTGTCTATTTAGTCTAGTTGGCGTTTATTTTGAATTCCCATCCTAAAGGAAAAAAAAACATATATATCTATCTGCATTAGCAATGTGAGTTAAATTACCCAGTAGCTCAAGAAGGGATTGTGGTTTCACCTCATTAAAAGGTTTTTCTCTTTTCTTATCAGGCTTTATAATCAGTAAATGAGAAAGATCACAAGTGTCATCTCCCCAGTCCTGGGGCAGTATAAGGCAAAACAAGAGGGCTATTCTCTTAGCAATTGCTTGCTATGTCAATGCAGATAAAGGAGGTTTCATTTAGTTTGTTGAAAAACAGCATCATCTGCATAGAAAAAAATAATGCAGCTAACAATTCTGAATTGGCACAGACTATGGGAGAAATAGGATGTACCAGTAAACAATCACCTAGTTACCAATGAGATAGAAAAACTCTACATTTCTTTTCTCCTTTTTTGAATGTCTGTTTCAAGATATTAAAATATTTGCTAAAATAAATATGAAAAAATATTTAGGAAGTGATGTTGAGACAAACTAAACTAATTTGGCCGGGGTATGTGAACAATTCAGTGGCTTTGCAGGCAGATGTGTCTTTAAATATATCCATCAACACACGATACTTCTTAGTTAATGGTTGCAGTCAACAATGACTGGGTTATTTAAATAGAGATGTTATTTATCCATTTATTTTGAAAGTTTGAAATACTTTTCAGTAAATCTGCTTTTAATACTTGGCCTACTCATTTAGTAGTATTGAGTAAAATTCTTTGCTGTTGAGGTCAACAGAGTCGGGATTTCACTGACCAATTCCCACAAAATCATCTGTTGTATGGATGCTGAACATCTGGATAGACCTAGTGGAAGCTTTTCACAGATGATTTGGTATCACTGTGGTACTGTACACACACCTGAGAAAATAATTTTGCCTTGATTGAACAGAAAAAAAACATTAAAACTAAAATTATTCTAAAGGTTCTATTAAAATTAATAAAAGGTTCTATTAAACTCAATAAAACTCAGAAAATAGTAATATTCCTGATATGGTTGATAAGGATGGTATATATTGCTTTCCACTCAGTGCGTCATCAAATAGGAGAAAAACAGTTATGTTCAGTTGAGCTGAATTGTAAATAATAATGGAACTGAGGAAGGTGTACTCTAAAATGTGATTAATCTGTCCAGTATCTTGGGAGTTTCTCTGGAAAAGTAGATAAGGAATGCCATTCAGGAATGACCTCACTGCGTTACAGGGTGTAAATATCACCTACTTTCATGGATATAGATTGACCTTTTTAGATGGCTTCATGTAGGTCAATTCCAATGTGTAGTCAAATTATCTTTACTGTCTGATACAATTTTTACAGCCATGAAAAAGTGGCTTGTACATCACCTAGGGGCTAGATCTATTAATCTAAGATGTTTGCAAGAGTTGAAACTTTTGGCCTTGAGCTGTGAAAGAGAAACTGTTATCTGATGCATGGCTTGATATCTTTTTTCAAATGTCTGGAAATTAAGAGGGGATGGCTTTTCCTAACTCATTAAAGTATAATTTTTTTTTACTTTGCTCCCATTAAAGCAAGTGAGATTCATAGAGCTAAGATCAGGTTTAGGCTGACAAGACCGGGGTATTTCAATGGTAAACTATACAGTGAATCTTTAATAATAAAAATCATCAACAGTACTACCAACCACTTAATGATTTAGATTCAGGTTTATCCCAATGCACATGCTTTTTATATGTGCTATCTGCACAGCAGGGAACTTCATCTTAAAAGAATGTATTGTAAGCATGTTATATACAAGGAGTAATTACTGAAAGTCTGAACTTACATGTTGAAATTTGAACCAAATCCTGTTTCATGGGAAGGTTAGTATGCTTTTAAACCTATTTCCTATTTTCCTTTTTTTTTTTTTTTTCAGAAATGGAAGTACAGGAGAGGTTGGACTTGTTAATGACCTTCCCTGACTTGTTACGAAATATTTCAAATTTGGTAAGTAGGCATGGGAATTAAAATAAATTTCTTTTACAAGGGAGTATGATTTTCTTACTAGTTTGGATGGATGTATTTCTTCAGGTGGATCCCTCTGGCCAAGTTCTTTGATCATGGCCTACATTTTTCTTGAAGCCTCTTGGGTGGATGAAAAGCTTTGTACTATGCAAGCACCAGCTATTATTATCAGTTATCTAATGTTCCTATCAGTTATTCACTAATATGTTCTAATATAATTGGTGTGAAATATGTGGACTGTGAGTAGCAAAAATTTCAGTCTCTTTGCTGTCAGTAGTGGGCAAGATTTGCAAAGTAAATGCCAATAGGCAGGTGAAATGCCCCAGGTTTTGAAAGAGTTTCTCTGCACTAAATTATCTAGGATAAAAATCCTATCCCACACAACTCAATAGATAAAATTACTTTAACTTCTATGGTTAGGATTTTGGCTTGAAACATACCTTTATGCACTTAACTAGGAACTGAGATCTTTTAAAACATGGTCTCTGTTTTAAGTTGGTCTGTATCAAAGTCAAGGTGGGAGGGACATCAGGCACGCTACTGAATGAGTTTCAGGAGTGAAATGCTGGATTTCCAGGGGAGTGTTCCAAATCACTGCAGTGGACAGCGCTGTGGTGGACAGCAAGTTTTGTCCAAGCAGGGCTCTCCAGGACTTATAATTGCATTTTTCTGCTACCCTGTCTTCGAACTCCTTACTAGAAATAACGTGTGGGACATCTACTAGTCTCTGTGCAGTAATGTTGAGGTGAGATTTTTGTAGGCAGGCAGGCGTAGCAGGTGGTTCGACTACAAGGTATGTGTGGTCACATTATGTTCATGGTACGCACACTTATGTTATACACCTCTTCTTTTTTACTCATGACTCTCCTCTCCCTTTTACACCTTCATATTCAAGGTGGCAACAATGTCAGACTGATTCTTGAAAGCTTTCAAACTCAAGATTAGCACATTCAAGCCAAATAAAAAGAAAGTGAAACGGTGACTAAAATGAAAAGAGACTTTTACAGTCTGGTGCAGCAGGGATGTGGAAGGGTTGTGTAATAATGTATAACTCCTATGTGGTCTGCTGAGAAGATTGCCGATCTGTGCAATCTGTTACGGCAAAAATCCAGTAAAGAGGCCATAAATACTGGCATCAAGTGAAGACACAGTATTACTGCCTTGGTAGAGCTTTACAGTTTTTACCTCATGACACAATAAAGAGGGGACAGAAGAAATCATGGTTTCTTAGTGCCTGTTCCCATGCAAACCCTGGCAAACCAAATTCTGACTGGCCTGTTGCAAAATAAAATGTTTGCATTTCACCAAGCCATAAGGAAGGAGCAGTTATATTGACATAGGGGTCAATTTTGTCTGGGGAATCTATGGAAGAATAAAGATAGGGAAATGAAGAAGAAAAGAAAAGATTACGGAGGCTCATGTGGATGGATTGGTGCAATGTTCTCTTAAGACATGGCCACCTCCCTCCCCCAGTGCCCCCCAGTTTTGAAGAGAACACAGCCAGGGTGCAGGAAATCCGCTGGTAGGCAGTCCATACGTACGTTATGTGTGCAAAGGGACTGCTTGGTCTGTTGCCTCATGAGATTTGTAATGGGCCTGGTGATTAGCTGTTTTCGAGATGTCTTCCTATAGTCCAGAGCTTTCCTTGCTGATAATGTCAGAATGAAGCTTGAAAATGTGGCCTTTCTATCACATGAGGGTTTAAAGACCAGAAGGCTCATGATTTTCAATTCATGCAACATAGTTTGATATCACTCATGAAACAAGATACAGGCGAATAGAGGGAGAAAATACGTATGATAAGTGAAATATTTTCCAAGTGTTTTGCTTTGATGGAAAAATACAGTGACACTTTAAGTCTACTGAAATAAAAGACAGCAAATATTTTAGCTTTTGCATATATAAATGTATATGTGGAAGCTATTATTAACATGCACCTTACTATAATGATTCATACAGATGTTAAGCAGGATTATGAGACAAATAAAGGCATAGCCATTCTCTTAAATCATGCTATACTGATCAAACAGTTCTGTGCAATACCCTAGCTATTTACTTACAACAAGATAAAACATGATTAGTGCACATTACCAGTGTGGTAAAATGAAAATAATCTCAAAGCACACATTACCCAAGCAAAGAGTACTGAACTGAAACAGAGCCAAGTAATAAATTTACACTCATCAAAGAAGTTATTAAAAAAAATTATTATGAATTTCATCAAATAACTAATGTATGCCTCTATTTGCTGATTCAACAAACCTCCAAATGCTGCATAATTTTAAGCATGCAAGTTAATAGTTTTCAACCTGAAGCCTACAGACGCCTGGAAGTCCATGGTCTCCCCCTAAGAGGACCAACAGAGGTAAGGAAGAAAAGTAAGCCTTTTAAATTCAGTATTCTGCTGGTAAACTTACAAGAGCGGCATATCAAAAAAGGGTAAAGACTGTTAATATAAGTAATCCGCCTCCTTGTCCATCCGAAAGCTTAAGCATGTGAGATTATGGAATTAAAGCCCTGTATGCAAACTGTACATTCATTCAACTTGTCATTATTACACATACTAATTTTACTGTTAGAATAGTTATTATAATCATTTAGATGTTGGCTGTATAAATCTCTTTATTGCGTATGTTACATAGAACAAAAGCAGAAAACACCGTGGAATACAAATAGATTCAACACAGAGTTGGAGACAATGGAAAATACACTACAGACATTCTTCCCAAGTGATATCATGACACAGAAGTTAGCACAAATTCAAGTATCTATTTTAAATCTTTAAAATGTTACAGGATGTCAGCTACTTTCTCTAATACAATTCACTGTGCCCTGTGTCCTTACCAATTGTTATGTCCAACATACCATTCGGTTAATATGAAAAGTGATGAACAGACCTAGAAATTTATTCTGAACTCTTTTATAGAGCAACACCACATGTGACAGCATTGATGTGAGAGTTGCCCATAGCTTGCAAAGAGATATGAAGAGCATTTTTGCTATAGCACCATAGTGTATTCGTACCTGGATTGAGAGATAGGGCAGGGTTAGGAAACAAGGATAAAGTGAAACACAGGAAAGATGATCTAGTTGATTGGGTGTTAACCAGTAGTCGGAAGACCGGACTTCAAACTAAAGTTGGATAAATGTTCCTGCTGAAATTCTTCCCTGTTCTGCTACGTAATTGCCCTGTGGCATCCAGAGTCACGCAGATCTAGACAATCTGAAAGTATTCAGGCTTCTAACTTCCCATTGAAAACAATGAGGATATAAGCACCTAAATAGCTTGGTGATAGTCTTTAATCTTTGTGTTTGCTTCAGCTCCCCTTGCATAAAATTGAGATAAATAGTGCCTCTCTGAGAATGTGATCATTTAGAAAGTGTGAGGTTTTGAGATATTATGGAAAGAGGCCACAGAAGTACCTAAAGTAGATGCTTTTCACCAGGTAGAGCCTTCAAGCCAGTATAAAGCTTTCGCTGTTGCAGTATTTGTATTTCTCAGCAGTAGCTTGGATTTTTATTCTGCTTCTGTGAGCACTCTGTGGAGACTGTCTTTGGTGTTGGTTGTCGCTACAGATTTTGCTTATTTTGTTGTGTCATGGAAAACCCTAGCACCTTATCCTGAATCTCTTTGGGGTTCAAGATAGTGAGGGGGGAAAAAAAAGCTTAACAATCATCCAGAATATGAACCAGATGAATAGTTATTTTCAACAGGAGTTTATTATGATTTTAATTTTTCCTTGAAGAGCTTGCTTTCTTGGAACACTTTTCCCAACTGGATGGCCAGAAAAGTAAATGCTCACATCTGTTTTCATTGTCCACATTTTTTGGCACAGAGATTAATTTATTTATTTATTTCTTCCTCAAAAGGAAAAAAAAACAACTGTGCAAAATAGATTCAGATCTCTATCAGATACTTTTATAAAACTAATGGTAAATCACTGTGCTCACAGCTGGGCCCATTAGGTTTCCATCTTGGTTGTGGTTAAATGCTACTGGAATAGAAGACACTTATTAGTATGATCATTACCTGCAGAGCTGAAATACTAATGCAGAACTGGGTTTGTAGCCATGATTAATAATTTTGCCAAAGGGAGAGGACAACTAGTCCAGAGAATAAGTAGGAAAAGTCTGCCAAATATAGCCATAGGAAAAGTGCAAAATGATGGAACTTTAAAGTAGAATAAAGTGCTTGGCAGCTTTTGGAGCAGTTGAGAACTTCTCTCTCTGCAGTATTCATAGTGCCAACCTCACCAAAGTCTGTAAGGGTCATCTTTAGTGTTATCTACCTAACTTAAAGAGACCTCTTGGAGTATTTGCTATAAAGATGTACGGGACCTTGGCTCTCTGCACAATTGATGGAGAGGTTTTGTCATGGTGCCTGGCAGATGGTCTGGCTTGATCTCAATTAACCTTAAATACCCATTGAGACACTGATATTGACAGTGCACTTATCCTATGTTGACTGGTCAGTTCTTCTGATGTAGCAAGTATAAATCCTCTCCTGTGACTGGATGGGGAGCAAGGGTCCAACACACAGCACACTCACTCATGCTCTTAACTTTAGGCATCAATGCTCACACGATGAATACACTCCCAAACACTACCTCTGCGTGTGTGGTTGCCTTCCCCAACCCCTGAATGGTAGGAAGGGCTATTGTTCCCATGTTGCATGCAGAACGTAGGTGGGCTGCGTTTCTTATTTAAGTTCACAGCTGATGTCTTTGAAAGAACAGGAATTGTACCCCAACCCAAGCCTCCTGTATTGTGCACAACTGGCTGGTCTTTACCATGTTCTTCCTCACAGTAAAATGAGGTTGGTATCTTCAGTGGTCCCCTGGCAGGGTGGAAGGTGATCATTTTCCAGAGAGTAGCACAGTGTTGGTACTTCCAGGGTGACACTGGTGATTATCCACAAAGTCTGTCTTGCTCCCCTGGCCAAAATCATGCCATCAGGCAATTGTGAAGCTCAGAGTCATCTTGACTGACTTCTATTTTGTATATGTGTTACTGGGGTTTCATCATACTGCCTGAAGCAAACTCCTGTCAAACTAAATTACATATGATCACATAGATGCAGATTATGAACTGTCTGCATAATAATAATAGAGGTGTTAATATTGAGGTTGGTCTAGAAAAGCTCAGATCGGGACCGCTCAGCTTGACTGTATCTTCAATTCATTTAGAAGGATGTCTAACTATTAATCCCTACTGAGTCAATGAAGTGTCTGCATCCAGTTTGGATGGAGTGTTGCTTCAATGATAAATTAGGTTTTCGGCACAGGGAAACATTTCGTAAAGGTAGAAGAGAGAACTGACAAAGGAATTTCAAATTGTTTCAGGGACAAGAGACAGAGAAGCTCTGTTCTGTAAAAGTAGCAAGGGACTGTGTTATGGTACTGTTCTAAAAATCACATGGCAACACCTGAATTCAGAACCTCTTTTTATTCTGAGACTTGGAAGTCCAGGCCAACCACCGTTAGGACTAGTCAGCTATGGCAAGGCAAAGTAAGCTTTACCCACACATATAGTCCACTGCTCCCGTAGGCACAAGTTTGCAAGGCAGTGAAAACTTCTGAGAAGTACTCAGCAGCCTCAATCCTATTAAAGCCCCTGGAAAGGAAGGATACCAAACATGTTGGTATTGTGGATTCTAAAGGGCATTTAAAGTGTGTACCTAACAGCCTTAGAGGTTGGGTTTTTAAAGTCTCAGAACTCAGTCAAATAAAACCAGTTTCCTCCACAGCAAGACTAAGTGCTACTTTCTCAGTTAAGATTATTTCAACACTAAGATGGAACAGATCCATTCCATGTTGGCTGCAGAGTTCTTGTAAGAACTAAGGTCAAAATATTTTTTTATAGTTTGGAAACTGTACTTTTGTCATTCACTCAATAATGTCTGAAATCTTCATGTTTGAATTTTCACAACAATAATAATAGTATTGCTTTTGAATGAGAACTCAGCATAGCAATTATCAACCCAGACAAAATGAATGTTTCAAAAAATTATCACCATCAGAACCTAAGGTTTTATAATGCAAGATGCTTTATAATCTGATTGAGAAGAAATCCTCACATTATAATAAAATAAAGTAACTGGAGGCAGAGTGAAATTAATAGTCAGCAGCAATAACAATACTCCTTGTAATTAAATATTTCACATTTCAAGGATGCCTATTCACAAAACACTTAAATAGCTCATCAGTTTGGCCTATTTCCCTTGGTTGTGAGGAAAGGGACACATTCAGCTGAGTGGACATCTTGATTGTACATCTACTTCAGGGAGACAGTTTATCTCCAAGCTTTTGCAATTAGTCTGTCTCATGTCTATAAAATGCAAAGAAATCAGTCATATATGGCACACATTTTGGTTAAATAAAGTCACTTGGAGGCTCAGGTTCTCATTGGGTCAAAGGGCGAAACACTTCATAGAAGAGGTCAACTGAATGTGGAGACCAGGGTTATGGGAGAACCTTCCTAACTGATTAGCAGGCAAATTGCTCTGAGGGTTGTCAATCACATTTTGCTTCCTTCAATATAAATGTGTGTTTATTTTTAGTCTCTTTGGGCCTTGCTAGTACTGGGCACCAGGGCCAATGTACAGCAGTGCAGAGCTCTCGGCTGCCATGGGGTCAGGTGGAAATTGTGAGAACTCAGCAGTTCTCATGATTGGTCTCTAGACTGGGGCAGGATGATGGCCATCCTCCCAAATAAGCCAGAAAATAAGATGGCACCTGACTTTCCAGCAAAATGCTTCTGTAAGTGTCTTAGTATTGAATAAAGTGTATCTGATGTGCTCAGCTGCACACACAGACACACATACATAAATATGCTTTTTCTAGATTTGAGTCTACCCTTACCAAAAATAAAGTAACTTAATTGATGTCCATGGCATTACTCCTGGTTTCTAGAAGTGTTGAAAGAGGTTTCCTATACAGGTTCATAAAATGCTTTTGAATACATATATCATATAAAAACCATGTAATTTCTATACTGATATAATGTCTCTCCCTTTTATGATAAAGTAATACAAAACAAACCTCTAACTCTTTACATCCTTGATAATTTTATTTTATAAATCTAAAGAAAAAATGGCTCACAGCAGTCTTTACAAACAAGCTGCATCTGTTTAATATTAAAGTGCAAAAAATAATATTAAAACCATTACTTTTGGAATATCTAAATAACCTGAGGAAAAATAGCATCCATCTGGCCCTTGGTATAACTGTTTTTTACATCAGTTGGATGTTTCTGGGATTACAAGATTCAACACTTATCTTTAAGTAGAGTGAGTTTCTAAAGATGTAGCATCCAGAAACTTGTGAGTAATCTGTCTGCTTAGAAGTACAATATTGTGTTACCAGATCTGCTGAGCAAATGCACAATAAAGTTAATCCTTTGGTTCTGGAAAAGCTGTGGGTATTGCAATGGCAGATGTGCTGAAACAGAAGTGTTTACGTTTGTTAGGGCTTGTGAAGCAGCAACTCCGCCAGCTCACAAGTATTTGAATTTCCTGCAAACATTTACCTAAGGGCTATCACGGGGAAGGAAAAGAGCTCAGGAGTCTCTGAACCCTGTTTGCAGACTGGCACACCTCTTTTGGTGAATTGGTTGGCATGTGACTGCATTTTCTCATCGGACTTATTCTCTGTGAATGTAGTCATTATGGCACTAAAGTGCTTCTGGTATATGGGGTACAGTATTACCAAGACCAATACGCTGTTATATTTAATATGTTTTCCACTTCTTCCTTCTTCCTATGCCATATGGAAAGCAAGAAAAATGTTAGATTAAGGATTTTGTGCTGTGGTGGTGTGGCGTAACTCTGGTTTGGCCAGAGCTTTGAGGTGGAGCTGCCTTCTAGACCTTCTTTAATAGTGAGCTCCCCAGAGAAGACTGGGAGGCTTTAAACTCAGAAAGCCAGGTTGTGTAGAGCACAAATGAGAAGCGTAACCTTTTGAAGAGAGGAAACACAAAGTAGCTGGGCTGAAACTGAAATAAAAATGAATCACATACAGCTCTATCCCTAACTGCAAAATCCTTGCAGGCACGTCTTTGCTTCCATGCCCACTTACAGCTGACTTGGGGACTTTGAGTTGCAGTTAATTCTGTCCAGCCCTCGGAAAGTCCTTCTTTCTGTCCCCTCTCAGGCCCTACTAGCTGCTGTCTGCCCTTTCCCAACATCTGTGTGGAAATTGCTGACTCCTAGCTCTGTGATATACCTACCTTTTCCAAATGAAGGCATTGTTTCCCCCTCTAGCAAGAGGGATTTTTTGACTGGCCACTTTTCAGGGTCTAATATTGTTGGTCGGGTTATATAAAAGATGGCGGCGCAGGAGGTCGCAATAGCACTTAATAGTGTTTGTGCTAGGGACTTCAAAACATGGTGTTAGAGACTGTCCCTTCCCCAGGAAGCTTTTAGTTGAAATCTGAAAGGCAATCAAAACAAATGGAAATGGACTCCCAAAAGAGTGAAGAGGTTTGCCCTCCCCAGCAAAGTAGCCACAAGAGAAGGACGAGAGACCTGGGAATAAACCACAGCTCCACTGGTTCCCTTTCTGTTTTACATTCACTACAAACACAGTAGAACATGTTCAGTTTGCTCTGTGGATGACCTGAACTCACCTCCATGGTCTTCTCACTAAAAATATTCTAGTTCTTCACCCAATATATTGATAGTTCTCTTCTTCCAGAGAAAAAACATTAAGAGGAGTGTCAGCAAAGCAGAGGGAGTCCTAGAGGGCCAGTTTCACTAACAGTATAAGAAATAAAGATCAGAAGCCCCTGAACTGGATTCACTGTTGGAGAGGGAATGACAGTAGGTGGAACAAAAAAATGGTGTTTCTGACACAACAGTCATTTTTTTTCTGTTGTTATTGTTGAACATCAGCATAGGCCTTTGTCAAGTGCCAGAATACCATTGAACTAACTTCTTTATAAATCCAGATGAAGAGGCCAGTCATTTCCCTGGACCATTTACAAAGTATGTTTGCGACAAGAAAGGAGGAGGTACGAAAAAGCAGTTAAACCCCAGTGATCATCATAATAAACAATAATCACAGAACTACAACTTAGTAATTGTGGCTCAATTTTTTTTTTGTAGGCATTGTGACAGAAGAGTTTACATCAGCATTTTGAAGGAGTATAATGAGATTACTTGTTGTTACCAGAGAGCTGCTCCCAGGAGATGATGGCTGGAACAGAACATAAACGGAACTGAAAATTAAGCAAGTAGGTGGGGGTAGGGGCTCACCGCATCGGTGGATTGTAAGGAGGAGCTCATGTCTAGGAGCTGAACAAGATGCAGTAAGTGTGTAAAACCAGTTTATGAGTATCTTTGAAAGTAAAGCAAAATCTTGTATAGGCTGATAAAAAAGAGAAATGCCTAAGAAGGGTGATTTGGTCAGGCAATTGGCTAAGAAGATGTTTCTTGCAGCAGCATGATGGATGGATGGATGGATGGATGGATGGATGGATGGATGGATGGCAATAGGTTAAAACTGCACTCATCAAAACCAGGAGAAAAGAAAATGTCAGCATTTAGCACACAATATAACGAGTACAGGAGCTTTAGCTTTGTGGAATGGGAGAGAACTGGTAAAGTTTAAACAGAGTTGAAGCATGACAATCTAATGAGTGGCCTGGGTCAGAAATTACATTCAACTTATAAGCATGGGTGACAAGTAGGAAGAAGGTTGTGTCAGGGCGGTTCAGCCTAGTTTAGAAAACCTAATTGTTAGTACCATAATTCCCAAAATAGGCTTTAGTGCTCTTATTTGCCATGCCTAGTATTTACCATACTAGGTCATAGCCAGTTGTCCGTTGCAAAGACTGAAGACAAATGGAGGTAGTCTGGAATAGAATGATGATTGTGATATGTCTGTGAAGGGATACATTTTCAGGTCAGGTGTGAAGAGACACAAGAATGATAACAGAACTGCACAAGGCAGATGAAGAAAATCCTTCATAGACAGTCACAGAAGTTGAGGAGGATAAGCCATCAGGTTGATCATGCTCAAGTAATAGATATCCAGCAAATCAGAAAGGAAAATTATTAAGTGTTTGTTCTAAAATTTGACCAAGAGATTTTGCAAGATCAACTTGGGTTGAAAGTACAAAAGTCAGATTCCAAAGGGCCTGGAATAAAAATAAAACAGAAGACTGATATAAACTCCAGGCAGTGATTTAGATTTTGTGTTCACTATTTGCATAGGAGTGGAAGGGATCTCCTAGATTACCAAGCCCCTTCCTCTGCTGTTGCAAGCGACTGTATCTCATAGTCTATATATTTATTAAGCTTCACGTGAAAAATCTATTTTTTTTCTTCCTAGTTTTAGTGGAAAGGTGTTTCAGAACTTCAGTCTTCTGATAATCAGAAACTTTAATTTATGGGTTGAATTTATTCATTGCTCATTAGTAATCATTTGTCCTTGTGTCATCATTGTCCATTTGCTTAAGTATCTTTTCTCTCGCTTTAGTGCCTAACCTGAATGTATTTATAGAGAGCAATTATATCCGCTCTCAGCATGAATGAGCTTAGAGATGAAAGGGAGAAGGAAGCAAACATGTTGCTTCAGCCTGGACCAGCTGGAATCTCTTTGTTCAGACTCATGTAAAATGTTTTGCAGCAGCTGAATCTGGAAGCAGCGTTTGTGCAGCTCATAGCAGTATGATACAGATCTAGCCACCTCACAGCCAGATGAGATGGAAATGGACATATCAAGCCACGGTTGCTATCTGAATATCCATGGGCACTGTGGAACTGAAAACACTAGAACTACAGTCCAACTTAGTTGGAGAATAACGATCTGCATTTGATTGTGATAAACGCTCATGGTAAGCCATTGTAAACATTTCCCACCATTATCACTTGTACTTTTCTAGCGTTGGGAGTTAGGTGTCTCTCTGTATTCGGTTATCACTAGCTGTGTGGCTTATTTTGCAAAGGAGACACTACACGGTGTTGTCGGCATGTTGTAGACTCTGGAGTCAGCAATTCCTTCTGTTCTTTCTTAGAGTTGTTGTAAGGCTGTCTCCAAGAGCTCTTCACACTCAATGTAATCAGAGAAGAGCAGGGGTTGCCCATCACATCTCTCAGACTTTGTGTACAAATTCCTAATTGCAAAATAGATTCAATAATTCAGTCATAACAATCTCCCCCATAGCATGTATTCAGATAAGTGGTTTGAAAGAAGGATCCTTAAGGGAAAGACAATTGCAATAAACTATCCTTTTACCTGGTGGCATCTCATTGCCAGAAGCAGCAAGCATAGCTGAACAACTATACGAAGCATTGGATACTTTAAATATGTGATTGTATCTAATTCCTTTGGACATAAATCTTAATTGTCTGCGAGCTGTTTGTTGTGAATCAGTTCTTTAAAACACATTTTAATTTTTATATAGAAAGGGCTTTTAGATCTAAAACTGCTTATTCCTCTCATATATTTGTTTGCACTTGCTGCAAAGCACGGTTTTTCCCAGTCAAAATCTTCTTGCAAACCCATGGACTGCAAAAGCAATGGAAAAATAAGTGCCTTTAATTCTGAAGAACATGCATCATGTAAATAAATATATAGAAATAGAATAAGATGCTGGTCGTTGTACCTGCAATAGGTTAGTTACTCAGTGGCATCATGCATCTCATAAGCCTTTTCCTTCTGGAAAGTGGCAGTTTAGTTTGGCTTAAAGCTAAATCCAGCCCTCTCCTTCTAACTGACCTTTGTGCATCCTCATGTAAGGGCAGAATTTGTACAAATTTGAGCTCTTCTCACAGTTCGGTACAAATCATGCTGCTTTCCTGAGGGAGCTAGAGATACAAGAGTACTGCAGGTCAGGGTTGTGGTGCATTGACAGAGCTGCATAAGGAAGCTTGTACAATACCTGATTTAAGTGTAAGATTCTTACAGGGTTTTCAGAGAGGAAGAAAAACAGTGTGGTTGTCCACAGTGTTTCTCAAAGGAGCTCTGCATTAAGATTCTGGAGACAGGTTTGAGTTCACCTGGTCCTTTGCCCCTCGCTTGCCTGATCACGGGAGGGAAGGCCACATGGCAATCAAGAAAGGGACTGCATTTTGCAGTAACTAATCAAAAATCAATTTTGGCAGCCTACTCAGTGAAAAGGAATGAAAAAGCGGAGGTGGCAGGAGGGGTTTTCTAAGGCTTTCAGGAAGGGTGGTTGTTTTCTCCTGTAATTCAAAGAAAGAGCAGCAAAACAAAAAACTAGCTAAAACAACAAGGACAAATACAGTGTACGGAAAAAGCCTGTCAGATACTTGTCGTTACACACCAACTCTCTTCATCAAGAAAACAGCTTAAATACAATGAGTTGTGCAACAGTATTCCAGTTTGCTGGCAGCGCCCTCATCTGTCTTCTCAAAATATTTGTCACTGGTCCAGGTGTAAATTAAAAAAAAAAGTAATAATCAGCAAAGTGAAATCAGAAAAATATCTCCCATAGAGTTATGCTGATAGGGTGATGTTATCTGCTCTGTGCCTGCTCCACGCACACAAATCCACAGGAGAAGGTGACCTTTTCTGCATGGACATATTCAGGGCAGGTGTGGTGACCAGGCACAAAAGGATGTACTGATGGGTTTCGGAAACTTGTACTGTAGTAAAGCAGCCTACACCTCCCACCAGGAAAAAGAACTGGACCATATGAAGCATTTCCCTGAGTCAGATTTGACCCACAGACCAGCAGCTGGACCAAACAGCTAAATAAATATCTCTGTAGGAAATTTTGAAATTCAGAGACATTTTGAAATGAAAAACTAAGATGTTTGTTTTCAGGCTATGCCAGGGTGTTTAGGGAGGGACCAAAGCAGACATAAAATTGCAACTTTGTGGTATCACAACTTAGTATCTGTTTAGTGAGAAAGGTTTTGTGTTTGGGTTTTTTTTTTTTTAAAAAAACAACAACGTTTTAAAAATGCTTAATCAAACTGTAGGAACTAGTACTGACTTCACTTCCTATTAAGACGTTTCTTTTCAACATGCAAAACCCTTCTGCCATGAAAAGACTCACCAGGCTGATTCTTTTGTTCTAAAAAGCAGGAAGTGCCAAACATACCCAAGAAAAGACCCAATCTCTCAAGAACTCCAAGTCCAGAAAGGAAGAAGGTAAAAGCTCCATGAGGTGCCTAGGCACTTCTCTAATGTTACTGACTGTACATAGAACATGCTGAACTCTAGAGTGATGATCAGCAGTCTGAAACTCTCCAACTGATGTGAAGCTTCATGTCCCTGACACCTGCCATAGTTTGGATGGTGCTAGCTAGGTGCTGGCGTCTAGAAGTCATGGTCCAGATCAGGGGCCACTGTGCTAGACACTGTATAAAGCTATCATGAAAAGAGGATTGGTGCTACATTGCAGCAATGCCATATTGTTGTAGGATTTTTTGTTTTTTAATTGGAAAAAAAAACCCTGCAGTTATCTGATGCTCTAGGCGTATATACAAAGCACGTTTAAAAATACAATAGGCATTCAAATGGGAACATTATTAATTAAAAGCCTCCACGTACTGTACAAATGAAACGTTCTTCTCTCTACCTACTCAAGTCATTCATTCAGAAAAATCCTGGGAAAATAGTTAGGCTTTGCAATGTGCCCCATAGGTCAATGTATTCAGGCTCCAACAGACCAAGTGGGAGGAGTGAGTTCCAGAACGGGGAAATCTTCATTGCGAACTCCCTCTCAAAGAGACTGCGTTCAGAAATGTGCACAGCACGCTTACAGAAAAATGCCTCTAGCCCTTTGCCCAGCTCAAATTTTAAATGAGTCCTTTAGTATATGTATATCCAACCAAGGAAGAGATGCTGACCTATGCTCCTGTCTGAAGCACAGCAGTGGGAAGGACTTTGAAGCCCTGTAGGGTTTTCAGACCCACAGCTTGCCTGCCTTTTTTTTTTTTCCTACTGTATATACCCTTATGGTATAGATTTATACCACAACAACCCCTTTTCTCTACATTCAGCTACCCCATATCCCCTTTATTTAATAACAGTGGCATCCTTGAGAATCACACTGTCCCTGGGCAGCTCACTGACAGTATGTTACAAAATGTATCCCTGAGAGCTGGTCTCACAACTATTTACTTTTCCTACAGTCCCATATCAAAAGTCTCCTTTTAGTACAGGGGTGGGTCAAAGTCTGGGTGCAGAACCTAGAGCCAAGCTTCCCTTGTGCTGTAAAGTTTGGTGTTATATTTCGGATCCATCCCCTAAATCGGACTGGCTTTCAGTGTTCAGATCAGAACAATCCCTATCTTATTTGCTTGCTGGCTGCAAAACAGTAGGAAGATTGTCAATACCCTGCTCAGGCCCTAATTAAAAATCCAAACTCAAATTTAATATTTCAAACATTATTTAAAATATATTAAGATAGTCAGTCTATTGCTGTTGCTCATTACTCTGTCGAAACCTAATATTAGTAACAGCATGTACAGAGGACCTGGAGCATGAATTAATAATGAGGTGCTTGTGCTGGAAAACATGCGAGAGCCTGGTTCCCTAAGCTGGCAGACATCCGACAGAGACGAGTTTGCTCTTCTCTACACAGTGATCAGATCATCTGCTCAACAAAATCATCAGGAAGGAAAGTATTTCTGATTAGTTTACTTCCTCTGTTGTTTTTTTTTTCCCCCAAAACGACGAAGACAACAGGCCATCAGAAATGAAGGGGGCAACATTGGGGAAAAAAATCTTTAAACCAATGGCATTGCACTACTGATCAAATGGTAGTAGTGCTGGTATCTGAGTACCATCCTTAAACAAGTGAGGACCTCCCATGTCCTCAGCCCTGCCCTCACCTTGTACGTGAAGTCTCTTCTTGAGGCTTTTGAGTGAGGTTGTAATTAACTCTTCCCCCTCTCTCATTCCTAACAGAAAAAAAATCTGAATGAGAATGTGGACAAAACATGTGGCTTGTTAATGCTCTTGGCCTGGAGCTAAGGTATTGGAGGTGTTCCTGTAGATATGAGCACAGACTTAGCAAGTCATGGATCCCTTCAAGTGATGCCAGAACCAGGAAAGAAGTGCAAGCTAGAAAATAGCTGCACCATTTGTAATATGCAATACATGTATATTTATACACAATGTGTCTGTCCCTGTAAAATATATTGTAGCCATGTAAGCTCTGTTTTTCATACGTATACTACTACTATGGCTAGATCAATGATGAAGGATAGAGATTAAGTGTATTTATTTATATATACATGCATGCTCCCTTCTCATGCATGCTTTAGAGGAAGTTGGCTTTTACCTGTCCTCACGGTGCCCCATGCTGCCCTCCTCTGCCTATGCACGCTTTTCTCCTGAGGGTGAGCCCAGCTACCTTTGTGCTTCCTCCGCGTGTGGAGAAATGCCTTCAACGTTTGCAGAAAACAAATAATAGTTATTGAAGCTGTTTGTGCTCTGAAACTTTAGCTGTGCCTTCGTCTCACACACCCTTTTCCTTTAAGATGAACATACTGTTGCGCACAGTGCAGCATTCAGTTCTGTAGCTACTGCCTTGTTCTCGCACTGTAAATTAAAAGGTGTGAAGGAGAAGGAAATTTTCCAGAGCAAATGAGAGAAATTATTACATAATTTTGTGTAATTTCTGATGCAGGAAACAATTTTCTCAGTGCACCTGTTGGGGGGAGAAACAAGGCTGCTTCAACCATCAATCTGTGGGACCTCAGAGCTCAGCCTGAAAGCAAAGGTGAAACGAAATACGAAAATTGCAGTGCAGCAGAAGAGGAGTCAGCTATCTGAGGGCCTCTGCTGAAATCCCATCTTTCGGGTAGGGTTTCTTGTGCATTTTCGTGTTTTGGTCACCTGACGGTAGCTCTCTGGCCTAATTGGTTTCCTAGTTAACAGACTAAGTAATGATGTAACCAGAGTGTGTGGGAACCAGACCTGTGTGACAGATACAAATTTTCCCAGCCATGCTAATTTTGCCTGCTTACCTGGTTCTGCTGCTGGTTATCTGGAAACTTGAACTACTTAAAGGATATAATGAGCTTAGCAAAGGTTGAGAAACAGCTTAGTCATTTAACATAAAATTATCTCCAGCTGCAAAATATAGTACCATGTGAAGTCCAATTATTTTTGTTACTAAACAACAGTGTATTTTAATAGATATGGCTGCGTCTACAACTTTTATTTACTTTTTCTGTGGTTGGCTGAAGTGAGAATTAGTTGTTTGTAGCCTAAAGGAGCAGATCAACTCTGTTAAATTACAAGCGTGTCTCAATAACCACTTTATGCTCCTCACTGTCTGCTGTCCCCAAGCGCTCTCACACAGTGTTGCTCGTTTGTGCTGGTGATTTTTGTAGGTGAAAGTTGTTGCTATTGCTTGCATGGCAATACAAGGGTTTTGAAAGGCTCCGGCTAAAATCAGGGTCCTGTTGAACTGGGCACTGTATAAATGTATAATGAGAAACAGTCCTCTAAATGTAAAGTGGTTGCATTCCAAGTGCTTCAGACAGAGTTGGTTTGTTTGGTGGAGCGGAAAGCTTTGCAGCCTCAGAGCTGAGCCCCTAAGACAGTAATTTTTAAAATAATCAGCCTGAGAAAGAGCCTCATGTAAAATAAAATAATTGGGAAAGGGAGGTGAGAGGGAAAGGGAACAGCTGGCATGGAGGAGCCCTGACCAACTTCCTTCTCCATGTGGTGGACAGAAAATGAAGGTCTCAAGACTTCTCTCTACTGTCACATAAAATCTCAGTAACTACGTACTGGGCAAAGCTGATCTTGGGAGCAGCTTGAGCTGGGGATGTGCCTGGCACTTGGCATTTCAGTGGTCCTCAGGCAGTTCCCGTTTGCCCTTGCAGAAGGGGCCATGCCTCTGCACAGCAGCTGAATATTTTCTAGCGAGTTGGGGCACCCAGGCTGCTGCTGGATGGGATACAGAGCCTGGAGCAACCTTCACTATGACCCTGGTGGTTGTTGTTCTGCAGCAAAATGCAACCAGCTTGGCCTGCGTCTGATATCCTTTAATAGAGAGGAAGAAAGTTTTATGTTTGTTTGCGTGCATCTAGCTGTTCTTTCACTCTGTTTGATAAATGGAAGAAACTGAGAGCAGAAGCAAGAAACTGGACTCCTAAGGTGATGTGAAACTGTTTTATGTTTTCCTTGAAAACAGGACTCTTAAATGTGATGACAGAAATCATGAAAGTAGCAGGGCTTTGCATACACTTGATGTGGTTAATCCAGTCAGTAAACGTGATGTTAAAAAAAGGACACCCCACAGTGTTTCAGTATCTTTCGTTTGAAGTTTATACGATGCCTAACGCGTATGCAATGGATCTGGGGCCTGACATCTATTTAAACTCTTTGGGAGCAATATCAAACATTAATGGGGATTAGTGTTAGAACTGGTGTAAACATAGCAAACAATCTGCTGTAAGTGTATGCTCACATTTCCATATGTTATGTAGGTAAGCAGAGCCACCGAAGAGGAAAGAAACCCTGAGAGGTAGTTCTCAGCTAACTACTTCGAGGATTGGTAGAGGCAGACACTAGTAGGGCACAACTATGTCATGATATCAGTATCTACATACTCATAAAATGCTCTGTCTAGAGCTGCAGTTTAGTTTTGTAAAAGGTAAGAAAGATTTAGAGATGCAATTCCATTGTGCAAAACCACTAAAAACCAGATAAAAATGATTTAGTACTTCCAGGTGCACTGTAATTCTTGGCAGAAAAAGCTAATTCCAGGTGTGTAACTTAAAAAAAAAAAAAATCCAACAGAAATCCAACCCTGTTGTCAAACCTGGATAAAACCATCAAGCTAGAAAAATAGAAGTTAAACTAGGAACAAAGTCCAAAGTACAACTGCGGAAAGACAGCCTCTCCATTGAAGAAATTATTGCATATAAGTGAATCTCCTGATTACTTAAGTAAACATAGCTTGATTCTGGGCAATATTTCAAAAGAGATAAAGCTTTGGCATGCATGAGCACATAGAAAGATGACATATTCACAGTGGGAGGTATGAGGTGGGGTTTCCAGTAGTGCCAAAATTTGTCTCACACATACATACTTAGGGCCAGATCCAAAGCTGCTGAAGCAAAGAGCAAGTCTTTCCACTGTCTTCAACTGGCTTTGTAGGCAATGTTCACTCACGCTAGGAGAAAGGGAAAAAAATACATTTGTTTCCTTATTTGTGGCCAAATCGTTTACACATTTTTCCTTCTCCTTTTAAGCCTGGGGAACTCTTGTCATTGACTTCCTCAGGGGCAGGTCCTTAATCAACAGATCAAAATACAAGCTGTACCACAAAATGGAAAATAATATTATACCAGCTAAAGTTATTTGCTTCAGCAACACATGTGGTATGGGATATTATTATTCCATAATAGAATACACATTGATTCATTTGACACTTTTTTTTGAAAAAGAGCTTTTATTTATATGACGTGTTTATGGACAAATATGCATTGAATGCTTTTTAAGTCCTATTATGGTTTGTTTTTATTTCCACATGTTCAGATGAAATGACCATTACTGGGGCTAGAAACCTACAACACTAATGGAAGCTCTTATAGTTGGTGCCAGTTTTATATCCTGCAGGGGTAGTTGCCACTATATTAATATCCTGCAGGTCAAGTTAATTTATTTTTTTTTAAAAAACCAACATATTTTGCAGGTTCTATGCAATTCGATATAGTGTCACGCTTAGTACATGCCAGTTTTGCGTCTGAATTAAGGGCCAGGGAATTGTACCAGATCAGACCTCCAAGTAAGTTGGTTTTGAAGAAATCCATGGCCACACAGAAGGAAAATGGACATGGCAACCTTGTCTCCCAAAGGTACCTGTGAAAACTCTTTAGGAATCAGAGTACTAGCTATGAAAGAGACAGATTTGTTGGGAAAGTCTGTTTTTCCCTGACGGCTGGGCCTTCTGCTGCCATGCTCAGCGGCTGGCTGTGTGGCAGCGCATTCGGTTCAATTTGCTCCTGTGAACCGTTTTTTCTCTTGCTATAACCTCGATTTAACAAAAAGGGGTCTGAGAAACCCAATCCTTTCTCAGTCACACGATCACTCCCTGACTTTCAGTACTGCTGTCATCCACAGGAGCCTAGAGAGTGTTGTGCCTGTGACAACACACGGGCGTTTCAGTGATACAAAAATAACACAGGTGAATATGAAAACCTTTTTGCCCTTGCCTTGAGACCGCTGGGCTGGGTGGCCCTTTCTTATTGCAGAGGAGCAACAAGGTGTGACTTTGTGCACAGGGCAAAGCAATTAACAGCCCAGCTGTGATTGCACAGGGCTTTCTATAGCCTCTCTCTTTTTCCCACACATACTACGTGCACGTAGGGGAGGGGAAGGAGCTTTTCATTTCCTTTCTCCACTCGCTGCTGTGATTGCACTAAGTCGGTACAGAGATCCTTATCTCAAAGCAAAGAGGAAAGTGAAATCTCCAGTTTTGTCACTGTTTGAGCGCTCTGTAATATCTAGGGAGTTCAGCAGGCACTGATTTTACTTTCACGGCATCAGTGTGAATTAGAGGTGTTCATTCTGTCCAGCATTAGGGCAGACAGGGTCCAAGTGGAGTAAAGATGTGTCAAACCTAACATGAAGTGATACTGCTTTGGTTTTGTGACATTGTGATAAATCTGTTTTCCACTGAAAAATGCTGAGGAGACGTTTTAATTTTTACCTATCATTTCAGATTCTCCAGACTATTAAGGCTGCATAAATATTAAAGCTTGTTATTTACATTAGAATCATTATCTTTATAGATATCAGTGCTTGTTAAATGATTCATAATGCATAATTCATTCAACCAATTCTGCCCTTTCCTCTGTTTGTTATTCACCTGCAAACAGACTTTGATTTTTACAAATTTGTTCATTATTCAAATCACTCCAGGCTCTCTTCACAAACATATTTTAGTGGTCTCCTTTGCTCAAAACCTATTGTCTCCTACCGTATTTTTATCAATTTGCTTCTGTTGTTGCTTGCAGAGTGTAATTGAACATTTAATAACAGACCTGAAACTTTAATCAAGATTTACAGGATAGCTGTGGAGATTCATGTTAATGCTTCTGACACTGCCATGCAGCCATTGACAAGGGATGCTCTGTGGTCGTTCACATAGCAAGCTCTGCCTTTTATTCCCACTTGTTGGAAACACCATAATTGCTACAGTTCTGCAGCACATGGCCAGGTTGTAAGGTCTGGGAAATTAACTTTGGTGTTTACGTACAAAGCAAGCATGGCAAGATATAGGTTAGCACAATGTGGTTCAATGAGAGAGCACCAGAGTGGGATTTCGGAGATTTGGTTCAGATCTCCAGCCAGGGTTGCTTCCCCCTGTGCTTCAGTTTTCTCTTCTGTAAATTGATATCAGTGCTGCTTGAGGAAGATCTTGCTCTGCAGAGACCACGACGATAAAAAAGGCTCCTGGCATCTAACTTTAGGCACATATATTAAGTTGCTTCCCCTGAGCTGCCTGAAAAGAGAGTTGTGAGAAGTTTCTCCGTTGATTTCTGGCCGTGGAGCTGCCGTTCTGAAACATCTCCAAGCTGATCCCTCACTCCCTGTTAGAGGAGTCTGGAGAGACTCACCATCTCATAGCTTGGGTAATGCACCTGAGGAAACACTGCTAGGCTTCTCTAAAGAGAAAATAGTTCAGAAAATAAGGTGTAGTTTGTTTGTCTCTGATCCAAATACTTTGATCTTTAAGATAAGAATAGGGGAAAAGTTCTTTTTGTTTTCAATTCAGTTCGTCACTATTCACCGTTAGTTTATTTTGGATGCACTTCTGAGAAGTTGCTACCTGCACGATGGGGAAAAAGAATTCGAAACAATACAGAAAAAAATTAAGTCAGGAAGGAACTAATTAGTAAGGAACTAATTTCTTATCTGAATCTACAAATAAATGATTTTAACAGATCACAATAATTAAAATTCGTTAAAATATTTGAAGGAAAAAAAATTCCTATAGATATTTAGAAAAAATGAAAGCATACACTTCTTTGACTTTTTTACCATTTCAGAGAGAAATGTCAAGATAAAAGAGTCAAAACTAAGCCATTTTTTTAAGTCTAGTTTGAAACACAATTTTCAGTTTAGTTAGCAAAAACAACTTTTAAAGTTTTCCTGGTGATTGTTCTCTCCATTATAGACTGGTCTCAATATCGTTTAGTTGTTTTACTCCCACTAGAGGTAGAGGAAGAGAGATGATTAATATAAACATTGAAAGCACAGAACTGGAAAAATTAAGAACTTACAACTGGCACCAGAATCTTCTCCTCTCTTCTAGATTTTCAGCTACAAAAATATGACAAATAGCCCTGAATGAAGTTATCCTCTTAATTTCAAATGTTTCTCCACTTAAAAAATTTAAAATGTNTTTTTTTTCTTCCCCTCATTTATTTTCTCCGTTTTTTTTTTTTTTTTTTTTTTGGCTTTCCCACTAATCTTAGTAATTTCCTTTTAATCTACAACCAAGATCTGGTAAAGTACAAATTTCTAATTAAGAATGACAGTGATTCAGCTATTTGACATAAATAGTCACAGTCCATATATACATAAGTGTCCTTGATATCTACTAACCACAATGCTCACTTTTAGCAGTAAAAAATAAAGTTGACTTTTACATTGTTCACAAGGAGGAATGAGGTAAGCCTTAGCATTCCTGCAATGTTTTTGGACCGAATATATGGAGGTAAAGAAGATTTACTTATACAAATGCCTCAGCATTTCTCAGGTCACATCCGCATCCAGGCTCACGCCAGCTAAAACGTTCAGGCATGCCGGGTGCAGCACCTTGGACTGGCGTGTTATGGAGATAAAGAGTAGCTCAGACTTTTTTTCTGGAGATCAGAACTCAAACTCCACCCAAGCACTGGGGTGTCTTTGGAGGAGCAGCAGCACTTCCATGCATTTCAGAGCCTGGCATTGCAGTTCTGATCCAAGTTCAGACCTGTCATAATCTCAGTCTGCCACACTGCAGAAAATCTATGATTTCCTTCATACCTGTCTCAAACTGAACTGATAGCAAATTATGAAGAGAATCAGAGTCCACAGAATATAACAATCTCTTAAAGTAGTCTCCTGATGAGTGATGGAAACATCAATAGTGAGAAACAACAGTACTACCAATTTTCTCTAGTCCTCATTTATCTTTCTTCCTTCTTCTCTCCCTTACCCCATGAGTCATCCAACATTTGGTGCTTGGGGACACCGTGTGTTATTTTGTCTCCCAGTCACTTTTGTCCCTTCCTCATCCAATGCTTACACACAAACCCTGTGGTCACAGTGGAGCCCCAGCCAAAATGGCTCAGCTTCCTTCCCAGGCTGTC
This sequence comes from Anarhynchus alexandrinus, assembly GCA_008711295.1. Lineage (NCBI taxonomy): Eukaryota > Metazoa > Chordata > Aves > Charadriiformes > Charadriidae > Anarhynchus > Anarhynchus alexandrinus. Next base: position 199,383 of record VUYV01000072.1, on the reverse strand, counting down.
AGAGAGCCAGGAAGAAAGGTTTGTTCAAGGTCTTGGCTCCCTCTCCTGGCTGGTTTTGCAGCAACTTCAACTGAGATTTTAGCCCTTGACAAATTAGTGTTTGCTTACTGCCAATGCACACTTGAAACAAGAGAGAAGAGCACTCTAGCGATGAGACTCTGGTTTAAAAAAAAATAATTAGAAAGTTGGAAGCTAATTTCACTAAAAATATAGTTATTTAAAGTAAAATCATCATGGTTTTGATATAGACTATTTGAAAATGTTTTCCTCCTGCCAAGGCTTCTTGAATGCCACATACATATGAGAAAGTGTTGGTTTTTTAAAAAAATTTGTTTGTTTTTCTGGATTACCTGTATTTTCCTTCTGACCTGCAGGCTCTAGACTTCTACTTAGTAAATCTCCCAATAAAGGCTGTGTGTTATCCTTAAACAGTGGTAGCATTCCCCCTACCTGCTAATTGCTTTATTTGTCCTTACTGCTTCCGTCCCCTCATCAACAAAGGCTTTAGCATAAAGGGCAATGAGGTAGAACATGACAAGGAGAGTGGGAGCCAGAAGAGTGAATATTTCTGTAATTACACAGTAGCCTGGAGTAGCTCTTCTCAAATCAATNTGGCGTGTTATGGAGATAAAGAGTAGCTCAGACTTTTTTTCTGGAGATCAGAACTCAAACTCCACCCAAGCACTGGGGTGTCTTTGGAGGAGCAGCAGCACTTCCATGCATTTCAGAGCCTGGCATTGCAGTTCTGATCCAAGTTCAGACCTGTCATAATCTCAGTCTGCCACACTGCAGAAAATCTATGATTTCCTTCATACCTGTCTCAAACTGAACTGATAGCAAATTATGAAGAGAATCAGAGTCCACAGAATATAACAATCTCTTAAAGTAGTCTCCTGATGAGTGATGGAAACATCAATAGTGAGAAACAACAGTACTACCAATTTTCTCTAGTCCTCATTTATCTTTCTTCCTTCTTCTCTCCCTTACCCCATGAGTCATCCAACATTTGGTGCTTGGGGACACCGTGTGTTATTTTGTCTCCCAGTCACTTTTGTCCCTTCCTCATCCAATGCTTACACACAAACCCTGTGGTCACAGTGGAGCCCCAGCCAAAATGGCTCAGCTTCCTTCCCAGGCTGTCAGAGAGCCAGGAAGAAAGGTTTGTTCAAGGTCTTGGCTCCCTCTCCTGGCTGGTTTTGCAGCAACTTCAACTGAGATTTTAGCCCTTGACAAATTAGTGTTTGCTTACTGCCAATGCACACTTGAAACAAGAGAGAAGAGCACTCTAGCGATGAGACTCTGGTTTAAAAAAAAATAATTAGAAAGTTGGAAGCTAATTTCACTAAAAATATAGTTATTTAAAGTAAAATCATCATGGTTTTGATATAGACTATTTGAAAATGTTTTCCTCCTGCCAAGGCTTCTTGAATGCCACATACATATGAGAAAGTGTTGGTTTTTTAAAAAAATTTGTTTGTTTTTCTGGATTACCTGTATTTTCCTTCTGACCTGCAGGCTCTAGACTTCTACTTAGTAAATCTCCCAATAAAGGCTGTGTGTTATCCTTAAACAGTGGTAGCATTCCCCCTACCTGCTAATTGCTTTATTTGTCCTTACTGCTTCCGTCCCCTCATCAACAAAGGCTTTAGCATAAAGGGCAATGAGGTAGAACATGACAAGGAGAGTGGGAGCCAGAAGAGTGAATATTTCTGTAATTACACAGTAGCCTGGAGTAGCTCTTCTCAAATCAATTATGTAGCCTGGATTGCCCAAAACTCTGAGGACAGAGCCCTTGTTTTAATTTGCCTGTGGAGTTATGTGCTACAATAATGGGCAAAATTCTTGCCTTGTTACCTTTTATCAGAATCTGTGTAATTCCTTCCTTATTTATTTTTATTTTGCTTTATTAATAATATATTGTATTTAGCACAGCTACAAACCAATCATTGCACAGGGCTTTGCAAACATGAACAAATGAAGTTTCACCTTATCTTGTTGAAAAGGTGCCCATTTTTCAATGGGGAAAACTGAGGCAGAGGATTGTAACAGAAAGTGATTAGAAAAAGCAACCAGAAAACCACCCATACAATCCTGATAAACTGTAGTTGCAAAGCAAATTGCTGGATGAGCCAAGAATTTAACCCAGCAATTAAAACATTCAGCCCAATCTCTACACTTGCTGTGCACTCTTCAGCATTGTTTTTGGGAGTTTATAATAGGCAGAAACCTAGATGGTATGAAAGCAAAGTACTGCCAGTGTCAAGAGGATTCCAGAAGTTTTGGAGACTGATTTTTGTTGTTGCTGAAGAGTTTACTAAATAGTATACTGCATGTACCATGGACCTTACAGGATTAAGGAGAATGAGCATCTGTATCATCAACAGATTTCACAACTCCATAAAGATCTCTTCTCTTCCAAAGCTTCTAGATGTTGTTGTTACAGAAGTCAGTGTCAGAACTTCCTTGGCATCAGTGATTGCAATTTGGCCCACGTGGTGGTCACTACCCTGACATGTTTCTCCTTTCGTGGGACACTGAGCAGAAACAGCCTGGGAAAGTTTGGAATCAGGCAAAGATTTGCTTTTAATCCCTATTCTCTTTATAAATGAACTACCAATATGTAATGAGCAACTAAAGTACCAGTTGTTTTATTTTAACAATGCTTCAGCAATGCTGCAGAGAGGGGGAGAAAATATTTTTGGAGATATATTTAGAAGGCATTGCAGCCACTGCCTGAAAGGACAAGTATAGAGGAGGCAGAAGGGTAGCTAGTGAAGCTATTCCGGTAGTTGGTTGTTCAATAACAGAGGCGTGTGTGCAATAACAGAGGTGAAGGTCTGAAGTGAAATTTTGTGCAAAATTTTGGTGAACTAAAACCCTCAAAAAATATTTCATATTTCACTGAAAAGCAGTTTCAAGATTCCTAGACATTTCTAATTAACTGCAAGTAAATTTAGATTAAAATATTTTTAGACTTCTAGTTTAAAAAAAAAAAAAATTAAACTCAATACCCATTCATGAAAAGTTTGTGATCATAATATGTATTTCTCAGTGAAAAAGGTTTATCTGGAAGAAACGTGTCTGGCTCTAGCTGTAACCTTATCTGCATAACCTGTAATAGAATAACTATAGCTATAGAAAGACTTTTGTTCTTTTTGGCATAGCTGATCAATTAGATGCGTAGGATGGAGTTACAAAAGCTCTTACAGTTTGCAGGAGGCTTTATGAACAGCACAGTGCTATAAATGAAGTTACGACGAGTGAATGATATTTTGAAAACTGAGTTGTTCTTCTTCATACAGCTAACGCCCTCAATTGCCACTGATTTCCCATAGGATTTTGATGCCACAGAAATGCACATGAAGGGTCAGTCCTTGCTTCATTCTGTCTTCATGGGAGAAAATAAAGGCAATGGTGTTATACCTGTTTTATACATAGGGAGCGGAGGCAGAGAGGGGCAGGCTTATTTTTATTCTGTTGTGTTGTTTGGGGTTTTTTTTATACCTGGACAAATTTTCAATAAGCTTTTTATATTAATTTCTATTTTTGATGCTTTCACCATCACTGTATTATCTTCCCATCAGCAACCCTCGTTGGTCGTAACTAGCTAGCCCAAAATCTCTGAGGTCAATGGGAGAGCTGGGAACTGAACTTTTCATATCTGTAATGACAGTCAATGCACACCTCTAGATGGGGAATAGATATAAACCTTCATCCAAAATCCATGTCAGGTTCAAAAACACCTTTTAAAAGACAGATGACCTGCTGCAGGATTACAGTTTCAGGTGAAGCAGGCCAGAGCCAGAGCAGGTCCTTACTGAATAACCTGCTGTGTGCAAGGTGAAAGCAGCACAATTTCAAGGCTGCGTACCCTTAGAAAGTCCAATGATCCCACAGAGAGCGACTAATCGACTGGGAATGAACCAGTACGTCTTGCAAGATTTTTTTCTAGGCAAGTTGGGTGCCAGCAAAATAGTCTAAAGAGGCAAAAGTGGAAAGTTTAGTAATTAATTTATGCACAGAAGGGCAGTAACTGGTATGCAGGCTTGTTGGTAGAGTGTGACCTCCTGTGCCTGGGCTCCCGGTCATCTCAAAAGGCAGCACATTTTCTTTTTTATAATTTACTAAATTTCACTAGGAAAATCTAAATGCATTATCATCCCAATATTAATTTGCCATGTTAGCCACTGCTGTAATGCCCAGATGGTCAAGAGAGCAGGGAATAATTGTCATTTGGGAGGAGACAATATTACACTGTTAGATAGAAATCACCCCTTTAAGGATTTATAGGAAAACAATTGGTGCGGTATGGTGTCCAGCTACCTCCCCGACTGCTGGTAATGCATTTGTGAAGGCACTAACACATTAAGGATTGAGCCAGGCTCCCCCTTATCTTAGAACAGCCACCAAATGGCATTCTTGCAGTATTAACTTTCTGTCACTTCCAGCTCAAGATGTGACCTAGAGTAAAAGGCTTCCTATCTCCCCATCAGCTCCCTTAACTACTCCCTCTCAAGATGCATGTTAATTTTGTGCCTTCATTTCGCAGTGTGCAACTGAAAAAATGATGGACTTGTAGTAATATTCTTCCAATTAAAAGAAAACATTTGTATTGTGAGAGTTAAAGCTAATTTATACTTTCCGGCAACTTCAGACACAAAGGAGCAGGCAGCCTTACCACACAGGTTGCGGGCAGGTGCATTGCAGTTTTTTCACTCTCGTATATCACTACGTTTGCTAAGTTAACAAAGCAAAAATAACACAGTTTTCTGTTTCTTTAAAGATTTGGCTCTTTTTTTTTGACCCGGGTGCTGCATGCACACCAGTATAACACCCCCCTGTCCTTAAAATGCCCCCTCCCTCCAAAAACCAAGATCGATTTCTTAGGAACGACTGTCATCGTCCACAGCCCGCAGTGACAGAGGGGCCGGTGGGAGGATGATCAGAGGCTCAGGCAGCGGCTCTGCCTGCGCTGGGCTACAGCTGGACGGGGCCAGCTCCCCGTTCTGCTTTCCCAAACCCGGAGGCAGAAAGCAGAGATCACCTCCGCTTCGTGCTGCGGGATGAAAGGAGTTACAAACTGCAGCCAAATAAACTGCCCAAAGCGGCATATTGTACTGGGTGTTTATGCCGAAGGTCACTTTTTACACATCTAGAGTGAAGAATAATAAATATGACAAAAGCATTCATGAGGAATAGTATATAAATACATTTCTGTGTGGCCAGTCTGACCTGTGGAAATGTGCATTTGGCTTATTAACTGATATACATGACTTTTTTTCTTCACCAGCGCAAGCACCACTCCACCTCCGTGCCCTTCCATTTCTCTTCCCCGTGGGAGGCGGCAGGTAGGGTTTGACGGGAGCCACGGCTGCAGGGCCCGAGGTTTCCCCTCTTTGCACAGCTGGCTCGGGAGGGCTCCAAACCTGAGGGGGAGGAAGGGGCCACCAGCAGCCCAGACACACTGGGAAAAAGCATCTCTAGCACTGGGAAAGCGGAGAATGCCGAAAGAGCTAAGCCTCCCTTCGTCCAAATCTTTTACCTTTGAGGGCTGGTTTTTTTTTGGTGTGGGTTTTGTTTTTTTTTTTTAAGGAGGAAAAGGCGGTGGGGGGAGCAAAAATGCTGACCTTAATTAATGGAAGGCCCACTAGACCCGAAGGAAAAGGTTTGGCTCTCAAGGCCCGGGCCTCCCCCTGAGCCTCTCCTGGGTGTAATGAGAGAGCTCAGCTTCATTACTGGCAGCTGAGGGGAAGGGTCACTGGGGCTGGATTTGCAGGGCCCTCATTGAGGGATCACTCCATGCTGAGAGGAGCTGGCCATGCTCTTGGACACCTGGTCATTAACATTGCTAATTAGCGGCCATTAATCAGGGCCCTGGGTTTTTTGTTGTGTGTCACCGGCTCAGAGGAGCCAAGTGAATAAGAAGATTGTTTCATTACCTCCACAAGAGGTGGAATGAAAGCAGTTCCCATCAGCTCAAGATGAGCTGAATTAAGGGAAAGGTTAGACAACAATTTAAGATGAGCTGCCGAAGGGGAGCTGGGGGACCTGAGCTGTCCTCTGAGAGGAAAATCAGTCACCTATAATTAATGAAATCTTCCACAACCTCACTCTAATCACCGTGTGAGCTTCTCACCAAAAAAAACTATCTTTCACATCCGAAGGACTCTAATTTATCTGTTTATGAAGTTCTAACCTTGGCAAGCTCTAATTCCATGGGATTTTAGCAACATGTATATAATATATATAAATGCAAGTGTGTTTATAAGTATATGCTCATATAGCACGAGTGTGTGTATGTGTTTGTTTGATATATTTACCTGAGTCAGCAAGGATGCTTTTTACACAGCCAACCCCACTGGGAGGGAGAAGGGGGGGAACAAATCTTTATTTAAATATTTTATCTACAATTCAGAAAAAAAATCTTTTATCTATATATTTGTATTTTCTATGCTATGGCTGTGAAAGCATAGAAGAAAATCGGTGTTTTTCAGAGTCAGAATAATTACAAACAAGTTCTGTTTTGGTAGGTTAAAAATGACATGGGAAAAATGATAGTTATTGGCATACATACAAAAAAGTAAAGAATTTAATTAGCAACCAGATTGTTAAAATGCAGTGTTCTCTTCCCATGCTCTATTGTCTAACTTTTGTGGAACAGGTGTCTAATTTTCCTAATGGGATACATTTTAATTGACAAAGTAGTTTGATTGTTTTACACCAATTTTCAGTTTCTTGCTTACTTTTAATATAACAAACTCTTTATTTCTGCAAACTCAGATGCCCTCAAGAAAGTAATTAGAAGCAGGTTTTATCTGCCTGTCTTTTTTTATAAACCACTTTTTGATTTCTAAAACCAACTAACTAAAAGCTTGATTTGTTCTGCTGATGTGTGAGAGCCAGTAACTTTTAGTCATATGCACTGAGCATTTCAATCAAGTTGTTTGCATATCTATTCATTTCGGAAAGACTCTCAAAATGGATTACAAACATTTAATTGTAAGAGGAATAAAATAATTAAGGAAGGACAAGTGGAAGTTAAAAATATGCCTAAGGATTCACAACAGTTATTGGATCATTCTCATCATGGGGCATAAATTCCTTCTTGTAGTTTCAAAGGACTTTATTCATCTAAGGCACATTGCTTTTCGTAACAACAGAAAGTAAAACCGTGTTTCTTATGTATGTGATTCTCTTTGTAGAGCTGTAAGGTTGGTTAAAAATGTCCATAAAACTAATCTTTGGAGCATTTCAGCTGGTCTGGAATTCTATAATATGATTTCTGGGACTTCATGGGAAAGTTGAAAGCTCAAGGGGAAATTACACAATGAACAGCTGAGAAAAAGTTGCATTCTGGCACAGAATCATGCAAATGGGGCACATTCTTCAGTTTTCTCATGACGGATTGTCTCTGAAACTACCGAGCCAAGTTGCTGAAATGCTAATGAAGGAGAAGCATCAATGAGCAGTGTCATCCTGGGGGCTTCTGAAGGGGACAGAGTAGGAGACAGAGGGAGGGGGCGAGGGGGAAGGAAGGAAGGAAGAAAGAGAGAATGAAAAGAAACGGAGCAGGAGGAGTTTCAAATATTGGGGCTGGTCCACTCTTAAAATTAAATGGGGGGGGGGAATAGATCAGTGATGAGCTCTGATGAGCAAGACCCTCTTGGCTTATAAAAATGAATTAAAGCACTTACAAGCTGAAGAGTTTGGCTTTGGGCTCGGGGGAAGTGAGTGTGGGCGCTGCTAACACTGGGGTCTACCCTTCTATTTGATACATGGGGGAGATGGGTGTAAAGAGAACAGGATCCCATTGCAAAAATGTGGGGGAATGGTGCTTAATGATGAGTCTTTGACTTGGCTCTTAAAATTGTTACTATTTACAGTTTTTTAAAAAGCACTTTCTTGATGGCACAGACTTTGTGCACTTCTATTAGTAATGAAAAAGTTACTTTTTCCCCAGTAGAAAACTGAGCTTTATAACCAGATACCCCAAAGCTCAGCTATGAACACTTCTTAAAATATTTTGCTTACAAGTATTAGATCTTGAAACACATTTATATTAAAAAAACCCAGCAGGCTCCTTTTTAGACTTTCAAAATTGTTCTGTTCTCACTCAGACCCCAGCATAAATGGTCAAAGATCTCAACAAGTTGGTACTATGCTATTTTGAACATCTGGCTGGAGGTTGCTTCCAGTCAGCGTTTCTATAGGCACTGCTGGGTGCTAAGCACTTTAAAATATGGCCCTCAGTGCTCCAGATGCAACATGTGTTATTCAAGCTTGCAGAAGGGCTGTGAAAAGCTGGCAGCCACAGAGGAACAAAATCCAGTCATCTGCCCTTTGTCCTCATTGCTGGTGAGAATAGAAAATTAGTAGGTGTCATAAGTGTGTGTGTGGACAGGGGAGGAAACCAAACTCTCAAAGTCTGGGTCAGCGTGAGGAAGGGCTGTGCAGTGGATGCATCACCACACTGGCAGTGTAAAGCCCTTGGTATTGACCTCATTTATAACCTCTGGCAGGTCCCTTCACCCATTTTTGTTCCCTCTCTCACTTTTTGCCTCAGTGTGTCTATTTAAATTTGTTGAAATGAAGCTAACTATCTGTTCCTATGGCCTTCTATGTTGTCCACCAGGACAGGGCCCCAGCTTTACCTGTTTTTTTTTTGATGCAGCTCTACTACCAGCAGAGATAAAAATAGTATGGCAGAATTGCCCAAAATCTGAAATCTAAACCATGAAATCCTTCAGAACAGTTTGGGAATGGCTGTGCTATATTGGGCCCACAGCTGTTAGGTGTGTTATTGTTGTATGTAATTGTGCTTTAATGGATTGCTTTAATGATGTTTTTTTCCTGCTTTCAAACCTCAGCAATACTTACAGCCTTAGTTTCACCAGGAGATTTTAAATGTGGTACCTGTATTTACACATGCAAATCACTGGGTGGTGTTTGCCTGCCCCCATACTGCTTTTTTTTTAAGTTTGTGTTACCTCTTGTGGCATTCTTACAGCATCTAAGACCTCTAGGCACAGAGCAGGACTTGTGCAAGCACCAGTTTCCTTGATGCTACAGTAACAGCAGGAGACAGCAGAGAGACAGCAGAGAGATGCAGGCAGATAGGGGAACACCACAGCTCTCTTGCCTGCGGTCCCGTGGGCAGCAGGTTGAGGTTGGTGTCAGCACACCAGTGACCTAGTTATTGCCCACTCCTTTTGGGTTGTTTGGTATGAGAGTTTTTGCAGATGGTATCCTCCCAAGTGAAAGGCATAGCCCAAGGGTACTTTTGTTTGAAATCATCGTGAATAGACCACAAGGACTTGACCAGGAGCTGGTTTGGCCATTTGAGAGAATGATAAGAGGAGAAGGGACCAGCTATGGAGGAGGTACTTAAAGCACAGCAAGCATGTGAGGAAACCTCTTTGGGTAATGGGCCCTGACCCCCAGGGCAGGAGTTAAAGGAGGGAAAAAGGGAGTAACTTCTCCCTCATATAGTCCACATAGGGACACAACCCATATTGCTGCTAACCTGCAGGGAAAGCGATGACAGCAACACAGAGGTGGGCTCAGCAGAATATACAGCCTTTCTTACTCCCAAATGATATTGCAATGACTGTAATTAATGTGATTATGGATGTCATCCCTGCCTTCCAGGACTCGTGCCACCTTGGCTGAATCCCACCTCTCCACATGAAGCCCTGTCCTTCTATGTAGTGGTGTCCTAAAATAAGACAGGGCATCCTCCCATGCGCAAGGACCACTACACCCTCCCCACCACTGCAGACATCTCTCAGTAGTTAGTGCATCCCACCCTGCTCCCAGCCGGCACACGCTGCCTCTCACAGACCCTTGGTAGCAAGCTGGGATTGTGCCAAACTAGACATTTACTCCACCTTCATTGCTGGCCTTTCTGAAATATTTTCCGCACCCCTGCAGGTGATGAGGGATTTCTCACCTTCTGAAAATCCAGCTTGTGCTGCTGCTTCGTTTCACTGGTTTCCCAAGTCGGTGCCATAACTTCCTGATTTGCTGTGGAAGAATTGCTCTCTCAGCCCATCTGCACTGTTAAAAAAGCTGGTAAGTGCTGAGATGAAAATATGAGCTCTTTTCTGTAGGGTGGTTATATAGTTCTGTAACTACTGGAAAGTATGTGTGCATTGGGAGGGCGAAGAGAAAGAAAAGCTGTTTGGGTTTTATTGCTTTGATTTAAATAAAAAAGGGATTCCTCTATACGAGCTGGAGGTTCTTTGGTACTTTAGAAGGTTTTACGATGTCCTACCCAAGCAGCACTGAAACAGTAAACGAATGAATTACAGCAAAGTAACCAGAATGCAAGATAGGTTATCACGGCACAAAGCTGGCCGGGATAAGAAAGTAGAAAATCCATACATAAATAAACATGGATGAACAAGAGGAGCCTGAAAGCACAATTAGGTCCCACTCTGGGTGCAATGAGAAAACACTTATATTGGAACCCAAAGTTTTGATCGTATCTAATCAAAAAAGCTAAATAACATTATTTATCTCTCGAACTGAACTTTTCCAAAGTCTAGGAATGTCTGAAAGCAGGATTTTTGCTCAAAGGGTCATCTCAAATGCTATATTGTACACAGCGGTATGATTACAGTGAGCAAGAATTAGGAGATCCTAAAACGCGCTGACAGCCCCAAACATGCCTTATTGTGCTCCAGTGCTCCAGCTCGTATGGTACAGTCAGGGGGACCACCCACAGTTCATAACAGCCATAATGGAAAATTGTACGGGCTGGTCTAGCTAGGCATAATTGGATGGGCAAGAAATTGAGTTTTCCAGCTTTCAGAGCTGTTTACTTGACCTGTTTTAATTTTAGTTGAGATGGAATAATACGTTTCTCAAAGAAATATTCAGGCGTTGTCACTTTTTAGCCTAATAAATCTCATCTTCAGGAGTGTCTCTTAAGACGTTCACTTTTCTAATGGCAAAGAATACAAACACTTTTGTCATTACGGATTAAATTCCAGATAGTTATACAGCTCACAGCATTTACACTGAACCGATTCAACTGCTTGAAAGTTTTATAGGAACCAATGTGTGGTTTTTTCACCATATCATTTGACCCGCTCTCTCCCACTCTGCCGGCCTGCAATTTACTTCTTCTGACATATCCTTAATACAAGCCCTGGTGTGCCAGTGTCACCTTGAATTACATTTATTTTGAAAGCTTGTGGGCATCCCTGTTGCGTCCCCCCTTCCCTCCCTCCCTTCCCCCCCCCCAAGGAAAAGCACTTTTGGACTGACTCTTGAGGATTGGTATTGGAGCGCGTTTACTTTGCTCCAAGCCCAGCAGCTCTTTGGGCTGAAACTTGGGAAGAGGCTACCAAGACATTTTTAAAAACAAATGGGACTTAAGCTATGCGACTTCCTAGGCAACGTAGCAGAGGCTGTATAGCTCAGTGCCGTTACGGTCATTCAGGCAAGTATGTGTTTATGGGACAACATAATAATAAGGACGCAGTTTGTTTTGGATGGATTATTGTCCATGATGCCATTGAGTTCTGACAAAACTCTAACACTGCAGTTGGCCTTTCAGCTGAAAGTTCACACCATACCAATTTTGGAGGGACTGAAAAAGCCATAAAAAGGTGTGAAACTCAACGTCCTGACATATGGGCTGTGGCCCATGAGAAGCAGGTGTCCCCGGAATGCACCAATGCTTTGGGTGATCCTCATTGCCAGAATAAGCCTTTGACATCCTAGATAGTATGGCACAGATTAAATCCGCCTTAGATTGTTCTCATTCACACCTCAGTCATAATTCACTTATCCAGCCCCCAAAACAGACTGTTCTTCAACCTTTCTAGTCCTGTGTCAGTTTGGCTCGAGGTTCTTTAAAGCCACTAAAGCCAAACACCATTTTTCTAGCAGCACTCTTACAGGAAAGTTATCAGAGCTGCTGAGTCTTTCAAACCACTATTTTGCAATGTTCAGTGTAGTAATACTTTTGTTTATCAAAACCTGGGAGTCCAGCATGTCAGAAAGATTTCAATAACTTACATTTTTGCAAAAGGCACACAGTTGTCATAAAACAGGAAAATAACCTGATTTTAAGGCAAATTGAAAACATTTCTAGAAATTGAATCAGTACCGGAATCTCCCCTCCACTCTCCTCTGCCCAGAGCCACACTTGTCTGTTTGGACCCAAGGTGTGTTACCCACACACTCTGGAAGAAATTCGTCTGGTCTTCCACACTGATGGGAGTTTCTCTGACTCAGTGGGAAATTTGCCTTGACTTCATGGCAACTGGATCAGGCTTTCTGCAGCTAAATAAAGGATCCCATTTTCCAGGCTTTTGCATAGTGTCTCAGCACTGCAAAATTTGTTCAGGTTATTAAAAATGATAATGTCATCAAACTGACTTCTATTCCTTTATATTCTTGCTTGAAAAATCAAACTGAGAAAAAAGTATAAACTCATTAAGCCTTAATCTAAAACAAAAGTTTGGAGCCAAATGTCCATGTTCAGTCTTTTCATTCTGTAAACAACAGTGTCCTATTAGATAGAGATAACACATAAGGGGTACAGATGACAAACAACACGTTCATAGGATCTGTGTTCACTCTCAACAGAAGAGAAGAAGAAGTGTTTATTTACCAGTAATTAACATTTTAACTAGTGTTTGGTGAAATCCATAATGTGATTAAAAAATAAGAATTCCCGGATTACAGGGAATAGCAATTACCTAAATAAAAGCCACTGAAAAGTTGTCCAGAGGTATATAATAATAATAATAAAAAAGATCCCCCTCCCCAGTAGGAAATGATTACACAGTAATCCATGCCACTTAGTCAAATATCAGAAAAGGATCCCATAGACCCATAATTAGCAATGTAACAAGCAGAGCCCTGAGAAAACAAGCTGGTCCTCAAGACAATAATCTTCATTGCTAGCACCCATCCAACAGGCTTCATCTCGAGGAGTGAATGAGGCAGGCAAGATAATAAAAGGACCTACAGAGCCAGCAGGAAAGTTCCCCATGTGCTACTTTGAGTGGCCTTCAAGGGGGTAAAAGGAGGAGAGGTAGGAGGGGGCAAAGCAGTCGTGCCGCCCCCCCTGCCCTGGCCCAAAAAAGAACGAAAAAGAAAGGAAAAGAATCCAACTTGCTTCTGCAGAAGCTGCCTGGCGACACACAACTAATTACTATGACTGGTCCCCTGTTTGCAGATCTTGTTATCAGTAAAAATAATAATAAAATGAGCCCTAGCAGTCTGGATATCTGCAATTACAGTGTGAATTGCATGAGAGGATTATATGAAGTGCTCTTGGCGTGGAGGGTGGGGGACCAAGGCGCTTCAACTTGAGAGCAGTAAGCAGCTGCTTTGGGGCTTTGCACCTGCTGCTCACCAGGCTGTTTTCACCTCGAGACGAAAACAGCCTTCCCTCTCTCTCTTCCTCTGTCTCGTTTCTTTTCACACAGCGCACAAATGCAAAAACAGAGAAGGATTTTTATTGGGGGAAGAAAAAAAAAAGAAAGAAAATGAAATCGTCTTCTTAAAGAAGTTTCACTGAAGCAACATGAGAGGCGTCTTATGGCAGCGAAGGGGAATCTGAAGATGGAGTGCGGGGCCAAAGAAACAGGCAAGCCGGCTCCATTTTAATGCAGAGGCAGCAGACAGAGTGCGATCTGAGATTGGCAAAGTTTCAATGTAAATCCAGGGGGGCAAGGGGGATGGGGCTGGGATGAGAAGAAAGGACTCTTTTACTGTTTCATGCTTCTAAGTCCTGCCGATCAGCATAAGCTCAGCTCGACATTCTGGGAATAGCAATGAGGCACACACAACAATCAAAACACCCTAAATCTGTTTGATGATTCAGACACTTCGTGCATCTGCACCGACAAAATGGGACTTCAATTAAATAACTTGCAGATTTCCACAGAGGGGGGAAAAAGTCGGGGGAACATGAGGATTTTTAATTAGTAACTCCGAATACAAGCCGTTTTTTTAATTAAGTGTTTGCACTACCACTTTATTCTTAAAGGGAGATTTGTAAGCGCGTGGGATTGTTGTGAAAGAAGATCCTGGACAGTTTGTTCCTAACATTTTGTTTCAACCTGCATTTGCTCCTAAACAGCTTTTCTTTAACAAATGAAACTCAACTACAATTCCAAGCAAGTTGTTCAAATTAAGACCGAGATTTTTTTGAAAGCTTTCAGTGCGTGCACACATCCATAAATATGTGCACATATATGTGCAGTGTCCAGGATATGTTTCAAGGCCCTGCAACAGTTTTCCTGTGTTTCTATGGTTCAGATTACGCTCTGTGGCTAACCTAGTTGTACATGTAACTGCACTGTAGACATTATGTACATAACTCACCATATACAGGGTTTAAACAGAAACAGTAGAAGTTTGTCACAGAGTTGAATGAAATTCCCATACGACTTTACTGCACTTCACCACTTTTAGAGCAAACCACTAATGATGGCAAGTTTCACAGTCTGAAAAACGATGGGTGAAATCCTGGACCCTTTGAAGTCATTGAGTGCTTTTCATTGACTACTGGGGTCAGGATTCACGCTCAAAATCTCTCGAGTGTGCTCTGGCATGGCACAGTGATCTACATGTCTCTCACACACACATGCACTGTGAACCTGCAAAATCTCTCCGTGAAAAGGCATCCTTTCTGCGGCAGGCCGTGATTTTGGAGCTTTAGAAAACGGATCTGGTCTTTTGAGTAGACTAACGACATAGTGACACTAGAATGAGGACATTCCTGTGTTAATTTAAAAAATATGACCAAAGAGGAAATTGTGACATTAACATATTTTTGAATATTTGTCTCTCGGTTCTTGGACAATTTTTGCCTTGACAAAACATTTACAATGATGCGGAAGAGATTAAAAGTTGGGTTTCTTTTTTCTCCCCTGCTTTTCCTAATAGGGGTACAGCAAGGAGATCATATAAAGAGGGACCATGATCATTTATCCAAATGCAAACAAACCTAAGTATGAGGATTTACCACAGACTGACTTTCTTTTTTAAAAATTTATTTCATGTGTTAATACAAAGACTATTTAGCAAAAGTAGAATGCCAGGATTTGCATATCAATAGGTACCTAAAGATCAACGAGATCAACTCATTAGGCCCTGAACATCTAAACATAGGAAAGTCAAAGAGGCCAGAGCTCAAGAGCCCCGCTGCTGAGATTCCCAGTGACTAATCCCAGCAAAGCTGGTAATTTTAAATTTATTACTATTTTTCCTCCCTTAACAAGAAGTCCTTTACCTGAAATCGAAGCTCAGTCCAAGGAAAATAGCCTAGTGATTGTGTCTGGGACTCAGTTTCTTCCTTTGCCACAGCCTTTCTCCATGGCATTGGGCAAGTCATTTAGGAGGGGATTCGACTCACCTGGCAGTAGCTGTCTCAAAGGGAGGGATTTTAACTACCTTGTCATTCAGGTTCCCTTTGCAGTCAGTGTAGAAAAGGCACTTTCCAAAGGGCTGTTAGTTCTCGCTGTAGTATCCCCTCCCAAGACAGTGTCTAAATCTCTGGCTGCAGGTGCTTATCTCGTCCTCTTGCCTATGCCAAGAGTGTCTCAGAGTGGTTCAGACTGAAATGAGTATGGAGTCTCATGTGCCTCAGTTCATCGTCTGTAAAATGGGATTAAGTGATTAATGCTACCCCTGTATCTCATGGGTGAGTTGGGAAGTGGAATATATTATAAACCACGAGATGTTCAGATATTAAAATAGTGGGAGTGATATGGATGCCATAAAAAGATAAGGTCCTGATCCAGTATCTGTGGCAACCAAGGGAATCTCTCCTCTGGCCTTTTGTGGGTATTAGATCAATCAATCCCCAGTGACATTATCCATTCACTGCAGAGTAAGTGAAGGTATGGCCAGAATTTTTCCACCGGCAGAGAAGGGAGAGGGTATGGGAAAGCCCTGACCTTACTCTATGCTTGAATAGTAGGAAGAGGGAAAGCACAAACAGGCTTTCAAAGCTGCCTACAGGATTTGGACACATCAGCTTATTAATGTTAGCGGAAATTGGGCATCCACATCTCTGGAAATTTCAGCCGCTGCATTTACAACACAAAAAGAGCCCAACCACAGAGGAGATATTTCCCTAATCTTGGCACCACTGCGGATTTTTGTTTGAGCTTCCTTGGATTAGACCTTTAGCAAACGGCACTGCTCGGATGTTACGGGAAGGACACATTTACTCCTCATCTACCCCGAGGTGTAGCAGCCCAGTGTCAGGGCAGCATATTCTCATGGCTAGATCCTGAGCCTGTCGTTAAATCCATCTTTAGACCTTGGGCAAGTCACTTAACCTCAGTTTCCTCTGACTGTAAAATGCAGATAAAATATTCCCTGCCTCACGGCAGTGTTGGGAAGATTAACAGTTAGACATTGTTCTGAGAGCCTTGAATAAGAGCTGTGAGTGCATGCAGAGTACTGTTTCTATTGGATACTGCTTTCTCTTTCTACATACAGAAGGACTGACTTTTAAACTGGCAAGAAGCCCAGGCCCGTGACTAGTGGTGTGCCCCATTTGAATGCACAATAACTACAGTTGCATGCACAAATTGGGTATCCGTGCATGGAAACTGGACACACAGTTGTTTACAGAACAGAAGAGTTTCTCGCTCACGCTTGCTTGGAAAACTCAAGGACTCCATTTATTAAGTAGAAAAAGCAATGCCACCACTCGTGCAGTATCAAACAGTTTCTAGGCAGCATTTTGAACAGGTTAATAAGGTATAATATCATTCCCTCCAGAGACTGTAAGGTGGGCACTTTATATTGACCCAAGTTAAAATTTCACACTCATTTTACAACTCTTGCAGGCTGTCTCGGTTTAAATGTGCCAGACAAGATCCTTTTGGGGAAGTTGAGAAGGGAAAAGATCTGCAGGTATTTTGTTTGACGTGTGTAAATCAGGACTGAAATAAATGGCATAAGTGCAGTTTACCCTGAGATAAACTGCACTTGGCTGAGGATCTGGCACTCTTTATATACAAGCCCATAAACAAACCACAATCAGGACAGCATACACATTGTGTGAGGCCTCCAGAGGGCTGCTTTGCCAGGGATTGCGCTCTGCTACCCTCACTAAAGAGTCCTGGGAGGGTTGGGTGGACAGGGAAAGCACTCTGGTCCAGGCTGCATTGGGTGGCGATGTGCTGGTGAGCTGTGGGGATCCCAGCAGCGAGCTGTGGTGGGAGGAAGAAAGGATGCATATTCCCTCTGTGCACAGGCTGATCTCCAGGCATTTTCCAGGATCGTGACTGCAGGAGGAAAAAAAATCTCATGAATAATATGGGGCTGAGAGGAGAAGGAAGAGAGAGGGAGTGAGGGCAGAGAGCCGCTGGCTAGGACAGCGTTGTTTTTTTCACTCGCACAAAACTCCTTTTGCTACAAAAGCTAAACCTTTAGCCCGGAATATCTCATATTTCTGTATGCTCTGCTTTCTGCCTGGCTGTCATTGGAGGTATGTAGAAGAGTTGGCAACAAGCTTTTCCGCCTGCTTTCCTGTCCCATACAGCTTCAGGGCCAGCCTTGCCCCAAGAGCATCCTCCTTACAGGCACCTTCCCATGCCCCAGGCTCGGTCTGTGCTGTGGCCCCGTTAGCAGCAGGAGTCAATGTTCCTCTCACACCTCAGCACACTAAAAGGAGATGATATTCTGGGATGGCATCAGGCCTTGTTGCCTTATTTATGGGGAAGAAACAGGCTGCATAGGTCTCTCTTCAGGGTGGGTGAGCAGCATCAGCTTAGGATGTCCCCATCGCTATGGCTTATCTGCTTTAAGCAGTAATGCACTAATTTACTACTGTGGTAGAAATGATTGAAATATTTAGACATAATGGAGGAAGTTTAATAGGGTCTACTGAGAAACCCAGGTGTTTAGATCAGCTTAAAAATAATAACCTTCTCCCCCGCTGAGCACTTTCTTTTCACAATAAGCTCAGCTTTTATTCTTAACCATAAAGACTACCTCAGACAGGAAATTATTCACGTGATTGGTCTTTACAAGTAGCGGAGGGTTTAAACTCGGGGCTGGAGAGGTCATTAGTGGACAGCCATGTGATTAACCTTTGCTTGCCCGTTTCTTTTCACACTTTGTTAACAGCTTCCATTATTGCCCTTCTGTGTCTCTAGGAAGTAGTTTATTGACAGTATTAAAAATACATAGCTACAAATTCCAAAGAGCCCATCCTTGTGTAAAACCCCCAGTAATTTCTACCCAGATGATATATATGGGGCAGAGCCCCTCAATTTCTGGCGAAAGGGAATCCAGAAATAAATTTGCCTATTAACACTGGATTTGAGTTAACATCTGTTTGTTTTACCCATTGCAGGACCTGTTCCCCAGCCTGCCTCGAAAAGTTTTATACCACAAAAAAGGCTAAGGTTTAGTTAAACAGTAATGTTAGCGCTCGTCTTAAAGTACCGCAGCTTAATAGGAGTCACACCGGATGCTCAGTATCTTTTTGAGTAGAGATAGGCATCCAAAGGGACTTGGAAATCTTGATCAAAATGATGCAGTCTGTACTTTCAGTGCTGCCTGTTTTGATGTTGAGATAATTCACGCGCTACTGATTTGGTTTCAGACTAAGAGAGCAACCTTGAGTTTCTCTTCTGAACTGCGCTGGCTGTGCCCCTGCAGCTCACAGCGCGCTGGGCGAGGGACGGCTGGACAGCAGCGTGCGCTACTCTGTCCTCATACCCGCGTGTGACACCGTCCCCTCCCTCTAACACACACAGACCCAGAGGGTCTCGTGCATGGTAGGATCCCTTCCCACAGCCAAAGAAACCAAGCCACGGAAAAAATCAACATCAAGGCAAAAGTGAAAAGTCACGAAAGAGGAATAGAAGTTCTGTGAATATAATGCCAAGTGGCGGCTTTTTGCACTTGTCTGGACTTTGCAAGTGTCTTGCATAAAATTAACAGTGAGGATTGCAACAGAAAATAAAAATACTGCAGCAAAGGCTCGGGGCAGGGGAGAGGGGTGCCTCTTTAACTTATTTATTTTGCATTGTTGTTGCAGGGTAAGTTCAAGAGGGAGGTGAAAGGGGGGAGGTGTTCAATGGGGGCCTTTCCAAAGCAAAAGGGTCTTTTGGACAGAAAGAAGAGTGTCAAGGCATTTTGACAGAAAGTGGCTGAATGTGTCTTTTCTAGTTAACTTCTGTGAACTGTTGGGCATTTCCGCACACAAAGGGGCACTTTCTTGGCAGCTGAGGACAGAGGGCAGAAGTCAGAGAGGGCAAAAGAGGAAGGCAAAGGGGAACATCAGTTTATGAATGCAAAACTTACAGTAGAAGTTTTTTTTTAAGTAGAACATGTACACTGAAGAAAGCCCCCAGGGAGCTGTAACTTTCTCAGCTGGCGTTTATTTGGCAGAAACCCCAAGCCTTAGTGAATTTACCAGGAAGCATCCACCCACAACATCACTCAGCCTGAGCTCAACCCAGCAGGATGCTGAGCCTCTTCAATTCCCCTTGAAGTTGCTCAGTATTGTGGTGCTCAGCACCTTGCAAGGATGAGGCCATAGCTCAGGATGGCTGCAACCCTGGTGTGGGCCTGCAGATCCCAGTGTCTGTTGTTGGACTGGGTGAAGGCATGAAACATGGAGATGAAAAGTCATAGAAGATGCATACGTGATCCTAGAGGTAGCTCAGGCACCAGTGGCCCTGATGTCTACATCACTTGTGGTACCCAGGCTGGATTATTTAAGGCTGGCTCAGATATCTCTACACTTCATTACAGGTCAGATATATCCTGAGAATTCAGCACTGTCCATCAGTTACTCCAGACTTCTGGGTTTTAAATAAAATGGGGAAATTAAAGCACTTGACAGAACTGAAAACAAAAGACATCTTTAGGGATTGTAAAAGCTTCCATAAAGATAAACAACAAGGAAAGCACCTTTTTTTTCTTGAGTTTTGCTGACATCTGACTATTTTTTAATCTGTAACCCAAGACAGACTAGGCCTTCCGTTATGATGGCTATAGATCAGATGTGAGGCAGGATTTAGAATTTACTATGAAAGACTTAAATGAAAAGCTATTCCAGGGGAAAGGTGTATTCAATCAGCGCAGGTCTCTAGAAACAGCTGAGATGGAGCAGTAAGGAATTAAAGACTTGTGCAAAAGCAGCAATGACAGGAACATTTGAAACAGGAAACTCAGCAGCAGCTTCTAATTGCAGAGTACATAATTTTATTTATTCAGAGGGGGAAACTCAAGGTAAGGCCCTAAGAAAGAAGCAGCTTGCAGTTTAGTTGGATCCACAGACCCTTCTGGCATTGGCCTTTTATTTATAAACTGGTCGAAAAGTAGTTTTGTGAGGAGAGTCACAAGTGTATTTTGTGTTTCGAGTTTCCCCTCAGAAGGAAGAACTATGCTTTAACCAAACTTAATTAACTTAAATTACTATTTAAGAGCAAAAGGGAACGGAGCTACAAAAGCCAGATAAGGACTCATTAGGATGTTTTTACTTTTGAACTCGGTATCAGCAGCATAAAAGCAGTTTATCAATGGCATAACAGAGGTGTTAGTGATGTTTTAACAGGGAAGAGCCTCTGACCAACACATTTTAGTAATTTACCTGTATCTGGTTACAGCCCTCTAATTAAAGCTGTGTCGGAGCTTCTATGTATTTTCAGCTTTCTGGAGTTTATCACTTGACTTTAAAAATTAGCTGCTGGCTAAAATATGTCATACAAGGACTTACATAGGAGCATGTTTTAAATAATAATAATAAAACCCCACTTTGACAGCTTTGTAAGTTATTATAGTGTTTCAAAAAAGAAATCTGTCAGTTTAGGTTTTCTTAGGACCCCCTGGAAACGGTGCTGTCTGTTAAACAGCAGTCCCTGACATTTGAGGATTGTTTGTAAGTGTTGGGAGTGAAGCCAGGTACCTCAGCTGAGGCATGTTTCCAAAAGAAGTTATTGCAGGTGTGTTTTATTAACTCACCTCCCCATGTATTTCTTCTGCATTTTAGGTCAGAAACTTCAAGGGCTGGGACTCTCTGGTCTACTCATGTTGTTTTGGCCTGACTGCAGTACAGAGGCAGGGTCACATTTGCACTAGGTCTTGTTGTGCTGTTGTTTTGTTTGTTTGGTTTGTTGTTTTTTTTACAGCATAAAAAAAATGAAACTTGGCTGAACTTGAGATTCTTGCAAGCTCTCAGCTGGAGTTGTGCGCTGTTCCTTCTTCCACAGCAGATGTGTCAAGGTAGGAATATAGACTCTACTTCCTTGCTCCAGTGCTGTGCTAAAGCTGTAGGTGAGAGTCATCCTGAATTTGATCTGCTTCTGAGCAGGCACATAGCATCCTGATTCTTCCCTGTACTCCTGTGTTGGGTGCAAGTCACCCTCTGGCCATCAGTCAGCAGTAGTAGCAAAGGAAGAATTCACTCTCTGCACTGTGCTCTGAGCATAGTTTTTATATATGGCTGAATACAGCACTCTCTGGTGGATCTTGTTGTAGGACTCTCTTCTGTGATAACTCCTGGCTGTGCTCTTTCCTTGTATGAGCCCAGAGAGCTCACTGGGAATTGAGTATACTCTGGGGAAGCCCTGAGCATGCTATGAATGAATGGGTTTGGCACTACGTGAGACAAATAAGGGTTTTTTCACTCACATGATTGTTTCTGTCCGTAAGCCACTGCACTTCACTCTTTACCCTGCTGCTCCCTGTCCTCTCCCTGTAGCTGTTATTTTCTCCCTTAGTAAGGAGACATCCACCTGCTGTTAGCAACAGAGGTTGATTGCTCACCATCCTGAGACCACAAGTTTATCTTAAGTACAACAACCTGAAGGCAGCAACACATCTTATTCTGAACCTTGAGGCTGCTTAGTGTGTCTGGCAGGCTTGACATTTGCGTGCCTGTTTTTTCTGTACTTTCACAGTCAGAAATGAGCTGGGGTTTCAGTTGCTGACAAGATTCACTTTTTGAGCATGTTTTAGTTTAGCTGTATAGCCAGGGCACATCTAGGCAGGTGTAAAAGGCTATTGTTTTTCCTCATGTTGGCTGATGTGACTTAAAATATTCTCATCTGAGCAGGGTTTTGCAAGCATACTAAGGCTTTGGGGAAGGGAAAGTCTTTTCAGGCTGCCATCGTGGCACACCTTGGTGTTTTAAATACACAGAGACCTCATCTAATACCTTAGCAGTAGGCTCACAGCTGTACAAATCTGACTAGAGCAATCACAGAACTGGTTGCTCTTCTGACACAACCTTGTGACTAAGCTTTCCCATTGTAAGGTTGGGTTTGTTGGGTTTTATTGTTTTTTAAGGTCTGGTTTCTGTTACATTTGATACACCTGTTATGATTTGGAAGGGTGACTCAGGCTGGGGGGAGTCCAAGTTAGGACCTGAGCTTTGCCACAAGCTGGTGTGATAGAGAAGTACCTTCAGCCACCTGTGTGTCCCTTATTCTTCCTGTAAAAGTGGACTGACAGTACTTCCCCCCCCTCCCCATTTAATTGAAAGCTTTTAGAAGGATGCCCTTCTTACTTAATTGGTGGGCTGGCTGGCTTGCTTGCTTGGTTTTTTGACTGATAGCTCTAGCTTTTGCTATAATGCCAACATTAAGCTATGAGAAATGAGTGAGACAACACTTCTTCCCACCCTGTATAAGGTACACCATATCACAGTGCTGAGTATTTTTGGTGAGAAGTGATAAACAAGCCCCTGTGCTTCTGCATGGGGAATGGCCACAAAGGAGGGAGGAAGGAAGGGCAAGATTAATTTTTTGGGCAGTGTCTTATTTTGAAATCCCAAGCCGATTGGATTGCAGTAACTTGCTAGCAAAGGGGAGAAGAGGTGCCAGAGTTTTAATATCATAGTGTTAACACAGTTTTAGTCCTTTTTTGTTTTTCTCTCTCTATCCATTTCTGTCCTGAAAGTCATATTTACAAGCGTATTTTGTGGCATCAGTCTCTGATGTGTACATGAAATCTTTGTGTGTTTCTACCTAATGCTGAATTTTAATTGCATGTTTAATATCTTCAGAAAAAAACACTTTTCTGTAATTGGAATGTCAAAATATAGAATCAATCTGTGTGGGACCTCTGTGTTTCATCCCGGGTAGCACATGCTTTGGGTTCAATGGCGCATCTCCTCTCCAAGCACCGCCTTGACCGATTGGCAGTACCAGATGCTGGGCTGCCTTTTCCAGGCTCTGTCCTTAGGGTGCTTGGTACTCAGACTGTCAGGACAAAAGCTGATTCAGACCAGCTTGATGCTCAGGTATACTGAGAGCTAAACCGCGAGCAGATACCATCAGAACACATTTCACTTGTGACCTTTCACAGCCAATGAATTAGAGGGATTTTCCTTTGCTGTGGATCAAATTTAAAACTACTTCCCAGGAGTGAAAGGTCATTGCGTGGAGTCATGATATCCAGTTAAATACAGCTAAATAGAACTCGTTAGCATCACAATGAATGGAGTTATATATTACCTGGTCTGGAGGACGACTGAGTGGAGTAGAGGGAGGGGGAGAGCAAAGGAATAGATCCCTCATCGCCCTTAATAAAGCACTGTAATAGCAGAGGAAAAGCACAAAGAGCAGAACTTGACTAAATCTGCCCTTTAAATCTGTTTCTTCTGGCCAGCAATATGAGTGGTCAGAAAAACATGGGAAGTGTTGCATAAAGGATGTATTCTCCTCTTGCCGTGCTTACGTTCACAGGAGTTACAAATCCATCAAAGTGAGAATATACCATTTACCAGCTCCTGGCGGGGCTTTGATCTCCAGATACTGTCTGCACTGAGGAAAAAGGAAATCCAGTGATCTTGTGTCTGAAATCAGATTCCCTTGGAGGGGCAAACTGCACCTCTAGACGTTATCTGATTGGCAGAAGGACCTCGTATATAAGTGGATCCATGACATCTTTTATCCTTCCAAGCCATCTCCCTTCTGGGGAGTATTTCTTGCTCTCCAGACCTTTCCTAAAGGCTGCTATTTCAGCCTTTCTGTTTCTAGTCATACTTCAGGAAGGTTATTTTCTTCAGACTGAGTGTGAATGTGCGTGGCTCTCTCCTCAGCATTGGCAGCAGGACAGGGGGTGTGAAATGACTGCAGGAGGCTTTGGGAAGTGCTTTGGGAACTTTGCTGAAGAGGCCGTCTACAAATGGGGAGGATCTAGATGCAAAACTTAGCGTCATTGTCCTGTGAAGTGAAGTGAATAGCTTATAGTCAATCATTTACCTTGGTGATCTGGCTTTTTTTTTTTTTCTCCCTTACATGCATGGTTGTGTCTTTCTATTCTGTTTCTCTATTTTCTAGGGGAGGGAAGGGTGGATGAGATTAAAGAGAAGGACCAGCATTATTTGAATTTTCCCAACCTTTTTTGCAAGTGGTTCCTTTACTTTATATATACTGCTTTGACTTTTCTGTGCTTATCTAAGGCTTAATGTTCATAATAGTGAAGCAAGTTACTGTCATTAGTAGTCAAATAGAGCTGGTCATCTACAGAGGTTCTTTTGCTGTTTAATTCAGAAGAGATCATTGAGATCTCTGCTCTGGCTTCCAGAGCATAAACTGGAGTTCCAGAGCATAAACTGTGTTCCAGAACATAAACTTCCAGCATAAACTGGACTCGGACTACTGCACTCAACAAACCTACCTCAGCTAGCACATCCCTGAGGACGGGCATCTCGTCTTGATGTGCAGACTTCAAGCTATGGATGAGCTGCCATTTTGCTGCCATAGATGGTATTAGATTTCTTCTCTGGCTGGTTAAGCAGAACCCAAGATGGGGAAAATGTTAAAGAAATAAATTGGATTTTAAGTATCTTGTGGCTACAGTGCCCTCCTTAAAAAAAGATGTTCCCAATCTCCCTTCACTCCTGCTTCAGACCATGTTCTCCTGCTCCCCTCTCAACACCAGATCCAGCAATCTGCTGCAATTCAGGAATTGGGGCAGACATCCCTCTGAACAAAAACAAATTTTTGTCCAAGTCAGCTGCGTGTGTCACTAAGTTAGCAACAGTTTTGCTCCCTGCCGAAACCACTGGAGATGCCATGGGTATGATCCAGCATGCAGCAGTGCCTTTGCTGGCTGTTTGGGAGGTGTAGCTGCATTTGGAGCCCCAGACCAAAACCATGCAGTTCCCAAGCTATAATGTTGAGGAAAGTTGGTGACCCTCACCCCCCTCCAAAGGAAATTTTTTTCATTTCTTGCCCCAAGTATGATATACAAAACAGACCTGCAAGCAGTATGTTCTGGCAGCCGAAAGCAAGCACGTGGGACAAATGGGAAGAAGCAATACAGAAAGAGGATCAGTAATGAAAATTCACATTTATGCATATTAAACCAGGGATTAGCCACAGTGGGTGTAGATTATTCTATTAGTATACCCAAATAAACCAATACTCAGTGCTAGCAGTCCCTGTCTAAGTATTTACAATGATTCACTGAAGAGATCTTAGCAGAGGATGGTCCTGGGAGAAGTCTGGAATATTTATGGGTTTTTTTTTGTTTGGTTTGGAGTTTTTTGTTTTGTTTTTAGAAGAAAAGTTGTGTTTTAATGACTTCCAATAAACCTGCCATCCATGTACTGGAAATACCTCAAAATTTCCACCCGTGCCTGAGGCAAGCTCCACTGGAGTTAGGCAGTGCTGATTTACACCAGCTGAGGTTCAGGATTTTATTTTATTTTATTTTTATTTTTATTGGGGTTTTTTGTCCTTGGTTATAAAGTTTTTACTAGCTGGAGGAGATCACATTCCATTCGGGACCTCGCTTTATGTTCTTCAGATAGGAAATCATCACCTTGGTGCAGACAAGTTTCAGCATTTTGGCATTGAGAAAAGAGGGGGCTGGGGAGGGGAGCAGGTTTATGCTTCCTAAATGAAGCGCTTCACATGGATGGGGAAACGCCTCCAGCAGAAGCAGGCAGAGGGAGCCTATTCTGTAAAGAACATCTGGAAATACAGACATACACATTGCTTTTCTTCATCCTTCTAGAGCTGCAGGGAAATTCTGGCCCAGAAGACCACTGCCTGCTCTGAGTCTAAGCTCTCCCCATCATCTACAGCCGCCTCCTTTCCCACAGGCTTAACCTGCTGAACATGGGCTTTTCCCAGGCTAAGGCTACCTGAACAGGTAACATGATACAGTGATCTGTCATCTTCAATAGGGTAATCAGCCACCTCTCTCTTTCCCCATTTTTTAATGAGGAAATGATCTTCCTCCCCTGCTTTTAATGCAATGTATCTTTTTGGATTTATAGAAACACTGTGTACAGCCGAGCCGCTGCTGAGTGATTCTATCAGTTTGGTTTATCTTAGAATTATTCTGCACTTTTGTGGTTTCTAAGGCAACCACACTTTTTGAATGAACTGCGGAGTAAATGAAGGTATCCAAAATATGTGACAGTTCAATCTGCATGACGTGCCTCTGCTATACTAACTACATGCATGTAGCAGTTCAGTTCTTAAAACGTTTAAGGCTAAATGGTATCTTGAGCTCTTACAGAACCTGATTTACATCAGCCACAAGTCTGATTCTTGCTGGTATGGGACACGGTACTTGGTGTGGCCAGGCAGGTGAGCACTGTGAAAGACAAAGCAGAGCCTTGACAATAACAGGCTGGTCCTTAAATAAGAGTTCAGCAGGTTCAGACAGCTTCCAGGTGAAGAGAAGTAATAGGAGAAATCCTGAGAGTTTTTTCATAAGCACTGCTGTAAGTCTGGTTAAGGGGATGAAGGTATTTATTTATCTGTTTTCTGTTTAAACTTACCAGGAATTGAGGTATTGGAATTCTGAACTTTTCAGTCTCTTTTTCTTCATTTTCTGAGGGTTTCCTCTCTCTGCAGAAACAGGACTTACTGTGTGTTTTAAAGATACATGATTTTTCCAGTGTAGACCAATTTGGAACTGCAGAAATCATGGATCATTTTTATTTATTTATTCTGAGGGTAATATCACCACTAACAAAAGTGGAAGTGGTGTGGCAGCAAGATTTCCCCTACATCCAGCAACAGGTGAACATGAAATAGCAGCCTGTGAGCTTGGGGAGGGATGGCTCTTCTGGTCAAGGTGCAGCTCAAGCCACCTCCGTCATACCCAGGCTTCCTCTTTGGCAAGGAAAACTTCTGACGCAGGCTTTCATCTGCTTCGTTTTTATGTGGTTCAGTCCTGGTGCTTCTAGATTCCTGCCCCTCCCCCCCAAAAAAGGAAATATTTATTTAATAGATTTTGCATTGCTCTTGCATTTCCATTTTTAGCACATGCAGATGTGCTCGCTCTGATGGAACCTTTCATTTTACTAAATGGGGAGAAGGATTTTTTGCACACACCAACTGAGCTGCAATTAGGATTATTACAAGAAATAGATCCAAGGAAGGTTCCTGTGTAGGCTAGGTCTGAGGTGCCTTGGCAACAGTGTGTGTGGAAAAAAAATGAAGAAAATTCCTTTATAATATTTTTTTTTCCTCATATGTAATCTCTAGTTGGGACTTTTCTTCCCTCGAATCTCTCTTCCCAGGAAAGCAGGTAGGTGTAACTCTAGGTATTCCCCTGAGCCTTCTCTTAATGCCATAATAACAGAATGGGACTGTTCAAAGATGTGCTTGAAATATTCAATCACCAATTCTTCTCTGAGCAGTCAAACATTATTCTGCCTTTGTTCTTGCTTTCAGCTAAACAGAAATCAAGGCTATGCCCACCAAAACTTCAGCATTTAAGCTGTTGTCATTCTGCCTTTGCCCCTGAGAGTTAAGACATAGAAAAGCATTTCAGTTTCCAAACCCGAGCATGTGAAACATTCGCTCTCCTTAATCTGAAGTGAGTTCAACACCAATTTATGAACATATTCTGTGACGTCCTTGCAGTGTTTTCACACATAAAGCCAGGTAACCCTTGCTGAATGAGACAGCCTGTAAAATTGCAGCAGTTTCCCAAGGCACTGGCATGGCTGAATGCTGCTCAGTGCATCTGGTTGACATAATTTCCAGATATCCTAAATGTCACAGTCTCAGAAATGGAAGTGTAGAGCGTGATATGCTGAATTCTGCCAGGCAGTCACGAGGGTGTGAGTGGGTTTGGACCTCAAGTCTGGACTAGCCAAACCTGTATGCGGGGGAGTCTGGGAGGACTTGCCATTAGGGGATTTGCTCCGAGCCGTCAGTGCTGTACCTCATGCAGGCTATGAAAATAATCCTTAATGGGTGGGCAGGAAGGGATCCCTTTAACTCCTAGAACTTGAGGGAAAACATTTTTAGGTGGGAGGTTTATTTTAAAGGCCTCTGACCTGTTTTTCTAAGGGAGCAGTCACCAGCTTTCCTGAAATGTTTGGACAGCCTGAGGACTGAAAGATCTGAACAGCTTCTCTCTGCTGAGCAAACTCTGGAGACGGCATTTCTTTACGCAAGTTTAACGGTGGGTGGTAAACAGAAAAATGTCTCTTCCCTCGCATCGCAACATGATGCGTCATGTACAGCTTGTCAGGAAACAATGTCTGGTTTATGTTTGCTGCCAGGTATTACTGCAGGAGGAACACCTGACCTCGGATACCTTTTTTTTTTTCTCCAGGTAATTAGTGGGTGGGGTTATCCACACCAGTGCAAGTATTTGGGGATTAGCTGCAAATCATTCGGCAAAATTGGGAGCATCACTTAGCAGAAACTCAAAATAGTTACTGCTATGTGCAGTATATGCTTCTGTGGCTTTTTTTTTTTTAAGGTAGTCATGTCAACTACCCCAAACTTCCCCTGAACCACTCTGACTTCTCGAGAAATGAAAGCAGATCCTTGCATAGAGAGTTAGAAAATAGAGTTAACTCAGTATCTTGTTACAAAACAGGGTAATTTCTGAATTTAAATTTTAGGATTTCTATTCATTGAGGTAGTTGAGAGGGGGAGGAAACTGACAGCAGCACAGTTTTCACAGCCTACTTTCATGTTGGAACATCAATGGAATATCCCCCACTCTGCCCATACGTGCAGGTCTGGGACTTATACAAAGAGATTTGCACCATTAAAATAGTTTCCCAGACAAAATTCCCTTTAGCTGATATATGTTATTGTATTTATGTACAATTGTATATATACCCATATAACTAAGGACAGACTGGATTGGTTGGGATAAATTGAATGATAATGCTAAAATGAATACAAAATTAATAATAATACTAAAAAGCCTTTGTTCCTCTACAGCTGAGAGCACTCAGTATTCTGCAGACCTGGCCTCCTAAGCAGTCAATACAAGGCTAGATGATAAAAGTTTGGGTATGGCAGTGTAGTAGTCTCTTTTGACAGTCTTTCTCTGCAGCAAAATAAAATTATTCTGTTGTTACATGGAGCCCAGGTAAAACTGATAGCATGTGGCAGTGTCTATTTCTATCAGGTGTAATGCCTTCCCAGGAGGTGTTAGTAGCACTGTCTTCCCTGGAAACCCAGAAGGCTCTGCTCTGCTCGTGTGGCAACCGATCTTGCCAAAATGAATTCTCGGAGCAGAAATTGTCTGTTCCCGCTTAAAGCCTCTTCATTCAACATTAGTAATTGCCAAGTCTCCTCACAAACTCATCCTCAAAAGACCTGAATGTACTGAGCTCCTTAGATCTTCCCCCATAAGTCTCATTCTCCAGCTCCTGTATTATTTGCGTGGTTCCTTTCTGAACTTTTTCCACTGTTTAGAGATACAGAAGTGGACCTCCAAACTAGACATAGTTTAGCTGTCATGGTCTTGATGTAGTTCCCTACAGAGGCAGGATCACTTCCCCACCTCTAACTTGATACATCCCTTCTCATACACAAAGAAGACGCACTTGCCCTTTTAGCTGTAGCTTTGCATTGAGAGCTCATGTTGAAGCTGTTATCTCCACTGACTTTTTCAGTCTCGCTCAGGGTCACTTTTTTCCAAGACAGAGTCTTCCATCTTATAGCCGTAATCTGCCCTCTGGGTTCCCAGATGTATCGCCTTGCATTTGGCTGTATTATGTGCAGCCAAACTGAATCACGATCATTTGACCAGGACATTCGGCTCACTCTGTAATGGTAACCAATCCTGGTGATGTCTGCTGAAACTTTATCAGCAAGAATTGTATATCGTCACCCAGGTTGTTGGTAAAAATCTTTAAATACTGCCAGACCATAGGGGAATACGTTCTCTTTTTTTTTTTTTCCCCCCATGCATCTCTCTAAAGGTATCCTCCTGATTGGTATTTCAATTGCACCCATCACAAAGATGGTTTGAGGATATAGAAAGTATATACTATGTAATTCCTTTTAACAGGAGTTTTAATTCAAATTTTCACTTACACTAGAAAGGTTCAAGAACCCTACGTTAACAAACTGTCTTCGTGAGCCTGCCCCATAATCCTTCTACCCTGCCACCCCAAAAAATATCTCCCAGACAGGTTTGCTAATTCCTAACCTGTATTAAAAATACACTAATACATACACTGGTACGAATTATGTCCTTGGCACTAATTATCTGTTATTAAAATACTGAACAAACTGTTCCATTATTTTTCTGGGATCGCTCTTGAGCTAGCCTCTGTAGAATGCCGCATATAATTTAAAGTCTGGTTTCCTAAGGAAATTTTATTTAGTCAGATCTGGACATCACTCATTCCTCTACAGTAACAATTGAAGCTATTAGCCAGTTTGAACTAAATTTCCTGGAGAGGCTGAAGTTCCAGAGATGCTAATTATTAGCAAGTTTTGTAAACAAGTTCCAACAAAAAGGGCGAAAGAAGGAGGCTTAATATAACGCCCATTGCTCAGCCAAGCCTACTGGGTCCCAGAGACTTCACCTAAGAGAAGACCTTGGGGAAAGCTGACTCCACAAATTTGGTGTCATGGCACTGGTGGAGGAAGATCTCGGGGAATTGCTTGTCTCTTTGTCCCCACTGTTTTCTAATATTAGGCTAAGTTTAACATACCGCTTCTCAACTAGTGCCTGTAGTACACTTCAGTGTGTTGTGTACAACTCTTGTTGCAAAAATGTCTATTTTTGGTAGGTACCATGTCCCATCCTTACTTCTAGTCCAATGTCAGTATCCTATTAAGAAGGTGGCATCTTCTTCCTGTGTTCCGCATGCAGAAGACGTAGCTGCAGATAGTTCCTGCCTTTTTCTACAGATCTATTTATCACTTCTCTGTCTCAGGCTAGCAGTGATCGTACATGTGACCTATAGTTTGAGTGTTCCTAATAAGCCTTTCTTAAAAGGCTTAAATTCAGCTCTTTAGACCACAGATATTTCAGGAATTCTGTCAGCTTCAATGAGCAGTTGACTACATATTCTAGCTTACAGTTTTTATTTGACCTTATCTTGTTTCCTTCTGTTATGTACAAGCTTTACATCACTGATTATGCATCTACTTGCAGTATATACAGCTGCAATATTGACATTAATGAGGGCTCCAAGATAGCATCTTTTTTATAATAAACTGTTAATACGGCCCTAAAAAGCTTCCAGCTGCTTCATAGTGAAGCAGAACAACAAGCAGCAGCAATGTCAATTGTCATTCTGTATATATAAATATACAAGAAAATAAAAAGTTATTAATATGAAGCAGGACATAGTGAGTAAACCAGGTAAACGGGCCTAGAGCTGCAGCTGACCTGGGCAGTAGCTCACATACACGTGATGAAACAAGTGTAAGAGTTTTCCATTGTGATTTGGATGGAGATTGAGGATATGAATTTTGCCTGAAATGTACATTTGTCTCCACCACGGCACCCTACTCGTCAAATTCTGCTTTGTTATGATCTTCCTGAAGATCTCAATGTCTTCTACGAAAGTCATTAAAACTGCACAGTAGTCTAAAGAGTATCACAGGAAAATATTACCCCCATTTTGCAAGAAGAGATTAAAGAAAAGTAGCAGTAGCCGAGCATCTTGACTTTCAGGCCATTATTGTAATTGTAATTTGGTATCTCCAAAATGTGCTGTTCTGAGCGCATCGTCCTGCTGCAGATACGTCTATGTCTGAAGGCCACAGACTCAGTACTTACAATGTGTACTGCATTATTAAAATGCTGACCTGTGATCTTAAGTTGGTATTGGGTAGAAAGCACAGAAATTGGAGCTGTATGTGCAGTTTGTTGTATGTTTGTTATCTTCTCTACAACCTGGTAGTGGTGAGACTATCAATAGTGTAACTCATTCAGCTGCAAATTTACAGTCAATGAATGACAGCAGTATATGTTCCACAGACATGTTGATTTTTGAGACCCATCTTCCCATCTCAGCCAAACAACCATTGTCCACCTGGTGACAGTTTGGAAGAAAAATGAATGTAAGAAATCAGAGCAAGAGGAGGGGTAATGCTGAAGATGGTTTGGGAGGGGAAAGCAACCCCGCCGTAGATTGCACTTGCCCTCACTAGCCTTGTGAATGGTGACTAAGTCGAGGTTACACAGAGATGTTAAAAAGATGAGACACAACACAAGAGGAAGAAGTGACAGGATGAAAGGTTTGCTGAGATCAAATGAGAGAAATGAGGACTCGAAGGGTCAGTCCTCCCTCTTATGCTTGCAAGTTCAGGCGTTGGCTGTGCAAGGAACCACAGATGACAAAGCAGGATCTGCTGAATGACACAGGGATGAAGGGCCTGATCCTTCGCTCTCTTACACCAGCTTTGCGTGTGTGATACCCCCCGCGACTTCAGTGCATAAAGCTGGGAGCAAAGGAGCAGCGAGTCCTCTGAGCGAACTGCGTAGGAGTACTTAACCCCTACTGGGTGGGTCACAAACCTGTGATTACATTAGTGCTCCCCAAGGCCTAGGAACACTTTGGGAAGATTTTAAGAGCTCAGCGTTTAACCATTTATTTAGCTGCAGAGAAAAGAAAGGAAAGGTTCTATCTCTGCAAATGTTTCCCAATAAAATGGGAACGCTCATAAGTGAGTTTTTGTTCACTGCAAGCCCCATGGAGTGCTGATTGTTTTTCACTATCTGGTGAAATGTAGGAACAGCAACAAAGCGGTAATAGCCAAAAATATCCCAGGAAACATTTGGAAGCTGTGCAAAACACCCACAATGATAAGGGATGTAACCAATCCTGCAAGAAGACTGTATGCAAAGCTGCGTAGTGATTACATATAACCAATATGGGATTAAATCCATATTCTCCAGTAAATTCTTCTATCTACAGACCCTGGTCTAAAGTGGCTACAGACAACAACTAATGCCTCTCACAAGTGTATCCTCAACTTGGACTGGGAAGATTTTGAGTTTAAATGTCATACTGTATTTAATGTGACTATTCTGCTCAGCTCTGCAGTCCATGCAGGTATTAGCCGCAGAGCTGGCCCATTAGCAGCATTCCAGCCATTACAGCAGTAAGGGAAGATGAATGTGTAAATATAAGTAATATTCTAAGTAACTTAACTGCCAGCTAGGTAGTTTTTTTCCTGGCCCAATAATACCTATAGCCTTTCTGGCCACTAAATACAGAAAAATAAATTCATTATTTGCTTACTCTGTGCAGTGCAATGTGGTGCAGAAACTTTAGAGGGGTTGCTAATGCAAACCAGAAGCTCAAGTCAGCATAGTGATGCAACTGGACTGATTAGCCTTACCAAGAGCCCGGGCTCATTCACACAACATAATGCTGCACTGACATGGTCATATTGTTTCTAGGCTCTGAACTGGTGTCTCTGCATGCTGAGAGGAAATGGCTGTTGATGGTGCTCTGAGCAAACTGGAGGATGCCTAAGAAAGCACGGGTTTGCACTGTGTGGGCAGACCCTTTGTAGCAGATTCTGTAGGGTCTTGCTCCCATTGGTCACGACAGTTAAAGACCTCAGTGGCCATGAAAACTCCTTGTGTTCAGTGGGAAGGGAAGAGAAGGAATCTTGCAAGAAAAAAAAAGATGATCTTTCAGCAAATCTCTTTTTTTGTAAATGTACTGATGAAAATGATTTAATTTCATGAAAATACATGGTGTATTAAGCCAGGCTGTTCACTCTGACTTCAAACAGATCTAGCAAAGGTGATCAGCTCTGCTGAAGAGGTGGGATTTTTTCACCAAATTTATTTTAATTTGAAATTAAATCCTTTTAAGAATATATTTTGAGATTAAATATCTGTAATCCACCATGCAGAACATGTGTGTAAACACAATCTGTAACACAGAATGATGATAAAAGAAGAAATTGTTTTTATTTGTTTTCACACAGTTTTCAGTTGAAACCACACCCCTGTGGTCCAAAAACTCAGTCTGAGAACACCTCCAAAGCAACACTTAATGTGTGTGTATGTGCATTAATGAATTTCTGTTCTCAGTGAAAGAGGACTGCACGTCTCAGCACTCTGAATAAGAACAGAGCATTCAATCCCTCTCCATAGCAAATTCAACCTTCAACAAGTTAGTTCTTCCAGGGATGGCAGTGATGCAAAACTGCTTTGCAAATGTTTTTCTGGGTTTTGTTGCTAGGTGATGACTTGGAAAACTTTGCTATTCCTGCTGAGAGGTTTAAAAAAAACAGGCCTCACATTAAAGAGTATAAAAAATAGGCCATCTTGCTCCGTAACTCCCATTTCCTTACTCCTGGAGTCTGTACCCTGTGTGCCTTCTACACTCTCACGTGCCCCTCTCTCCCCCCGCCTTGGATCTGCTCGCCAGAAATTGGAGGCCCAAAAAACCACTTCTATTATAGTGTAAGAAAGGGAGAAAACATAAATCTTTCTATCCGTGACCAAAATAAGCAATTTTGCAGCTGTGTGTTGATTTATACTGGCCTTTCCTTTCTACTTAAATTTTACTGGTTTTTAATTGTATTAATCCAAACCTGAATGAACAGATTAATTACTGATAAAATGGTTGCAATCACTTTCATGTAGCAAGAAACAAGAAAGCTTTGGGGATGACTCCACTGCAGTTTACTGAATCATGTACTGGGGTTGGATGCAAAATCCCTTGACTAGTAGCATGTTGGTAATTGATGAGGAAAAGATCTAGAGGTGACACTATGAAATCAGGTTGGGAGCTCAAAGAATTATTCCTTGGACTATTTCCAAACTAAGCCTGTTGGTGGGGGGGGAAATAAGGTGTATTTATTAAATTCATTGTTGATTTTTGTGTCTGTTGGGTTGGGATATTTTTGATATCTTATTATCCAAGTTTCCAGAGATGTAACCTTGAATTAGTATATGGCTAAACACAGTACACTCAGAAGCAATTAGCCACTGCTGCTGGCCTGGAAAGCTATTTCTAAAATCAGGGATGAAAGTCTTGTGCTATAAACGGTGCATAGGAACAAACATTTTTTGTATAATGGGTCTGGACCAAAACATTGATAATGGTTAAAAATTAGTGGTCAGGAGCTAAAGTCAGAGGAGCAAACACCTGTTTTTACCAGCCAGAAAATAAGGATCACTGACCTTTATAGCCTCAATTTGCAATCTAGCTCATTTGGAGCTTAATCCTGTTTCATCAGGTTGGCCCAGTAAGAAGACCCAAATCTCATCTCCAGCAAAGTTCTTGGCTTTTGACAACATTCGGTCACTTAAAATGATAGCATTTCTTGAGTGTAACTGGCACTGTACAACTCCATTGAAAGACATAAAGCCAAGAATTTCAGGCCCTAATCCTGTAAATCCTTGCATTTTCTTTTAAAATCTATTCACGTGAAAAGCTCCTTTGGCTTCAGAGACACCATTTGTATTCATGACTTTACGCGCATGAGAGTTTTTCTGTGATCAGGGTCTAAAACCAGGAGAACCAACAAGCCTCGGTGTCTGACTCGAGTTTCCATCACCCGGTCCTAGAAGGCTTTCGGCGGTTGTGGGTTTGGCTCTGCCACAGGACTTGTTTTCTCTCCCTGTGCAGCCTCCACAGCAGACGCAGAAGTGCTAGCAGTCGCTTTAACACTTCATTAGTTATGGTCCGATGGCAGAAGTTATTCTCTCACGTCAGTAAGCAGTAAGTTGGATGAAGGGTGGGAAAGAGGCACTTGGTTGCGGGTCTCAGGATGGGCAGTCCTTTCACAGGAACAAGTGGCACAGACATAAGAGATTGCTGGATTTCTGGCTGCCTTTTTTTTTTTATATATATACAAACTTAAGTAAGCGAGAATGTAGTCAGTGACAGGTGAATTAGCTCCTCTCCAGCCTTCATTATACAGAGTGGATGGCAACTCTACTCTCAAAGATTCAGAGATGCATTTATTAGCTAATTACGTATTCATCCTCATGAGAAAAATTATTCATTGCAGCATTGCTATTCTATGCAGAATACTCCAAGAGAAGGGAGGGAGCTGGATACCATGTAGAGAGGGGGCTTTTTGTGGTTGGTGGTGTTTAATACCTACTCACTAGGGAGCTTTATGTGTGCTGTATAGATCTCTTCAGCTAAGGCTAAAGTTCTTTAAAGGTACCAGTTCAAAATTAACTGTTTATTATTGGAACAGCTTACAGTGGGTTTATTCCACCTTGTAAGTCTTCTGGTCCTCGGCTCTGCTGATGTCAAGTTAGCTTCTCACCACTGTTTGAACTTTTGCTTTCCTCTTGTGACCTGTCTGCAAGCAAAATGTTGTGAATCAGTCAATGCTTTTGTGATAGCACTGAATTATCCTTAGAAGCTTGCTCTACTCGGTACAAACTAATGTGTTTTGAACGTGTTTTTTAAAATATATGTCTGTTTAATGGTCTAAAATCATTTGGGAAGGGTAATGTTAATCTTTGGGGTGCAAAAATTATCCAGTAGCTTAAAAGAAAGGCAAAACCAACAAACAGCTTCTTACTCAACATCATTCCATCTCTAGTACCAGTTTAGGAGAACTGCGGAAGATGACTACCAAGAACGCAGCCTGTGAATCTGTGTCAAGTATGAGAGAAGGGAAAGGGGATTGAAGCCTGCTTTCAGGTATTTCAAAACAATGGTGAAAAATACAAGTTAATTTAGTCAAATGAAAGCAATTTGCAGTAGTGCAATACCTAGTGGGAGCAGTTCACTTACACACGGGCATTGTGAAAGATGCCACATAAAGGACTGTTAGAGGAGGGCCAGAAAGGACTGTCACCGCTGTCTACGAGCATCCCTCTCCCAGTCTGGTGGAGGGTTTCTGCCAGGTGAGGTGGCATGGTGGGAGTTGCAGTGTTCATCTGTTTGCCTGGGGGACCAAAGGCTTACAAAGGTGCGCTGTCCACATCCATGTGTGTGTCCCCTGCTAATGACTTTTGCACTCATTTGCTGATTTCACCTGAACTTGACAAGAACATAAAGGTCTCAAAGATCAGTAAGTTCCTACAGGTTTCAAGAGGTTTCCAATTAGTCTTGAGACAGGGGTACAAACTGTAGAAAATCAATATAGGAGAGAAAAAAAACCCACATATAAATGACCAATTATGTCAAATACTTCTACTGGAACTTCATCCTCACACACCTCAGGCACCAAAGGCAATGATGAGAGGTAAATGTGTAGGAAACCAGGCTTCATTAGCTTTGTTAGCTTGCAGAACTGCTTGTTCCGTTTTGGGTGGTTAAACAACCATAGGAGAAGTTTGGTTGCTGAAAGGGCAATAGGATGTGGGAAATGCGTGGGGACGGTGGCTGCTGGCTCCAGCAGAGCTGTTACTAGACCAGACACATTCAGAAGTCTACGCAATGAGGTGTCCAAACCCAAATGACCTAATTGCCCTCAAATGGAGACAGTTATGGAGGAAGGTGCAATTGTCCAAATACTTGGAAATTTGCACCCTTGGAGCAAAAAATAAAGTCTGGATAACTGAGATAGCAGATGAGCTAATGATTTGTTTGGATTTCTTTATGACTGGTAACTTTGTATTAAATGCCAGGAACAGTCGGTGGAAACTCCCTTTAAAGATGTGTCTTGGATCAAACAAATGATTTGCAGGCAATTAGTTTGCTGTGAACAAATTGTCCAGGGACAGATAGTGCAATAACGGCTACATGCTGCAGGAGTTTTCCAGAAAAAAAAAAAAAAGGGAAAAAAAAAAAAGAATGACTGAAACCTGTTTAAAGATTGAACGCTTTGACGGGGGTTTTGGCTGTGCAAACTCACATTGGTCTGCAGTAGAAACAGGACCACATGCAAGGTCCTGCATGTGGTTCAGGGCAATCCCAAGCACAAATACAGGCTGGGAGGAGAATGGATTGAGAGCACCCCTGAAGAGAAGGACATGGGGATGTTGGTGGATGAGAAGCTCAGCATGAGCCGGCAACATGCGCTCACAGCCCAGAAAGCCAACTGCACCCTGGGCTGCATCAAAAAAAGCGTGGCCAGGAGGGTGAGGGAGGGGGTTCTGCCCCTCTACTCCGCTCTGGTGAGACTCCACCTGGAGTACTGCGTCCAGCTCTGGGGCCCCAAGCATAAGAAGGACATGGACCTGTTGGAGCGGGTCCAGAGGAGGGCCACGAAGATGATCAGAGGGCTGGAGCACCTCTCCTATGAAGACAGGCTGAGAGAGTTGAGGTTGTTCAGTCTGGAGAAGAGAAGGGAGACCTTATAGCAGTTGTTCAGTACTTAAAGGGAACCTACAGAAAAGGTGGAGAAGGACTTTCTATCAGGGAGTGTAGCAATAGGAGGAGGGTAATGGTTTTAAACTGGGAGAGGGTAGATTTAGGTAAGATATAAGGAAGAAATTCTTTACTGTGAGGGTGATGACACACTGGAACAGGCTGACCAGAGAAGCTGTGGCTGCCCCATCCCTGGAGGTGTTCAAGGCCAGGTTGGATGGGGCTTTGAGCAACCTGGTCTAGTGGAAAGACTAGACTTCCTCTTCTAGTGGAAGGTGTCCCTGCCCATGGCAGGGGGGTTGGAACTAGATGATCTTTAAGGTCCTTTCCAACCTAAATGATTCTATGATTCAATGATTTTCCAAAACCTCACTTCTGACAAGAAGCCAGAAGCAGAGAGGAGCCCCACTGTGGCATGAATGAACCAGAGAATCAAGGAAACATCAGTGCAGGTGGAGGAGATGGTGATTTGTCAAGGTTTCTATCAGAAGGATCTGCTGAAGAGCTGTACCCAAAGCTGCGGAGTGGCAAAATCAGCTTGGGAAGCCTGCAGATTGGCCATGGCAGTGATTCACCCACACTCTGCACCAGCCAGGTCCAGGCGAGAAGCTTCATTAGTGTGGCAGAAAGTAGCAAGCCATGATGGGGAGGAAGGCGAATTAGTTCAAGCCATGACAGTATGGGTAAGCATCTGCTGGATCTGCTCTGAGCAGCCTGGAGCAGGGGCAGACCAGGACCCAAAACAAAAATAACATCAGAGAAATCAGCCCTACAGCAAAAAGCCTCTCAGTGCTACTGGAGAAGGCAATAGCACAAATATTGTACAATGTCTTGAAAGGGTGATGCCTGACTGCAGAAAAGGCTCCATTTCCTTTACAGGAATTAGATCGCTGCTGAGGAGGTGCTACTGGAAGTGGTCCCTGAGCGGTGTCATTCTGACAGGGAGTGTTGTCACTGATACTCACATTTGTGGTCAGGATGCACTCTGGACCTATTTTCTTTTAGTAAATAGTTTCCTCATTCGAAAAATGAGGTTTCCATCACACTGAAGGTAATCACAGGTGGAAATCAAATTTTTCAAGTCATTTTTTCAAATAGTTTCAGCAGAGGAAGGAATTGGAGTGAAATCGCTGATGCCTTTGGTGCGGGCTCTGCCGCTGAGCTGGTAATTGAAGGAAAAGACCATTTACAAGATATTTGAAGCTTTATCCTTCAGCCTTTGTTTTTCTTACAACTACTCGAACAGAATTTTGTTTTTATTTCATTTCAGGGCAGAAGGAGCCAAATCAATAATATCCCTCTACATACCCCTACATAAAGCACAAGTATCTTTTTCCTTTTTCCTTTTTTTTCTTTTTTTTTTTTTCCATTTATTAAGAAGGGAGAAATACACTGGTTTTATTCTGACCTTTTCTAAGCAGGTTTTGGTTCAGCAGTCAAAATGGTTAATGCTCGCCCAGCCTTAGCCAGGAGGAAACATGTCTCCATCCCATGGCTCTCCAGACTTCCGTATGCAGAGAGGGAGCTCGCGGTGGGGCTGGAGCGAGCGTGGTGCTCCCCTCCCGTGGGACCAGGCAGGCTCGAGCATGTGCGTGCCGGTGGTGTGGCGCTGTGCAGACTGGTTCATTGGGAGACTAATTGCGAACCTGCCCTAACCGTGTGAACAAAGAAATAGCTGCTCGGGGGAATATATGCGCCCAAAGGAGATGAGGGTTTCCTATCGCCCTGAGTTGTTAGATGTGCAAGCATGCCTGGGTTTGCTGCTGAAGGACTAGGTGTGCTGTCACCGAAATGGCCTCCAGAGCTGCTTAGGGATTCCCAAAGGGGAGACCCTGATATCTTCGTAACACGTGGTTGGAAGTGGTTTGGTCACAGTGGCGAAAAATATAAGTTTAAAGGTGACCTGTGTTTAGGTGATGGGGATAAATCAAAGGATGCTGAGGGCAGCTATCCTCAGGTAGAAAAAGATAGTGATTAAAAGAAAAAGAAAACGATTTGTTGCTGTGGACATAGTGAAAGCGGTCCCTGCCACGTGACTGAGAGGAGACAGGAAAGGGGAAAAATATTTGGAGAGATTTACATGGCACTAAAATTGCTTTGCTTTCTCACGTCACTGGCTAGGATGTGCTACCGATCATGGCACCGCCTTAGGCTCCACGGAGGTGATGAGTAAAGCCAGAGTGGAAGTGTTGCGAGGGGTTGATTTACCCACAGCTCCAAGTTCATTTTCTCACGATGCCGTGAGCCCAAACAGTTCCCACCCACTGGCTCCTCCTGCCTGCTCCCTCCTGTCCCCTTCCCGACCGGTGAAACAGCCATCCGTGGGGCCATGTTGCGAGCTGGCTGAGGCATCTGATCTTCCCGGAAAATAACCTGGCACAAATGAAAATTATTTTTTTTTCACCTGCATCAGCTCTGTGATACACTTCACAGTGTTGTGGCAACACATCCAAGAGGGGGGTGGAGGCCGGAATGAGCAGCAGGGCGTGGGAATATTTTTAGTTTGATATTGCCATCAAAGGTAGGAGCCTGCCCTTAAACGTCATTGAAATTTAGAGAAAGTGAGCACCACTTTTCTTACAGGGTCCCTGTGAGAAACAGCGTAAACTTCTTTCAGAGATCAGGTTAAAGCAATCGTGGCTTCCAACTCAAACACGCCAGCACTGAAGATGTAGTATCTGCAACGCCCACGGGAAAGGGGTGCAGCGGGTGTCTTGGTGGCAGCTGGGATGCTGTGGGCAGCACTGAAGCAAAAGTTTTCAAATAGGCTTCAAAAAATAAGTAATTTGTCTGGTTTTCTCCCGTGTTCTGACTTACTAGGGATCACATTTTCTGCCTAAGCAGGAACACTTTTTAAACTGTAACCAAAGTGACTCCAGAAGTTAGGGGTTTAAGCAAAATAGAAATGCATTGAGACTGACATTAGAAGTATTGGGAGTTGGTAACTCCAACCCATTTACTTGGAACTACTGTCAGGATTTTGAAATTCAGTTGAGTCGAGAGGTTTCATGAGGCAGCTAGTTTAGAAACATTTGAAGTTGGGTAGTTGTGCCTCAGCCCTAATTGCAAGCGGCAAGAAAAGCATGTTTAAAACAACAATCTCTATTCTGTGGGTCCCAGTGAGCAAAAGGGAGGCTTTAAAGAAGACTTTGTTGCAGAATTTCCACTCCCGGCGCTGAAGGATTATAGCCCCACTTCCCCCCCCCCCACTATGAGAGAAAGGCAAGTTCACTGTAAGTTGAAAAGCAAACAACCAGGCTAGGAATTTCTATGTACAAAGCAGATGGACGCACATGGCCCTTTTTGGGATACTTGGGCAGGTCTCCTTAACCGCAGCTTGTTTTGCACTGCGTATCGCTCCATGCGGGCCATTGTTGCCACGCACCTGTCTGTAATTTTGGAGGTTCATCTACCTCCAGCAAACTATATTTAAAAACTCAGTGCTGATTAGAGGAAAAAAAAAGTTCAGGGGAAGGGATTTCCTAGTTCACAAATAAGAATGTGCAGTGGAGCACTCACTAAGTAAACAGAAAACATGGGCAGCTGAGAGAAATCAATTTAGCTGAACAAACAATGTTCCATGTAATGAACTACTAATTATCCTTTTATGCCATGTCAGTCTGAGTGATTACAGAGCTGTGCAGTTTAATTTGACGTTTGAGCATTGCCTTGCTCCATTAGCCTCATATAAAGCTACGACACGTTGAGAGGAATTAAAAAAAAATGGTGGTGGGTTGGGGGGGAGGGGGCTGTATTTATCCAGAACTAAGTAAGCACCTGTAGCAGTCATGGGGAAAAGAGCTTCTTCATTTTTTCTTCTTTTGGCTTTTTAAACTCTTGATTGTGGTGAAAGGGGCAGCACTTGGGAGACACGAAGGAGCATGTCTGATGCTCATAGAAAACTCCTTCAGCGTGTTGATAATGTCCCAGATCTTTAGAGCCTGCATTAAACTATCATCAAGGGCTAGAATAAATAAATTGCGTAGATCAGACATACATACAGATCAAGGGGAAAGCGGATGGTAAACAATACAGTGTGGGAGTAAATATCTTTTCCTGGGTACTTTCTTTTTACTGGCGATTTGCACACAGTAGGTAAATCAAATCCCTAGGTGCTTGGGAAATCTCGTGGTTAATCTAGGACTCAAGGACATGTATTATAAATACTGCTTTATTATCATACTGTTTGTCCAACTACCTGTACTGATAACAGGATTAGAGGGAATTAACATATGGAGAAAGCTAAAG
Organism: Anarhynchus alexandrinus; assembly: GCA_008711295.1. Taxonomy (NCBI): domain Eukaryota; kingdom Metazoa; phylum Chordata; class Aves; order Charadriiformes; family Charadriidae; genus Anarhynchus; species Anarhynchus alexandrinus. Next base: position 156,698 of record VUYV01000072.1, on the reverse strand, counting down.
ACAGTTTGTTGGGATATATATTATGGCTATTAACTCTAGAAGTACCAGTGCAATACCTATAGTCTGATATAGAGCTACACATTTTGGACGAGATTTTTGTTTCATGAAAGGTAAGTCAAGCCCAACATCACTGAAGTTCTAGGGGAAATTTCCATGGGAAAGGTGCAGATGCAGGGAGGACCATGTCCTGCGTCTAGGTAATATACCAGCATGTGAAACGGTGTTGTGAGGGACAAGTATGACCCAAGTATCCAATGATAATATTTATGGTGTTGCATTCATTTAAGGACAAATTGAAAAGCAAATGTTTAAAAACCATTTGGTGTAACTGCCTGACATTTCTGATATGCACGCCACTGAAATATGTGCCATGACACCCTCCAGGCTCACTCTTCTCACAGGGTGAACATAGACGAGAACTCCCAAGGTGGGATAATATTTAAAGAAACGCATTTTCAAAATATCTGTTTAAATGTTATTTTAAATATCAAAGAGAGTGAATAGCAACTTGAATGGAAAAAGAAAGAAGAAAAAGGAAAGTAAAAAGCCTCCCCAAAACTGGGAAACTCAAAGATTCGGTTGACTATTTTAGCTCAGACTTAACTCACACGAGGCCAGATCCTTGGCAGGAGCGAGCTGATTTCAATGAAGAATCCCTCTTTTGTCAGCTAAGGATGGGGCCTGAACATGCACGCAGAGGACATGGTGGCCCCTCTCTTGCACTCGCTGTTGACACACAGCCTGCTTGTTTTGGCTGTCCCCTAGGCTGTCCTCAGAGCCTCCATCCTGTCCCCCTTTCTTTCTGTTGTTGTTTTTTTTTTTCCAGGTCTGTTGAGAAATATCACTTTGACAACCCTAGAGACTGGGGGCTTTTCATCCGCCACAGAAGTACCGCAGAAATGGAAATTTCCCTGATGCTGCATTGCTGAAATGCTGCAGCGCCGATGCCGTTCAGCATGAGTGCATGCTGGTGTTTGGACACCCCATCGGCTGCACATGCCACGGTCCTCAGCCCACTTCTTTGGGGTTTTTACACAGGACTCAGCCACCTACCAGGTGATACCAGTTTTTTGTTTGTTTTTTTTTTTGTTGTTGTTGGTTTTGGTGATTATCCCATTGGTCTGGATTGAAGCTGAGTTGAATTTCAGCTCAGCTGCAAGGCATGACTGAGCTGCAGGCTCTTACCCCAGGGCTGAACTGGCCCCTCTGTTCCTTCCTAATGTGCGTTAGACACATTGGGGCCTTTCTCCGCTGTGCATTTGTAACTCCCATTGATGCTAATGGGTGTGACATGTGTCTATCCAGTGGAGAATAGACCGCATTGACTACAGCAGTTCCCCGGCCTTGAGCGATGCTCGTCACTTGATTAAGCCAAACTAATGAGGCACGACCGGGGCCAATGGGAATGTGTGGGACTCGGGCGTCGCAAAAGCCGGTAGAAACCTGCAGCTTTTACTGGGGGCTGGGTTTTGTTTTGCCAGGCAAAGATGCAGGATGCCACTGGATGGGGTGCACAGTAACAGGTGCTGTCATAGAAATGAACAGTGCGGAGTGAGTTCACCACCGCTGATGACAGCACCCCGAATTGCCCTCTTCTAGTGGTAATTACATGTGAGAGTGTCTTGTGTGCTCAGCAGGGTTTGAAGCTAGGTTTGCTCTTGGCGTTTGCTCAGTGCGTTTCTACACTGGATCCTGAAGTTGGCCCTGTGGCTCTTTCTCTGGGGCATACGTATGGGTGTATTTTTGGCTCTTTAGTGGGCAGCCCACAGGTGGCTAAGGCAGGCAGAAGCCTTTTCCCCGACATTAAACAGCATCCATTTGTGAAGTGGGAAAAAGCAGAGACCCCGCAGTGAGCGTTTCTTGCAGGTCGCCCACTCTGCAAGAAGAAGAGCCGTGGGAGGCACAGCTCCTCCGCTGTGTGCTGGCCTTCCAGGGAATTGCTGGCCACCTCCTCTGAGCTTAGAGAACCTGCTGTGCTCGGGAGGAGCTGGAGGAGGGCGCAGGGCGGGGGCCGCTTTTGCTTTGCCTGGGCCCAAATCATCCAAACTGGACCAGATGCAAGAACACAAACTTAAGGTGTGTGCTTGGGATCTCAGTCTAGGTCTGACCGTGGCTGTGCTTGCAGAGAAACAGGTTGGGAGGAAAATCGGGATTTAGGAAGAGGCTGACACCTAACAAACTGAGAGTGTGGACATGGCCTCTGTGAACAGGCGTGTAACCCATACGGGCACGAGATGCTGCTCGCTGAACTGAGGCCAGGAACCCTGGCCTTCCTGCAAGCACAGCATCATCCAGAACCACTGTGTTAATGCGAGGGCACAACCTCATAGTCCAGGGCCAGACTACAAAGACAGATAGGTCAGATGTAGATCTTGAGAGAAAACAGCATTAAAAAAACCTAAGTCCTATTTTAAGACTTGCTGTTTTGGAGAGCCTGGTTGAGAAGTTGCCTGTACTTTCCCCTGTACTTTACCTGCTGGTACATTCCAGGTCAGAGGAGGTTTGTATTTTTGTCATATTGCAATACTTGCCTTTATGTAAGTGCTGCTAAGAATAAAAGTAGCAGTGGGAGAAAAACATCAGTTTGATGTCTAAATTTGGAAAACTTGATGAATAAATCTATTAAATTCGTTGTGGGGAGAGAAAAGAATAGCAACCCTTTGTTTAAAGAGAAGATAAAATAAATATAAAATAAGAGCTGATTGCCCCCTCTGGTTTTCTGAGGTGGGTTTTTTAATGTTCTCTTGTCCCTTTCAGAAGGTAAATATTAATTGACTCTGATCTGTGGGACTCTGGCTTGAGAAGATATGGTCAGTTGGATCTGAGAGGCTTTGGCACGATTATCAAAATCTTTCAGCATTTGCAAAGGGAGAGAGCAAAGGGGGGAAGGAGGGTTTGTCCGCTTGAGTAGGAGTCCTCCCAGAAAGCAGGCTCCTGCCAGGTGTTTGGCACCACCTCTGTCCCCGCTGGCACGGTCACAGTGGGCAGCCCCCTGTCCTAGGACACTAATTAATCAGCAGGGAGGCTGTGACGGGAAGCAGCACGGGGCTCTCTGAGGTTTGGCAGAGAGACTCCAAGCTTAAAACTGCCCCAAGCACTTCTAGTTTCCTCCTGTCCCTGCGTGCTAGGCTGTGTGGGACTGTGTGCTCCAGTCAAACCCCACGATGATCAGAGTATGCATGTATTCCGGCTTTGTCCAGAGCTGTAGAGGACGCTGCCATCTGCACCTTGCAAGGCAGGTACCTCCTTCTGCCTGCCCCAAAGTTTAGCACAAAGCAGTTAAGTCCATGTCACAGACCATAGCATTTTATGGCAAGCACCGTCTTCCTTTGCCCAGCACCTCCGGCAGCTGTGCCCGCCACTTTTCTTAGCATATCCAGAACAGGTCACTTTTACTTTTATCAGTAAGTTATACCTTTATTGGTAAATCATATTACTTATTAAGCAATTGAAGTTGAAAGCAAAAGGTTAGAAATGAAAAAATTTATTAGTCAGATACTAGACTAGTATAGTCCTGGTTTATCTTAAGAGGTGGATAACTTTTGAGGTTTTGTTTTGAGGTCCCTTATTCTTGTTCCAGCTGTTAGAGCTGCGAGTTCAGCGTTCAAGTTCTGCAGAAATGCTGCCTTCAAGCTATTCCTTCTTTCTTCTCATCCTAGTTCTCCCCTCTAAATCTTTTTGGAATAAGAAGCTGGCATATGAATGTGAATGTCCTGTTTAGTTCTTCTTCCCAAGCGGCAGCTTTGGGTGCTTAATGACCATTTCCCTCTCCTGTTTCGTACTAAATTGGCTGGGCATGGAGGAGAGGCAGTGCATAAACTAAGCAAATACTGTTTATGTTCTTCCTGTAGCTGCTCTTTGGACACCTACGGGTCATTAATTCCTTTGTTCCCAGCCAACCTGCCAGCTGGCAGCTCTCCTGCCCAGTTTGAGCCGTTCCCTTCGTGTGGGCTGCTGACCCGTTTCCACTGAGCCGCACTACGGGATGTGTTCGGGAGGGATCAGGACTGTTGGGACATTACTAGCTTTCTGCTGAGACCAGAAGTGGTATAACTGATACAGTCATAATACAGATAACCAGGAGCTCTGACTCTTTTCCCACCCTACCCTCCACATATTGGCAGTGTTAAATGAAAGAGTAATAATATTACTTTGGTGGGGGCATCAGGCCATGCTAGCAGGTGGATGCCACTGCTGAAGAGAGGCTAAGAGCTACACTGTGACTATAGATCCATCACACAAAAGCCCAAAGGTGTTACTGCAGCCTCCAAGAAACAGCCTCTGATGATGGAAAGAAAATCAGCGTCATCTCATGACACTGCTGTTCCTGTAGGTTGTGAATTTAAAAGAAGGCAGGCTGAGGCACAGAGCATGGAAATCCCTGCTGATCAGGAGCGAGACTATTTTTCTCCTATAAGAACATTTGCTCAGCTTTTTGATTTCCAGTGTTTCCAGTTGCCATATCAACCTGAGAAATTTGCCTGGCAATTGAAAGCATATTTTTCAACAGAAGATTTAAAAGATTTAGTTGCATCAGCTCCAGCATCTGATTGTTGTGATTTCACTTTATCTTATTTTATTTTGCTCCTAGTATTTGCTTTCCAAGCCACATTAGCAGGTCACCAAGGATCCCCACCCTCCCGTTGACCAGGCACATCTCAGGTTCAGCAGTCTGTGTGCAGAAGTTAGGCGCCAGGTCAAAATGCAGCAGATATCAGTAGCAGGGATAAAGCCTGCGGGACACATCCTTCTCGGGTGGCAGGCTGGGAAAGGCCACGAGCATCGACAGAAACGCTCAGGCTTAAGCTAAGTGGCAATTTCAGCTTTTATGTTGCTCTGAAGGGCAGGTGCAAGAGACACAGTTGAGGGCAAGGAGGTTGCTGCTGGCTTAGCCGTTGGACGGTGTGTTGGGTTTTTTGGAGCCTGCGTCTGCCCCCATCTCCCTCCCAGCACCATCAGGGCGGGGAGGAGTAGGGTGTTGTGGGAGCCCACCTTCCCCCCCATCCATCCATCGATGTCCTCCCTCCAGCCCTGGCCATTCATGGGTCACTGGTGTAAATGGGGACTGAATCTGCCACAGTGCAGATAAATCTGCGGGGACTTTTCTGTGGTGAATATATTGTTTGGTTTGTGGTGTGTTTGTGGTGGGTTTTTTCCTTTAAAAAGAAAAAAAATGGAGAACAAGAAAGTCAAAAAGCCCTGAATCTTTACCTTTTTAAAGTGGAGACACCGCCACAGCAGGACATAATGGCTCGCTGTGGTGGTGGTTTGCCTGAGAGCCTGGAGATTTATGTAATGAGAAAACACAATTCCTGCAAAGAACATTGTTAAATCTTTTCAAAATTTCAGCTATAAGCCATTTTATTGCTAATAATATGGCTAGATTCTCCTTTTGAAGAATCTGGGAATGTTTGACAAGAGGGGAAAATGGAGAGGACTTGAGGCACCATAATCTGTATTTTCCATTTACCTTGCTTGAAGCTTGAACAACACATGTGCCACAAATGATTTGTTTATTCCTAAGCGCCCCCGAGGAGCCCAGTCTCCATTCTCAGGCATATAATGGCTATTCAAATGAAAGCTTTAAGAGATTGTTGCAGATCTGATATCAATGCAGTGAGAGAAAGAGATATGCAAATATTCAAAATTAAACAAACTAGCTCCTGCCCTCTGCCTTTGGAGGTGCAGTCTCAAATCTGGATGGTGTCACCAATGCAACGAGTTTGTTAGACTCAGCTTTCCAGAGAACTGGTTCCTTTTTCTTGGTTTTGGGTTTTTGGTTTTTTTTCTGCTTTCCCTTGTAAAGCTGTCACATTGTTTGAAATATTTTCTGTTTGTAGAATTCATGACTAAGGAGAGCCCCAAACAGGGCTGAAATCCATGATGTGTTCTGGTTTGAGACTGAGGAACATTGGTAGAAGAAGCTCCTGCTGTGCTGATTTGCTCTACATCTTCTTAAACCGAGGCTCTTAACCTCAGTGCCTTCCCCTGGCCGTTTCCCCCAATGGCAGAAACAATTTTGGAAGAGTGACACAGTCAAAAGCTTGCAGAGAGTGGAGCTGTAGTTCAACTTGGGGCTACAGTCTAAACAAAATTTGGTTCTGTCCACACTGCAAGACAAATCAGGGGATTTGCTGGTTCTTAACAGAGCCCCTGTTCCTCTTTCTCTCCCTGTAATGTGTGTGAGAGCCAGGCCCAAAAATCACTTCAAAAATGTAAAAATAACATGTCATCCCTCTAACCATTGAAACTGTGCCAGCAGCTACTGTGTGCATTGAACAGCAGGGAAAAATAATAATTTTACATCAAAAACACCATAAAAGTTTTCAGTGTCTTCTAGTCTCGTGTAAAACTGCTATTATCTTGTCCAACCCCCAAGGCTTTTCACACAATTATCAATTATGCTGTGTGGATTTCAAAAAAGGCAGTGTCTGAAACATGGGCCACGTGGCAGATCGCACAAACAGCAGTGGTAGCGTGGCCGTGCCTGGTTGGCAGGAGGTCTACGTGCACCTCGGCTCTGCTGCAGGCTCCCGGCTCAGGGGCAGAAATCCCCAGACCATCACTGTACTTCTGTTGCCCTCCTATCTTCTGTGCTCTGATCAGAAGAGCTTTGAAGCAAGGCTTGCCTTTTGCTCCATCATTACTACTGGTGAACCAAATGTCCCCAGCAATGATGAGTGGGACTCAATCTAATATATCTCCAGATATCTGCAAACATCTAGAAAACCCCTGAGCAACAGTATGAGTAATTCGAAATGAAGAGAGGCCAATACTCAGCAGGAAGCATGAGGAAGGCCTTGCTTCAGTTTGGGTATATGGACAGTCTTCTGGCTCTAATAGGGACAAACTATGGTCCCTATGTTGGAAGTAGTGTGGGAAGGTGGGTTTGTATCTCAGAGACTTGATGCTCTGCTTCATTAACGTTAGCCAAGGCTGGGCACCTTAGAGTTTGGCGCATGGAGGATCTGCTGAGGGCAAATGAGGAAGTGGGCTTCTGAAAATAAACTCTCGACTTTAATCTGTCTAGTTGTTTATTTCAGAACCAAGGCTGGAAATGCCCAGTAGCCCAAATGATAGGGAAAAGAAGATCTTCCCATACAGCTGTGAACAGTATCATACAGAAATGTTCCTCAAAACTGTATTTGGTGAGAGTGCTTCGAGCCATAGCCAAATCCCGTATTTGAATGCGGCTAGACACTTGGTTTCTACTTGGAATTAAAAGTGATCTCTGAAAACCATGGCCGTGTTTAAACACGAACTGGGCCATAAGCTTTTTTTGGGGTGGGGTTACCAAAAAAAAAAAAAAAAAAGGTCTGACTCACAGTGGGAGGGGGTTGGGTTGGAACGTTCCCATGCAATCCTCCCCGCTTTCCGGAGATGCCAAGCCTGTTCCTAGAGATCCTGGACACCCAGTGCTCCTGTATACTTCCCTTGACACTTGCAGGTCGTTAGTATTTCTGAAAGACCGACTTAAGAGCATCAGATGAGAGGTGTTTCTTTTGGCCTGTCAGTAGCACAAAGGACAAGAAAGAAAATGGAGTTCTGCAAAGTTTTTCCAAAATGCATGCCCAATTCAAACAGATTTGTCCAGTTTCCTTGCTAGTGTGGGTTTCAGCTCACAGCTAAGTCTAGTACAGACTGCCCTAATACTATCGCCAACCACGTCATTTCTGCATCAAGCCCTTGTTAGTGGGCTTGTCAGCGTGTAGAAGCAGATTTGTATAGGAATTTTCCAATTAATTGTTTTTCTAATTCAAAAATATTAATTAAAAACTGATACTTCTTGTGGGAAGCTGTTGGTTTTGGCATATCTTATTTTCAGTTTAAAACATTTTGACTTGGTCAGCATTTTATAAGGAAAGTTTTTTTTTTTCAAATAGAAACATATGATTCTATAGGAAAAATGTATTATGGAAAAGATAATATTTAAGCATGAAATAATGCCAAAATGCTTCATTAAGATCCAAGCAGCATCTAACCAGGTTTTGTTTCTTTCAGATTACCAGTTTTCAGAAATTGAGATTGCCATTTCTGGTCCTATTTAAGACTGGGGAGAAAATGTGAAATTCTGAAATTGTTGCAACGCTGGAAAACAGTTTTCCACCAAGCTCTCCTCCAATGAGATTGCAGAAATTCTTCTGTTTTCTCCTTCCTCCCTGGCTCTGTTACCATGCAATTCTGTTCACGCTGTTCTCCAAGACAAAATCTGAGCCAGGCTGAGATTTGTGTTGATGGTGAGTGCCTGCCTTTTTTTTTCTTTCTTTCTTTAAATAAAACAATTGTCTAAGTCATTGAAATAGGGCTGATAAAAAGCAGCTTTTAAAATTCGTTTTAGTAAATAGTTTGAAACCAGACCATAAAGTCTCATAACTGTAGGTTTGCCCTTAAATTGTACCTCACTGACAGCCCATTTTCCTTCTCCTCTGCAACCAGTCTCCTTTTTCTTTAAGAGCAAAACATATTGTATGCTACTTTCGAAAGATTTGTGGGGTTTCACGCAAATTGAACAAGATCTGTAGGTAAACAGTGTCACCTAGTGGATAAACGACATCAATTTTTCTCAAACTGGCGAAGAAGTTTGTCCGTGTGGTTTATCCATTTTGTCCTAGAGAAATATTATTTCAAATTGGAAAGAACCCTACACTGTGAAATGGGATTATTTCCAAATCGCTGCAGAACTAAAGATGCATAATGTGGTGGCCAGCACTGAGCTGGAATATGTAAATCATGTGCACAGGCACAGATCCAGTCACATCAGTGGATACAAAAGGGGAGAACAGATTCTCCAGCTCAGTGCCTGAACAGCGAAAGGTTAAAGCAGCACAACGGGAAATACTCATTTCCTGGATGTGTAAAGGTGTACCGGGCTCCACATCATCTCCTGCACCATCAGCTGCCCCTCTCCAGGCACAGAAAACAAGAGAAAGTCAGTAGGTGCCTTTGCTGAGGCTCCTGAGCAGTAAAAGTAGAAAATTGCAAAGTACTTGGGTGAGAGATTTGGCTGAGAGCATCTGAATGATGAAGAAAGAAAAAGTATAAGTTCCGTGGAAAAATCTCTCATTCTGAGAGGGTGGGTTGACAACTTTGGGGATATGGTGATAGGTATCTATGAGAAAAGTTGCCTAGAGAGAGCAGGAGGTACGATAAGCCTTGAAGAGTTGGAAGTAAGGGATTGGAAATTTGGGGCATGATAGCTTCAGGCAAGGGTAAAATGCTCCAGAAGGAGGATATGCTCCTGAAAACTGAAGGAGAATGGATATCCTGAAGACCATTTAGAGCACTTAGGTTTATGCTTTCTGACTAACTTGCTGTCAGCATCCCTTGGAGTAAAGCTGAATTTGAACCAAAGCACTGGAGGAAGAAATTAATATAAAGAATTAAGCCAAGAATTATGTGGAGAACCGTTCTTCAGGCTCCTAGAAACTCTTCGGGGAAAAAAGAAAAAAGTGGAATTCAAGCAACAAAAGTGAGAACTCAGGTAACTTGGTTTCTAAACAAAACAAACATGGGTATTCAGCTGACTCTGCACAGGGCGGGTGGGAAAGTGGAGGTTTTGCGATCCCCTCTCACTACCCACTTTATTCCTCCTCCTGTAAGGCCATCGCTGCAGTTTGTGAGCAGATCCTTGGAGCCTGGTTGGACATCTCAACTCTATAGTTACAATTGCATTTGGGTTTTTCTGAAAATCTTTCTAATATCCCTACTGCTTTCCTCACACCTTAATGTAGATGCTGCCCGTACAGCTCCTCTTGATGGGGCAGTGAGGGCACAGCACCGAGGGGCAGGGGAGGCAGCGAGGACCCTGTCTGTGCGAGCAGGGAGCTCATCCTTCCTCAGACATTTGGGCAGGATGGTTCTCTGCTGTTATCAGCCAGTGTAGGCAGATATGGTCCTTTGGCTGCTGCTGGATGATGGGATCATAAGATAATTCAGGTGGGAAAGGATCTGGGGAGGTTTCCAGTCCAACCTTCTGCTCAAAGCAGGGTCATCTGAGACCAGGGCAGGCTGTTTATCACAAACCCCAGAGGACGGAGAGAGAGATGGCACAACCTTTCTGGGCAACCTGTTCCAAAGCTTGACTGTCCTCATGGTAATATAGTTTTTCCTTATATCTAGTCAGACCCACTTTTCTTCCAGTTTAATATCTGTTGTCTCTTACCCATGTCCACCATGTGCATGTCTACTATGCGCTCCTGGGCTGGTTTCTCTTGCTGAAATCTGTGGATTTGCTGTCTCAGTCAACTACTCTGCTTATAATTAAAGCAAGTCCTGCCAAGGGCTCTGTCATCAGTTACACAGCCCTGATACAGGCAAAACCATGATTTCACTGGTTTCATTCATGACTTGTCTAAGTGTAGCTGAGATCCGAATGGGGGGCTGCACGTTCCCCATGGAAAATTCTTCGCAGCATGCTGAAACTAATTGAAAAATGCCTTTGTGCAGTGGTAGAGCATGAAGGCTTCAGTCATGGTTCTTCTGTGGTCTGCAAAACCAAGCCCTTGTATGCATCCCATTCAGGGGTTTGACAGGAGATAGTACAGGACACAGAAAGTAGCAGGTGCACAAGGGATTGAAATCTTGGAGGCACATTGAAAAAGAACCTGAAGGAGAGTAAAAGCATGGTTCCAGAGGTGGTTCTTCCCTGTCCAAGAGGCAGCAGGTGGGAAAATGTGAAAGCACCTGTCTGAAAGCTCAACAGTTGGCCAGCAGGACATTATCAGCTGCTTCTTAACATAGAGACCAGTCATGAAGAAGAGGGAGATCATGTGAGATGGTGAGGAAGAGAAAGATGCAAAGGGATATGATGCCCTTGACCTGCAGGCCCTGTATCTTTGGCCTCCAGCATGCTGGCTGGGTGACCACTCTCAGACTGAACTTTTAGACCCAGGTCTTATGTTGACATGGATTTGTTCAAAGCAAGAAGCCAAAGTGTTTTGAAGAATGCAGGAAGGAATGTTAGAATTGTAGTCAAAATGATAAATATCTAATTTTCATAGTTCAGGAAACCTGAACTCTAACACTTAATTACCTTTGAAGTAAAAGGAAAATACTTAAGGCAGGTTGTTCTGCTAAGTTTGTGTTTTGCCTCTGTTTTCTTCATTTTTGTCATGTATCAAATGGATGGTCTGTCATTCTTCTTCAAATGGTTGAAAGCGATTATCATGAAAAGTCCGTGGAGCTCTGTATGCAGGCAAGTTAAAATATGCTGCAAGTCAGGACACTTTCTCACCTGAGTATACACTCTATTTCCAAAACAAACACTGGCATAACTGTATTTACTCTGTTTGGTGAAGTCTTCCCTCAAACTATTTCATTTTTCCTTTTTGTACTAGTCTTCTTGGACCAGTTCCCAGTGATTGAATCAGTGGAAGGCACCATCTTCTACTGGTCCTCACTGTGGGCATCAGCTGGCACAGACTTAGGCATATCACTTTGATTACTCTGTGCCTCAGTTTACTCCTCCACTGGTGTAAGTTCTACACCGACTTTCCACAGTGGTCCCATTCTTGGGATCTCAGAGCTCTTTCCTTAGCTATCCTCTCTCAGATAGTCAAATTATTACTAAGTCAGACACTTTTAATTTTTCTCTTCTCAAAGAGAAGGTAATACTAATTCCTTTGCTCAGTAAAGTGTACATGGGGAGGAATTCTGTTGAGTTCAGTTATACATAAAAGCAGCGTGTGAGGTCAGAATCTTCCCACGTGAGTTACAAGTGCAAAGAACAGTGAGCAAAAAAACTTGCATGGATCAAGGATTCCACTCCTGGGAACAACCGAAGGAAGAAATATAGGTAGCACCCAGAATATGCTGCTCTCAAGAGAGGCCTCCTCCCCTGTAAATAACTGCTAACTCTAATATTAAACAAATAGAAATTTACCGATTCTGTGGAATCCTCTTTTGCTTCTTTACGGAAACATTTGTAGTAAAGCCTGGGATTTATTTTTAACAATAATTAAAAAAAAAGTAACCCTTTTTCTACCAGGAAATCATAATTTCTTCAGCCAAGAACATCTAATCTGAAGTCTGAGGAGGGCTGGCATATTTCTGTAACGGTGTGTAATGACCACCCAAACATCTTAACATTCCCAGCCTGGATCCATCCCTGCTGTCGGCAAACTTGTTGGATGCTCTTGCTTGGCCTCCTGGCTGTGTGTGCTCCCGTATCCCTGTGCTCTAATGGCACCACGCCGAGCCCTGCGTGGGCTGCCAGGTCCCCCGGGGACGCAGGTACCGCGCAAAGAGGGGTTTTGCCAGGCAGCCTGCCTAAAGCTGAGACTGCTGTTGCCTGCATACAAAATTCCCTTCCCTCTGTGATAGCAGCATGCATGAGTGCTCCTAAGCCCCATTTGGACCCATTAATACACACATACGCCAAATGGTGGGAGAAGACGACTGCGTGGGCAAATACCGTTGCCAAAAAGGCAAATTGCATCGCTCAGGTAGATGGGAAACCTCTGGCAGCCGGGAAGGGATATAAAAATATAATCACATTAACATCCGTCCCTCGGGCTGTCTGGACAAATGAAGAATCAAGGCAAGCAGCAAGCTGAGGAAGTGAGCTGGTCGTGAAATACCGTGTGTGTGTGCGCGTGTGTGCACACAAACATAACCAGTTTGGAAACTTTCCATTCCTCATGTCTTTTAATGTGAAATCATGCTTCAGAGGTAACAAAAGTATTGACTGGAATGGTCTTTTTTAATTATAAAACAATATTTCTAGACAATGTATTCTATTTCTGAGTTGCAAAGAAAAGTTAGAAATCTTCACTTTGCTTGCTGTGAGCACATCCTTGATTTAAAAGGTTAAACTCTCCCACTTTGTTGATTTGCTGTTTTCAGTATCCATTGGCTGTCCTCAGTAGTTCTGATCCGTTATTCTAAGCAAAAATAAGCCTTTTCTAACCAGCTCTATGAATGTGGTCCATGGAGGATATCTGTGACCCAAGCTCCAGTAATATGGTCCATGATATAGAGGGAAGGCAAAGCCACACCACAACAATTTATCAGTTTTAAGAAGAAAGGGTGGAGGGAAATGTTGTGTGTATCCTCTGCCTGAACATTAAAAATGCAGCAGCTATTGCTGTAGTAAAGGAGGCCATTTTTTACCCATTAAATGACCAGTGCACAAGAAAAGAGAAACACAAGGCTTACAAGCCATCTGCATCCCATCCTTCAAGGTGGCCTCATCCACTAAGTCGTCACATTCCTGAGTACTGGGGAAATCTGAGGACCTAATCGTTTCCTCCGACTCAAAAGCAAAACAGCAAAGCAAAAACAAAACAAAAAACACCCAGTGTGTTTCTGAAGCTCCCTGATTAAATCTGCTCTTAGTGTGCATAAGATTTTTTTATATGATAAGCTGTTTCTCAGGGGGATTCAGCTTAGGGCATCAGGAAGTGTGAGGCTTGAAGACTTCAACAAATTTGAAGGAAGAGCCTGGAGGAACTATGAAAGACTCCACATTTCCTCAGCTTCCCTCCCAGATGCCCATTCAGATTTTCCGGGAGTGCTATGAAATATGCTTTTTATCTATACATCACCAATTCACATCCAGCCCTGGAGGTCATGCCTTTCCATGAGAAAACATGGGGGAGCTTTGGGAGCTGGCTTCGAGCCAGAGGCCATTCAGTGGCATCTCCAAAATGTTAGCAGATCTCGGGTCATTTTCACATGAAACAGCCATGTGAAAACCCACCACTGCTGCTGGCGTTACTGGTTTAAGGCTGGCTGGGTGTAGACACCGATTTGCCCTCTTATTCCTTGGGGCGGGCTATCAGGGTAGGACATTAATGAGGCAACCAGGAGGAGGTGGCACAACTTCTGTACGTGTAGGACTTCAGTCTTCTTATGGTTTCATTCCAGCACCTTTCCCTGCAGTAAATGCCGTGGAGATTCTTGTTCATGTTCTAAAGGCAGCATTAAATGGGGTGTTTTAAACCAAGAATATTTTCCCAGCTCCTGGAAAGGGTTAGACACACAGCCCTGAGGTGGGCAAAGTGTGTGATTGCCATCAAACTAAGCAGCCTTGTTCAGCTTGCCTTGGATTTCTTTATATGAGACGGGATGATTCATAAAAGGAAACGCTGAGGCCACACAGGTTGTCAAGTCTCTAGTCTAACCAGGTGTAATGACTGAGGTTTTGCAGGCGAGCTGCAGTTAAGGGGAAAAATAACAGATCACGGGTCAAATCCATCCCTGATGCAACTCCACCATCTTCAGTAAAAGATACCCCCGTGTGAATCTGGCCCCATGTTCCTCACTCATAAAATAAAGCAAGATCCCTCCTGCAGCAGAATCAATTGGAAAAGGGGAAGGAAAAAAAATATGCTTCTTTCTAACCCACATTAAAAATAATCACCTTTTTGTTGCACAATGGGGCACCGAAAACCAGTCCTACTAGACACCAGAGTACAATTTCCTCAGCATGTCACAGGGGGAAAAAAAATTGGCGTAACCAAGAGGTCTCTTTCATCTCTGCTCAGTTCTAAATGATATAGGGAAGAGGGGAAAGCACATCTATATATCTATATCTATATATTTCTATAGCTACATATCTCTATATCTATAATCTATATCTAGATAATTATCTATGTAAATAGATATATTTGTGGTCCCTAGGTTGATTCTGTCACCAGTGTAAGGTCTGGAGGTATTTAGGAGGAATTTTGCACAGAGTGATTTAGAAAAAAAAAAAAAGGATTACATTCCTTCTGTTGATTAGACCTGTTGTTTAAAAATAGTAAAATATATCTGGTTTAAATGCCAGCTAGAGTTTTCGCTGCTGCATGGTGTTTTCTGTCTCAGCTTTTTCGTCCCATTTGGCAGGGCTGTTGTGTACGTGAGCTCTACGGGAATGCAGAAAAGCCACCTGAGGGAGAAAATTGCTAATCACTAAAAATTACTAATCATTCTTTCACACTAAATAAATCCCACTGAGAGGTTTTTAGTTACACAAAGGTGGAATATTTTTTTCCCCCCTTTTCCCTCTTTCCTCCAGCTAATGATACAGAGGTGCAAAATGCAGGCTATCACATCCTACTATGCATTAGCTGCGGCATTTTCACGTGATAAGATCTAGGTCTGAGTCCAAAATAAAAGCACAATAGCCTGAAAATCTTCTCATGCACGCCACTAGCACTTCGCAACCAAAAAGGCAGGGAAAGCAATTCAGACAGTCACAGAATAATCTTTCCGAGGTTATTTGTATTCCCTTGCCGAGACTGTGGCCCCCACGCACTTGGCCCCTGAAAGGGTTTAGAAGCTAAACAGATGAGCCAGAAGGTTGGAAGAAATAATATAATAGATATAATTTGATCTGCAATTCTTACAGCCAGGAAACGCTGAGAGTAAGTGCTTTTCTCAAGGTCACTTGAGACCTCTCTAGCAGAACTAGAGGCTGGACCACACATCTTCTGAGCCCCAGAGTCCTAACCAAAGGAGCCTGCTGCCTCCCCGCTCCTGTCTCCCAGCACTGCTCCCTTGCTCTTAGAAAGGCCTTCTCTGACACATCCTGGGAATGCACAGCTGTTCTTCCCACTATATTCAACAGATCCATTCACACCTAAGACTGCTCATCTGTCTTTGCTAACGATGCTCGAAGCGTTTCACTGGCTGAAGCTGCTCTTGCGTGTGCATGAGAGCGGGCAGCGATGGGTGCGTGGCAGGCGAGGAGCTCGGGTGCTGGGGTACGGCTCCTTCTCCCCAGGGCATCCAGCTTCTGCAGCCCTGGGCTGTGGCCTCCCTTGTGCGATGTGTCCGGCCGAGTGAGCTATATAGAAATTGTGACGGCTGACAGCAGCGTTTCCTGGGGAGTTTCCAGAGAAATGTGCTTTCCTCTTCTAATAACTGGGTAACTGTCTGAAACTGGGGGGCAAGGAACTCCCCATACAGGGAAAAAAGCAGTGGCAGCCCTGCTTAAGTTTAATTATGCCATTAATGTATATTTAAAAAAGTAAAAATAAAAATCAGGCTGTATACCTTTGCTTGCTCCATTCTACTTTGAGCCTCAGAGCGCATCTAAGCACCTTCTGCTGATGAGAAGGTGCATGTTTTGTCATTCCTGTAGCCTCTTTGGAAAACATTTCAAGGTTTGGATTTCCCGGCCCGTACGGGGCAGCCAGGCTTTCCTCGGGCTCAGCTGCTACGCCACAGCCCTGTGGGTGCCATCTCCCAGCACTGCAGCATTCCTGTTTCCCACTTGAGCAGAAAGAAAATGAAGGTGACAAAATTACCTTGTTTTCAGTCCATCATCAACAATTTTATTGTGGCATGGTTACAGATGCTCCACCACTGAAGAGGGCCTGTTTAATTTATGTTGACACATTGTGGTTTGATTCCCTGGATTGAATTTGGGCCCAATGTAAGCAAGCTTATCCCAGGTATATAATACTTGGAATAGATTTTTATTTCCATCCTGATCCCTCTGTTTTTTTCCTGTATCTGTGAACACAACAGACATCATCTAAACTGAACCAAACAGAAGTGCAATATGGTTTTTACCACTGCTCTAAACTAGTCTGAAACTCACCTTTGTGTGTCAGCTGTGGCTATTCAGGTTGCAAAACAGGAGACCCTCTCCAGAGCATTTTTACTGCACTCATAGAGAAATAATAGAAAACCAAGACCGGTTCCTAGAGAAAGGATGCCATGAGGCGTGAGCAATGTCTGGGTACAGTTCCTCTCCTAGTCTCTTCCCTGGACAGAACAAAGTAGGACAGTGCACTTAAAATACACCTATTTTATAACCAGACTAGCGGCTGCTTTGCTGCTGTGATGAGCGCTGACATTGAAATGCTATTGCTGAGCTTTGGGATTAACACCTTGTGGGAAGCACCCGTGAGGAGCTGGCACCGCTCGGCCTTGTGACTCTCCTGGGAGCGCTGCCCACACGGGGACCGTGGGAGCGGGCACTGCCACTCTGGGTCACTGCCGATTGCCTTGGTTTGTGGTTTCTAAATCACTACGGTTTTTGCCTTGAAGTATTTTGTGTCTGGAGAAGACACACTGGAATTTTCTGAAGCAGAACATGGCATTATGTAAATTTGATGTTTTGACACACTGATATTTTAAAGCTTGCACAATTCACTGAATGCCACCCAAGTTTGTAGTTTCTATACATCAGAAGCATAATTTGTCGGTCAGTTTTAGGCTTCCTCAGAGAGACTTATTTTTTTTCCATTGCTCCATTCCCCAGGGGTCCCAATGGGCTGCGACAGAGCCTCCATGGAGCACCCTTTGAGGGAGAGGCCGGTGATGGCTTTCTCAAAAGTGAATATAAGGACTGTGCTGAAAAGCTGCTGTTTTGTGGCCAAAATGTGCCCCTGCCATTATCGACCAGCAAAAGCTACTGGCAGCTGTAGGAGACCAGAGTGTTGAACGAGGTGGGTTAGTACTAATTACAAGATGTTTATTCAGTCTAAGTAAAATACACTGCAGTTTACTCATTAGCACCCAAAATGGCACATTTAATTGGAGCAATATATTAATACAAATAGGGGATTACAGCTAAGCAGGGTGCTTAACTGTCTACAGTTAATTTATAGTTAACTAAGGTGCTCATTTACCCTGGTAAGAATATACATCCACACAGCAGCTTTGTGAGAGAAGGATTTCATCATGCTTTAGAGAAGCGTAGGTGCTGGGTCTTTTCTCCTGTTATCTGACCTTATTGGCATTAACGTGCAACAGGAAAAGATACTTTTTCTTTGCCCAGGTAACCTTAAAATGGCCCTTCGCAACTCAGCATTTCTTCAGGTGTCCATCTAATAACTGAAGCACAGTAAAAATATAGTCTATTTTCCCATGTTTTGTATTTGCTGAAGTTTTCCTATGTCCATAATTAGGGCTGATCCTCAACTGGTTTATAAGAAATTTATTATGAGATCATGCGTTGGTTTCATAAAACTCATGCAGGAGTGGACACTTTTATGACTGATGAAGCTTAAACTTATTAGGAAACAGTCTCAGCTCAACCCAAACCAGCTATTATAATCCAAGATAAAAATGTTTTCTCAGGGATTTGTGCTGATTAAAGTTCACGTGTACATTCATCTGCTGACTCCTTGCTATGTGTTTCACCAAGCTACCTGCAAATCAGGTGAAGAACACCTTGAGCTGGCTGAGCCTTTAATTGCTCCATTGAAAATGCCTGAGGAAGAAGCAGACCAATAGAAAAAGAGAGTGTTGGACTCGTTAACCCACAGGTGAGGTAACTTTCTGCCTGTCAGGATGGTGGAGAGGCTGTAAAAGGAGGAAAAGAGATGGAAGGTATTTTTGTCAGAAGTGAGCACGTGGGAGTAATTTTAGACCAAAAAAAAAGAGTTATTGTATGGGATGCTCTAATTCACTTGGTTTGCAGTGAAAAAAAGAAGTTGCTATTTGAATTCTAATCTGTTCTTTTTTTTGATAATACTTTACTTCTCTTGATCTGATGTACATTTCTGAGTGAGCCCTGATTTCTAGGGAGCTGTGGAGCTTTTTTTTGTTGTTGTTCTTTATCATGTAGGAGGCAACGCTGGTCTGGTGGGATAACCTTGGCTGTCTGCTAGATGCCCACCAAGCTGCTCTCTTGCTCCCCCTCCTCTACAGGGCAGAAGGAGAAAATGAAATGTGAAAAAGCTCATGGGCTGAGATAAAGACAGGGAGATTGCTTATCAATTAGCATCACCAGCAAAACAGAAAGAATTCCTTTTGGGAGAAATTAATGTATTTCAAATTTAAAAATAGGGAATAATAGTGAGAAATAAAAACACTTACCCCACCCCTTCTTCCCAGGCTCAACCTCACTCCTTTGTTCTCAACTCTTCTACCACCTCCCCTGAGTTGGCCCAGGAGAATGGGGGTTTGTGGTCAGTTTATAACACTTCATCTCTGTCATTCCTTCCTTGAACTTTTCATTTGCTCCAGCATGGGGTCCCTCCCATGGGATACAGTCCTTCAGAAACGGCTCCAACATGGCTCCTTTCCCACAGGCTGCAGTTCTTCAAGAACTGCTCCACCATGGGTTGTTTCCACGGTATGCAGTCAGCCCTTCAGGATTGGGCTGCTCCAGAAAGGGTCCCCCATGGGCAACAGTTCCTGCTGGAAAACCTGTTCCTATGTAGGCTCTCCATGGGCTGTAGCTTCCTTCAGGATCCATGCATCTGCTGCAGTGTGGGGTCCTCCACANATAATACTTGGAATAGATTTTTATTTCCATCCTGATCCCTCTGTTTTTTTCCTGTATCTGTGAACACAACAGACATCATCTAAACTGAACCAAACAGAAGTGCAATATGGTTTTTACCACTGCTCTAAACTAGTCTGAAACTCACCTTTGTGTGTCAGCTGTGGCTATTCAGGTTGCAAAACAGGAGACCCTCTCCAGAGCATTTTTACTGCACTCATAGAGAAATAATAGAAAACCAAGACCGGTTCCTAGAGAAAGGATGCCATGAGGCGTGAGCAATGTCTGGGTACAGTTCCTCTCCTAGTCTCTTCCCTGGACAGAACAAAGTAGGACAGTGCACTTAAAATACATCTATTTTATAACCAGACTAGCGGCTGCTTTGCTGCTGTGATGAGCGCTGACATTGAAATGCTATCGCTGAGCTTTGGGATTAACACCTTGTGGGAAGCACCCGTGAGGAGCTGGCACCGCTCGGCCTTGTGACTCTCCTGGGAGCGCTGCCCACACGGGGACCGTGGGAGCGGGCACTGCCACTCTGGGTCACTGCCGATTGCCTTGGTTTGTGGTTTCTAAATCACTACGGTTTTTGCCTTGAAATATTTTGTGTCTGGAGAAGACACACTGGAATTTTCTGAAGCAGAACACGGCATTATGTAAATTTGATGTTTTGACACACTGATATTTTAAAGCTTGCACAATTCACTGAATGCCACCCAAGTTTGTAGTTTCTATACATCAGAAGCATAATTTGTCGGTCAGTTTTAGGCTTCCTCAGAGAGACTTATTTTTTTTCCATTGCTCCATTCCCCAGGGGTCCCAATGGGCTGCGACAGAGCCTCCATGGAGCACCCTTTGAGGGAGAGGCCGGTGATGGCTTTCTCAAAAGTGAATATAAGGACTGTGCTGAAAAGCTGCTGTTTTGTGGCCAAAATGTGCCCCTGCCATTATCGACCAGCAAAAGCTACTGGCAGCTGTAGGAGACCAGAGTGTTGAACGAGGTGGGTTAGTACTAATTACAAGATGTTTATTCAGTCTAAGTAAAATACACTGCAGTTTACTCATTAGCACCCAAAATGGCACATTTAATTGGAGCAATATATTAATACAAATAGGGGATTACAGCTAAGCAGGGTGCTTAACTGTCTACAGTTAATTTATAGTTAACTAAGGTGCTCATTTACCCTGGTAAGAATATACATCCACACAGCAGCTTTGTGAGAGAAGGATTTCATCATGCTTTAGAGAAGCGTAGGTGCTGGGTCTTTTCTCCTGTTATCTGACCTTATTGGCATTAACGTGCAACAGGAAAAGATACTTTTTCTTTGCCCAGGTAACCTTAAAATGGCCCTTCGCAACTCAGCATTTCTTCAGGTGTCCATCTAATAACTGAAGCACAGTAAAAATATAGTCTATTTTCCCATGTTTTGTATTTGCTGAAGTTTTCCTATGTCCATAATTAGGGCTGATCCTCAACTGGTTTATAAGAAATTTATTATGAGATCATGCGTTGGTTTCATAAAACTCATGCAGGAGTGGACACTTTTATGACTGATGAAGCTTAAACTTATTAGGAAACAGTCTCAGCTCAACCCAAACCAGCTATTATAATCCAAGATAAAAATGTTTTCTCAGGGATTTGTGCTGATTAAAGTTCACGTGTACATTCATCTGCTGACTCCTTGCTATGTGTTTCACCAAGCTACCTGCAAATCAGGTGAAGAACACCTTGAGCTGGCTGAGCCTTTAATTGCTCCATTGAAAATGCCTGAGGAAGAAGCAGACCAATAGAAAAAGAGAGTGTTGGACTCGTTAACCCACAGGTGAGGTAACTTTCTGCCTGTCAGGATGGTGGAGAGGCTGTAAAAGGAGGAAAAGAGATGGAAGGTATTTTTGTCAGAAGTGAGCACGTGGGAGTAATTTTAGACCAAAAAAAAAGAGTTATTGTATGGGATGCTCTAATTCACTTGGTTTGCAGTGAAAAAAAGAAGTTGCTATTTGAATTCTAATCTGTTCTTTTTTTTGATAATACTTTACTTCTCTTGATCTGATGTACATTTCTGAGTGAACCCTGATTTCTAGGGAGCTGTGGAGCTTTTTTTTGTTGTTGTTCTTTATCATGTAGGAGGCAACGCTGGTCTGGTGGGATAACCTTGGCTGTCTGCTAGATGCCCACCAAGCTGCTCTCTTGCTCCCCCTCCTCTACAGGGCAGAAGGAGAAAATGAAATGTGAAAAAGCTCATGGGCTGAGATAAAGACAGGGAGATTGCTTATCAATTAGCATCACCAGCAAAACAGAAAGAATTCCTTTTGGGAGAAATTAATGTATTTCAAATTTAAAAATAGGGAATAATAGTGAGAAATAAAAACACTTACCCCACCCCTTCTTCCCAGGCTCAACCTCACTCCTTTGTTCTCAACTCTTCTACCACCTCCCCTGAGTTGGCCCAGGAGAATGGGGGTTTGTGGTCAGTTTATAACACTTCATCTCTGTCATTCCTTCCTTGAACTTTTCATTTGCTCCAGCATGGGGTCCCTCCCATGGGATACAGTCCTTCAGAAACGGCTCCAACATGGCTCCTTTCCCACAGGCTGCAGTTCTTCAAGAACTGCTCCACCATGGGTTGTTTCCACGGTATGCAGTCAGCCCTTCAGGATTGGGCTGCTCCAGAAAGGGTCCCCCATGGGCAACAGTTCCTGCTGGAAAACCTGTTCCTATGTAGGCTCTCCATGGGCTGTAGCTTCCTTCAGGATCCATGCATCTGCTGCAGTGTGGGGTCCTCCACAGCCTGCAGTGTGGTAATCTGCTTCGATGTCATCCTTCATGAGCTGCAGGGGGCACAACCTACTTCACCATGGCCTTCTCCATGGGCTGCAAGGGAATCTCTGCTCCAGTGCCCGGAGCACCTTCTTCCCCTCCTTCACTGACCTTGGTGTCTGCAGGCCTTTTCTCTTGCACTTTTTCCTCACTCCTCGCTATCGTAGCTGTTGTGCAGTGTTTGTTACCGCTTCTTAAATGTGTTTTCACAGAGGTGCCACCAGCATCGCTGATGGGCTCAGCTTTGGCCAGTGGTGGGTCCATTCTGGAGCTGGCTGGAACTGGCTCTGTCCGACATAGGGGCAGCTCCTGGCCTCTTCTCACAGGGGCCACCCCTGTAGCCCACCCCCCACTACCAAAACCTTGCCACATAAAGCCAGTACAACTGTCTTAATTGATACACTTTGGTTTTGTGAATGGGGGGGGGAGGGGGGGGGGGAACGTCTTGAAACCACGTACGTATATGTTCTGTATTTCTGCTTGACTATGTTTATTGTGTGCTTTCTGTAAGCTCATTTTATCAGCTGTTTTTTCTTATTAGGTGTTCATACTAACGAGTATTGCTATGCACTGAAATCTCATCACAGTGTTCTGGGCTTTTTATATCACTGGTCACTCTGCCCTAACCCTAGATATATGTACTGAATAACCACATTGTTCGTTTATAATGTCCTTGGCTTTTCTATAGCCTTGTCCCTATGATATTACTTGTGGACACAGTGGGCTGGATTGAAGACAGTGAAGTTAAAAGTGGTGATGTATGCAGCTATGTAACTGTGAGAAGAAATGTATTGATTCCACATATGTCCTTTTCTAACCTGCTGTAAGGTGTTTCATCATGTAGGACATCATGGAGATCTTATATTTGTTACTTAACATACATTGAAAGGTCTGACTTCTCTTTCTTGCTGGCTTTCTGAATGGAAAAAGCTGTTGTTAACATGTCTTGCGTGTCAGAGATCAGGCTGTTCATGATGGCTTATGAAGCTTTGAACATATATAGTAATAGAGAGGAATGGCAAACTGTTATATTAATGTAGCTGAAGCACAAAAGTGAAACTGTTGACCTTGCTAGCTCTGCATTTGGGGCAAATGTTACTGCAGTGAATAGAGTAACTTTAACTAGTGTTAAACAGAAGCTGGTTTGAATTTTGTTTTGCATGTTTTACTCTGGCATAGATAAATGTGAATGCCTGAGAAGGGCTGAGCAAAATGCTACAGATCGTTGCAATTTTGCAAATGTCAGGATTTTTTTTGGTAAAAATTTTACTTTTGGACAAAGAGAGCAATAATGAAATAGCAGCAAAAATTATTTCCGTGGGTTGATAAGTCACTGAAAAACTCTGTTACTCAACTTCCTTTTCTTAAATAATACCCTTTTGAATCAACCAAGCAAACAAAAAGCCTTTACTATGGCTTTTGCCTGCCATGGCATTTGTATTCCCTGAACGGAACCAGCAGGTATCCAACAGGTGATTCAGCACAGCTCTCGGCCTCCCTCAGACAAAAGGTCCTATGAGTTACACCGGCCGGTTCCCGGGGTGTACAAAAGACACTGCAAAAACATATGGCAGGAGATATTAATAAGATCGTGTTGAGAGGTATGTATGAGCTTATAGGGAGAAGCAAAGCGCTCGGGCGCTTTCCATTCTTTTCACCCAAATGCAGTATCAAAATCAGCCTTGCAGGGCAGCGTATGGAACGATACAGCTTATCAACGGGCTGTTTCCAGGCTCAGTGATGTTACGTGCCTGCCCTAGGCCCTTATTCCATGGAAGCAATTCCTGCCCCATAGTTGATTTACACGGTCTTTCCGCTGTGTGCAGCATCACATTTCCTTACGCAGTTGCCGCCCCAGCAGGGGATAAAGAATCTGGGGGCAGAGGCACCGACGCACCACGCTTGGCTGGCCAGCTGTGGGTTTGTGTGGCTTGCATCACCCAGTGCAGCCCAGAAAAACTGCCCTCTGCCTTCTCCACAAAGCAAAGCCCATGTGCTCGAGCCCGGCACTGCTTCCCAGAACCGTGCCGAGTCTCTTGAAGCAGGCTCCTTTCACCCCGCCGGCACGCGGGTTCCTCGGGGCGCTGCAGTGCAGGGAGCGATCTGGGGAAGCCCGTGCCGTGGCCATTAGCGCTGCACCGACAGCAGCCTCTGCAGATAACGAGAAGCCCTTCTGCCTCGCTGCTATTAAACTGCTGCCTTTTCACGAGAGGAATCCTGAATTCTTCCTCAAACCTAAACAAAAAAGTGAGCCTTTTATTCGTTTCATCATTATCTAGGGCTGCCACATTCAAATGATTCTCCAGCAGTCCCTTCATTTCCGAGTGCACACGTCGAGAAGGGATTGGAAGCCTTTTGATTAAGAATAAGAGGTGATGACACTACAACCAGTGCAGGGTTGTCATCATTACCGTGTACCTGCACTTCCACAGAGCTCTCGCTCTGGGTTGCCTCTGATATAAAGCTGCTGTACTCTGTGCCCTAATTGAATGGAACTATTTTATAAACACGCATTCCCTGAATCCCAGAAAAGATCCTTTTAGAGGGGAAGATATGGGGAGGGTGGTGGGGAGGTGGGGAGCTAGATGGGCTCAGTTCCTGGCAGACCAATTTTGTCTGAGAGAGAGATTTCTTTGTTCCCTGCAAAACTGCTTGTCGTCTACGAGTGGATATTGTGGGGTTTTTTTCCCTACAAGTCAAATGAATGATCTGACCACCCACTTTCAATCCTGTGATTCTCTGCTTTTGGCCTGGATTACAAGTCACCTATGGCCACCTTTAGTGCGTAGCAGGCTGCAAGTTTACACGAGGCACTGAAGGGAAAACATCCCTTCCTCGTTCCTCCCTGGCCTGGTTTGTTGACTGTTCATGTCTGATAATTTAACTGTCTGACTCGGTCACAGTAACGACCTTTTGGTAGCAACACAGGGAAGAAACCTGCCGTCTACCCACCACGGTGCTCTCATCTGCCTCATGAGATTGTATTCATGTGCACATCCTAAACCCACACCTCTTATCGGGAGAGCGACGCTCTGCAGATGACTTGTTAAGCAGCATCCCTCTTTTCAAGCGCTCTGTGCTCACACTCTGGAATCTCTACTGGTGATTTACTGTGTTCCGGGTTAACTTTTAAGTGCTGATTTTGACCCATATTCCTGTCCTGGCTATTTCTCCGTTACGCTGTGATATAGCTGTAGATGTAGCGGATAGCAGCGTTGTGCCTGAGCCTCAAAGGATGCAGGATCTGTGCTGGGCCAGTGCCTTCTTGGAAACTGGTCCCCCAGTTGCAGTTCAATAGTTAAACTAATCCTCTGCTATCTGTGTGTTTAAAGGTGAAGGGCTTTTATTGTTAAACAAGCTTTCCCTGGAGCCTACATTTTAGTAAAAATACTCTAAAACTGCTATATGAAATTGTATTAATAGACAACAAAAATTACAGCCAATTCTTGGTACTATTTCAATAGCTATGTATGAAATTTACTGCATAAGGGATGTTGAGTTAAAAGTGGTCAGAGGAGTTACTTTTATCTTGGCTTACATACAGCATTACATTTACACCTGAACACAGGGTGAATTATCATCCAGAGGAGTTGAGAAGGAATCTCTTTTCTCCAGGAATGGCAATTATATTTGATTAGGTACATGGGAGCTTTTTCCTCTCCTGGCCAAGGAGCTGAGGGCAGTGCTTTGAAGGCACCCAGCCTCATGATCAAGGTGTAAAGCATAATGACAAATGTGAAGTTCCTGCAGGGTCAGAGTCAGCTACAATAGTTCAGGGGAGAGGGCATCGGACTGGGACTTAAGAGGCTTGACTTGACTGCCCTGTTCTTCCACTGGGCTGCAGGACAAATCGCTTCCTTTCTGTGCCACAGTTTCCTTATCTGTGAAATGGTGGTAATGAGCCTTTCTTCTTCATTTCTCTTTGTAATCGATCCAAGAGCTGCAGGTAAAACATGCTATACAAGCACTTGGTATTACTGTGTTTGATTTGTGGGATTTTTCTGTGTGATATCCTAACGCAAGGAGTTGTTTCAGATTTGCACACATAAGCTCAAGGACTGTGGTGTTTGTCATCCTGCTGTTAACAGCTCTTCCCTGAAATCATTTGGATGTACAGGCAGTGCTCCGGTTTTGTTTTTGTTAGGATATCTGCAGCCTGCAATCTTAGCGCAACAGGATTTGCCAGTCAAGCATAGCCCTCAAACAAAAGCACCCAGAGGATGTGCCTTTTCAGATGCTCTCCTTTGCACAACGAAACCCCCGTCCTATTGCCTCTGGTCTCTGCTGGCCCCCTGTTGGGAGGCCTCCATGCCTGTGGTCATCAACAGTTTGCCAACATGATGATGAGGGGGAGGAGGAAGGAAAAAAAACCTTTGACGTGTAGTAACTTAAGCCTCATTCCAAATGTGTTTGCTTAAGCATTGCTAAGGGTTCCCTCCTTCCCGTCCTGGTCACTTCTCCCCTCAACCTGTCTTTGTTTCAAGATGGAAGGAGGCTGCTGGAGGGGTGGGGGGTGGGTTTGGGGTTCTGTGGCGGTGCCTGCTGTGATCTGGGCACTCTTTGTTTGACAACGTGTGCAGAGTCCTGGTCACCTTCTCCTCTTGCTAATGAAATACATTGGGTTGAAGAGTCCTAATTGTGAGGTGATACCCCACTGAGTGTCAGAGCAGGCGGGGTGTGCATGATGCTCTTTAGTTTGGGTCATTGGAAGTGATAGATGCAGGAGGATGGTAGATTAGTTCCTGCTGAAACCTGAGAAGCTGCCTGTGTTGGTGAATGTCACCCCGTGCTCAGCAAATGCATTCAGATGAAATTGCTGAAATCTTGGGTTTCAGGCCTAAGTGACCACTACAGGCACTAGTAGTTCCTGCCTGTGGAATAAACATTTGCTGAACTCACTTCAGCATAATAACACTTTGTGCAGCAAGCAATCGCTCATCACCCTCTGCCTCTTCTCGCTCTTGTGACAATTTGAATCCTACCCTGCCCACAACTATGTCAATGTCTCCTAGAAGTGTTTCACTAATAAGTTGCTTAACTTCTCTTCTCTTGACCAGAAGTCAGAGTGCAATATTTGCATTATTTGAGTTCACTGTGCTTTTTTTCCCCTATCTGTTCCCTGGAGCTGGACAGCAGGGCACTAATGGGGGATGAGGGACATGCAGCCCTTCCACTAGCATAATATGCAGAGAGCTTGGTGATATCAGTGACCTGAAATATATAAAATGACTTGTCCAAGGCCATAGGTATTCTCCCGTTCTCCACCTCTCCAGCTCATTTGCTGAACACTATTATCTTTTTAGGGTAGGAGCGGTACAATGCAGATTGTTTATCCAGTGCTGTGGGATATAATACCTCACTAATACAACAAGGGTTGGTTTTTTTCTAGTGGTAAATTGATTCTCAGGAGTTTCAATGGATGTACCTTTTCTTGACACTTGCAGAGTGAGGACTGGAGCCAAGTCTCTTGACTCCTGGCCCAGTATGTCATCTGCAATGGGATCTTGTTCTGGGGTTGGAGCTCCGTGATGCTACTACACATTTATGCAAAAGGACTGCTCACACTAAGAGATGAAAGGGTCTGCTTTGTAAAAGTGAAACTGTACCTGTAAAACCTTTATAACAAAGTGTGCACAATGGACAATACTATGATTTCAAGATCATGAAGATTACAAAAATGGTGAAGTGCTCTTCTTGCACTTCACCAGGCCTTTCTGCAATATTTAACTCTGGAATCAAATTTCTCCTCCTGTTTTCAAAATTTATAGACCCAACCATGAAATTAGGGACGTGTCAACTGGAAATAAGGAAGCATTTGACTTTGACACTAAAATTAATTAAACTGTTATTACATTGATCTCTACAGCATCTGTTCCACTTGTGTGCAGAAATGCCAGTGTGCGCTACGGGGCCGTTTCATACTGGTGGAATTGGATGCTGTGATCAGCCATATGCTGATAAAATTATTCTTTTGTCAGCATGTCTGCCTGGAATTGCTTCAGGAGCTGGAAACATTCAGAGCAACAATGCTCAGTGCTGAGTGCTTAAGATTGCTAATGTGAAAGGGACTTTTGGTCTAGTTCCATACTCCACATACACTTCATACCTCACATACAGGTTGGCAAGCTTGTTTCTGTGTAAGCATCCAAAAACGGGCTTTTAAAGCACTTGAGTTTTGAGACCAAACTTTGCTTACTGAATGGGGTATCATTTATTTGCAAAGCTCGACCCAGCTCTGGGCCAGCTGAATCCAGTAGTTCTGTGCTGCCACTCTGGGGGGATTGGGTCAGACCCCAGAGAAGTCAGGGTAGAAGAAAGCTGACATAAAAAAACCCTACTAACTGAGCGTGTCAGGTGGAACATATAGGTAAATAGGTTTGGGTTTTGGCTGGTCCTTGGTGACATGTCTGTGTTATGCTTCTGCAGCTTATAGATAGATCAGTCACAGGCACCAAATTCCATCAGAATATAAAAGGTTTGTGTGGCAAATGGCAGAGCTGCATTCACACTTTGCCTTATTCTATGGTTTGCATCCAGAATTTTCAATGAGTCTCTATTTCACTGTGCACGAAGAATGTGATATTTGTCAGGTGCTGGGAGGGGAACTGGAAAGAAGAAAAATAAACCAGTCATTGCAGTGGTTTGTAGAGTAACGATAGAGGAACTGGCTCAGTCCTAAGGTTATCTGCATTCCTCCCAGTGTGGTCAGCATCGCACGTGGAGCCCCATAGGGATTAAAAAAAAAAAAAAAAGATGATGACATGGGCCAAATCTATCTATGGCTAAAGATACCCTGATGATGAGCAGAGCCTCATCTGATTGTCTGAGCACTGTCCATATCTGTAATTAGTCCCTAAATATGCACCTGAAACACAGCTGTCACAAGGTTTTTTTAGAAAAAGTGGCCATTTAAAAATGGGTATTGTGTTGGAGAATTTTCTTTTTGTAGTTTCTGTTTACGGTTGAAAGTAATTCTCTTCAAGCCTTGAAAAGGATGTAATTATTTGCTTTTACAATTAAAGCCATAAAAGCGGCTAGCTATTGTCGCACACTCCTTGAAAACATGCTATCGCTTTTGATGACTGTGATATTATTAATCAGTTAATTATCATCACTGGATTAAAATAAAAATGCCCAAGTAAACACAGACGCCTTCTCTTTCAAGAATGCATCTGAATGCTTCTGAGTTTGCCTGTGTGTTGTTGAGGACTTGTTACGGCTCTGCTGTCCCTCTATGCACAACGGCCGCGTTCTCGCGCACACCGTGCGCAGGCACAGCCTGCAGCTCGGGAAGCGTGCAAGCCCCTGAAAGGTTGGTGCTTTGTAACAGCTCCATCAGATGTCACCACAAGGTATTTGTCTGTCAGCAGTGGCCAGCTAGGTGATTAGCTGACACAGCTACTCACTGTATGGGTCACCGGCAAAACAGACAGGTTCAAAAATTTAAGACATTTGTTCCAACTCCTCCTAACTCTCCTGCTGCCTTCGTTGCTGTTTAAACAAGCTGTTTAAAAGTAGCCAGTCAGCCCATAGTGGGCAAAAATACCGAATTTTGTTTGTTTGGAGGGGAGTTTTTTGGCCTTGCTAGGGCTGTGTTTGCTGCCTCTCGTAGAGTGGAAAGGAAAGGCAGCCCCATCTTCCATGCCCAGCACTGCCTGTGTCCACGCTGCTGCCAGTGCTACCGGGTAACTATTTGAAGTTTCTCAACTCTGGCCTCAATTTGTTTGTCCTGTTTTCACAGTTGTAGGAAAACCTAAATCAGCCCACGAAGCTGGTTTTGAGAGACAGATAGAGCTTTGCTGTCTCCAGAAGTGCAGCTATCTGAATTCAAACTGAAATGGGAAATTTGTTTTCATCAAGCTGCATTTCAGACTTGTCCCTCCCACCTCTTTTACTCAGGCAGGCTTTGCATGAAATACAGCCAAGGGATAGTTTGGTGGTTTAAAAAAAAAATAAAATAAATGAGTGCTAGTGTCCTAGCTCTGTAGATAAAAAGTGTAAATGAGTGTTATGATTGCGAGCTATAACAACCCATAAAACCCAATGCCCAGAGACAGTAACAAGCAAATACCAAAGATCGATGGTGGAGCTGATGGTTTAAGAAATGGACAGCCCGTTCTTCTTACAACAAAAGGAAAAAGCTGATTTGCTTCTCTTAATTAAAGCCGCATTTGGCACTGTTAGGAGGGTTAAAAGTTGCTTTCCATATAACATTTAATTTTTTTGAGAATTACCCTAATGATATGCTACATCAAAGTTTCATAAGGGCCTGGATTCTTGACTTGCCTCCTCTGCACTCACACGTGTGATTCTCTCTTGAAGTGGTAATGGCTGGTGATGAAAGCTAAGGGATGGGCGCAAGGTGATTCTGCTGGCCAAAAAAAGTTGCATAGATGGGAGAAGCTAAAGAGCAGTTTTCATGAAATATAAAAGAGGCAAGTGTGATTGAAAGTCAGGGGATATATTTAGATAGAACAGGATCATGTCCTGTGTCTAGTTTCCATGGTGTCAAAGTCTTAGCTAAATCCTCATAGCATAAAAATAAAAGTAGACAGAAACGTACTCTTTTAAATTTTGATTATGTGTCAGAGGGGCAGTAGGATTTGAAGATCTTGTCAACAGAAAAAACAGAGAAGTATAATTCTTTTGTAGGATTCAGTGCACAAAATATACCACTCAGTTGACCACAAATACAAATGTTGAGAGGTACAAGCCAAAGAACGTTTTGTACCATGTGTGTAAAGGACTTTATGTAACTTACACTGGGCTTAAAGCACCCCCAAAAAGGCCCACGTTCTCCTAATATTAAGGGTTTGACTTCAGGCTGAGAGAGCATAGCTATTCAGACTCTGAAAGCAAAACGTTCTGCTGTGTCAGTTGCCTGAAAAAGACACGCAGCATCCCACTGAGAGGCATGGTGGGGGGAAAAAATCTCCCACTCCTTCCTTCATCCCTCCGGACCTCAATTCAACACCCCTTTTTCACAAATCTTAGTGAATATCTGTCTGTATTTCAACATACCTATCTTTTTTTCCTTCCCACAAAAAATGGGAAAACCGTTAATACTTTCTCCCTTTTTTTTTAAAGCCCGAAGAGGGGAAAATTTATCAGAGGACATCACTACTTACATCCACGTGTTTGTGAGTATGGTTGAAAGCAAAGATGGCCTTATTCTGGTGAAGCTCGTGTATGCTCCACTGCAGCTTTTTAGCAGTCTTGTGCTCAAGACTGAGACTCCTCGAAGTCACTCAAGTCTATGGATGCCACCAGCAACTCTGCAATAACAAGCCATGACTCTGCACTCAGGCTAATCACTGCTGAAGTCAAAGGGAGCCGGATTACTTCCTGCCAGAAAGTGCTTGAGCTGCAGCAGAATGAATCCTGTGTGCAGAAGCATTTGCGTGAGTTTTACTGTTTTCCATCCTGAATGCTGAAATTGAGGCAGAGCAGAAATTTAGCGATTTGCCAGAGGCTGAACAGAGAGGCACAGGCTACAAGGGGAAAGAGGTGGGGCTGGTGACTCCCAAGATGTATTCATCAATTGGCAGATTGCTGTCCTACCAGCATGCATTGCAGGGAAAATTAACTACCTAAATGAGATGATTTTGAAAGGACTTTTTTTAGCATCTCACTCAGCTGGTTTTTTGGTAGAGGAAAATATGGGATGTTGGCCAAAAGCTATGTATGCCTGGAACGGCCAAGTGTTTTTCAAGCACCAGTACGAATAAGGGCAGGATTTGGCCCTGCATGTTTGTCCTGTGCTCTTCTCTCTGCTCTCTACTACTCGATGCTGCATGAGGGGTTACTCCCCACTGTTCAGAAAACAGGAGAGGCATATTCGCATGAGAAGCTCTAACACTCATTGAATTCATTGTTAATTAGGAAGGGGTAGAGGAGAGCGCCCTGTGTTTAACTCTCTTGCTGAATTCTTGCAAGAAAAAGGACATCCTCAAGTATATTTAAATTTTTACTGCCAAGTTAAACCCTTGCACACACACAAAAAAAATCTTACAATGGAAATGCTGACAGGTCCTTAACTATAGTAGCAGTAGCAGTCTCTGCTATAATAAAGATATTGCATGTTATCAATAATCCTCTTTTTGCCTGAATCCCTGTCTTTCTAAAGAGAAAGGGCTTACTGACTGGGCAAATCTATTTATAAATTTTGTCTTGGCACAAGAGGAGCATATCGTCAATGCAGTGGAGATCTGGGGAGGCAGCTGGTCTGACTGCACGCAAGCAGCAAGCTGAGTGTCAAAGCAGGGCACTTAAATTTTCTCTCATTCCTCTAAAAGAGGGAGTGGGGCGAATTAGGAAGGAAAAAAAAAAAGCTTTCCTTTGAACAAGGCAGGGTCAGAGGAGTTACAAAAGATTGAGTAAACTGTCACACTTGGCTCACTGAAGAGCTTTGAAGGGCTTTCAGATACTGCTCACCATTGGATGGAGTCATCTGAACTGGGAACCAGGGCGTGCGTGTATTTATACCGTACAGAGGCACATGTACCACGACAGCCCTAGCTGATAAGGATAACTCTTCCTGGGGTTTGATGATACTTTGCTTTGAATAAAACAACGGAGGGGTAAAGCTGGAAGGAAAAGAGATAAGATCTCAAGGACGACACTTTTTTTCCCCATCCATGTAATTTTAAAAGGATGTTTTTCTTTGAATATGCTGTGGTGGATTTCACATCTGTTCACTTCTAAGAAAAGTCTTACAGAGAAGATGTTGGACTCACTTCATCAACAGCATAAACTGGCAAAAAGTTGAAGTCCTGTCATTTACCATCATTTCACATTAGTGATATTCCAGTAGAAATTGGAGGTTTTCCTTGCAAATGGTAAGAAATAGAGATGGCAATGCTCCTCAATGTTCCTGTACACCTGCAGCTGAGCAGTACCAAACAATTGTCATATTTCCTCAGGTCCTTGGCTCATTTCTAACCATTGTGATAGAGAATAAAGCCACCGAGATATTTATTAAGTGACCGTGTTCCTGTGCGACCAGGGCTTTGTGAATTCTTTCTTTCGCCTTTCTGTAGTTACTTTTCAGAACTCATTGTATGCGTAGCATCGATACTGCATATGTACAAACACTGAGCTGCTGTGTGCTATGAGTTACCAACTTAACTCTGCCTGCAGGCTTTCACTGCAGTTCTTCAGAACCCTTTCTGTAGGTAGTCTCCTGGAAACACTGAGCAGTTGATAAAAGAAACATTTCACTCTTATTGATGGGGTTGACAAAATGATGTGGTAATGGAGTGCGTGTAGAATAAAAAAAGGGTGCACTGACACGGTGTGTAGTCTGAGCGATACAGCTCTGGTAGTGGTAAGATGGGTGTTTGGGTGGAGGTGAGGATGTGTGCTCTTAGCTTTGTTTCTCATTTTCTGGCAGCTGTGTTGCTTCGCAAATCCCACAAGTGCTTCACAACAAAGTACTTTATGTATCAGTATACCTTGGGCAGGATTTTTTTTTTTTAAAGAGCTCACTGTTGTCCTAGCAATGTTTGATTTCAGGGCAGGGATGAATGGCTTTGAAAAATCCCACTCTGAAAGTATATGGCTGTCCTCTATTACATGGATGTCAAACTTTCCTCCTCTTATACCCAAAGGCTAAAGTTTACTCAAAGCAGAACAGCAAGGATCACATTGCTCTCATCAAAACAGCTTACAAAGTGCAACCAATAAGTAGGTCACTTATCTGAATGAGATACTGTATAAGTAGCATGTTTGCCACAAGAGACTTATGAGCGAGTCCCCTATGGTGTATATATAATAGTCTGTCGGTCTGATCCAATTCCCGCAGATGTTTAAACCAGACCTTGGTTTAAACGGAGATGGATCAAGGGGTATGCATCATGTATGAACTATGGATGTGTCTTTTTCCACAAGGCCTTACTGAAGTAACTGGGGATGTCACGGAAGGCCAAAATTGATTGTATAAGTTCACTTTCAATCTTCACAAGCCATTTGAATGATCCAGATGTATTCCTCCAGAAAATGCAGGGTATGCAGGGGAGGAAAATAATGCTTGTGGCAGTGTTAGCTCGGGACATCGATGAACTGTTCAAATCTTGCAGGTGACCTGACTCTGACCCTTTTAGTGACTAAAGAGACATGAGTGTTTCTTTTACGTTTCTGTCTTCTTTCTCAGCTGCCTTTGGCAGAGTGGCTCAAAGTTGTGGGGAAGATGATAAAGACAAAATTCCCAACTAAAGCAAAGAAATACTGAAAATCTTGCTGGAGAGGCTGTAATTTGGGCAATTGTCTGCTGACTGCTTTTGCTGATGGAGTGCATCACATCCAACAGCCCTAGCTTGGGAAAGGAGTTGCAATTTGGGGCCCGGGAGCTGTTAAACTTCTCTTCCAGTGCTGTGCATTTTGGCAGTGCTCGAGAAAAATCTCCCTCCCTCTGCAGTGAAATTCAACCTAGGGAAGAGCATGACCCAACATGTTTAAGTTTAAACTTTGACATGGCTTACGTGATAGATAACCTTTGACTGCAAGGACCCAGGAAAGCGCTCACCACAGGAGTCGTCCAGCTGAAATCCCAGCGCCGAGTTTGCTTCCCTCTGCGTTTTGAAGACTGTGACTATAATTAGGAGGTGCCTTTGATGGATTCCACCAACACCTCTTCTCCCAGAGGACAGAAGTCAAGCTTGTGGCTAGTAGGAGATCAACTGTGAAAGCTGAGACTCCAACTGTATTGCATTGGAAAACCATAAAGAAGGGGACAGCGTCATCATTAATTTAAAACTATTTACAGTGCTGATAACATGACACAGAGAAAGGATTGGCACTGAGAAAGAATTGTTCTGCAAGGACAAGTTAGTTCTTCTACAGTTCTCATTACAGGAATTGCCTTGCTCTGGAGAACTGTAAAGTACAATCTTTTCAAGTGATTTAAAAACCCAAACACCAGAAAAACCAGCCCTCTTTGCCCTTTGTATAATTGCATATGTTCAAAGTCTGGTCGGTCAGTCAAGGGTAGAAGAGTTGAGCACTGAACAGAACTGAACAAGACCAGACTGCCCGGCTGTACGCTCTCTGTAACTATCCATTTATTTTAAGGGACAGGAGACGCATGTGGATTTATTCCCTTTTTAACCAGGCATACTGACTATCCAGAGTTATCTGATTTCAACCAGCATAAATAGGAAGAAAAATGATGTGCCTTATTAGATGCCCTGTTTATACCTTCCTGACTGGGTCCTCGCTTCTCACCTTGTTGTAGCTCTCCCTACCAGCAGCACAGGTTTTATACAGGTCTATCTTTTGCCCTTGGTCTTTGCACAAAATTTCAGTGCTGAAAAACGCTCTTAAACCAACTCTTCTGGTTAAGGTGTAAAATTAATTGCAATATTCTTTCTCTTGCCTGGACTAAGATACTTCACTTCAAGGAGCACCCTTTAAATCTGTATATAGGAACCCCGGGTGCCGTCACCACAAACACTGTGTATGTGGTGTGTTACAGAGCAGGAACGGGTGACCAGGACCTTCATTAGATGGCAGATTTCCACATTAAAATGAACATTAGCAATTTCAGCCTCAAAAACATTTCTTCTGAAAACAGTTAAAAGGCACTGAGAGCAATAAAATATTAATCATTGGCAGTTTTAAGAAGTAAAAGCATTTCCCAAGGGGCATCTTGTGGTGCTACAGCCTTGCCTCATGCACAGTTTCCTACCTCTCACTTCCTTCCTCATTAGGTTGGCATTGGGATAAAAGAGCAGAATGGGTCAGGAGGTCCCGTTCCAAGTAATTAGAGAGTTGCTTCTTTTATCTAAGTGTACCTTGTTAAAGTATATCAGTGTCAGCCAGGTTAATTGGAACTTTAATACATAATTGATGCTAATTTATGGCCCTTTTTGTTCCAGGATGCTCATGCGGACCCCAAAGTCAGGATACAGTTTTCTTGTTATTAATTATATACTGAAAACCAATATCCTGTTGGGAGGAAACCCACAACTTATTACAGTTGCATAGCTTTTCTGCCCCTAAACCCCTTGGTTCACTAGTGTTTCATGCTTTTTTAAAAAAGCTCCTACTTAGCATAAAATAAATGTAAATGTTTATTTCTGCTTTCACGAGTCAAGTTGGGCAGCTCAATGGAAATGTTCCTCAATTGTGCTGCCGTGAGAAAGGTAGGACTACACCTCTGTAGCTGACACTATTGTTCCTACAAAATGCTTTTCTTTCCCAAATTGACAAAAAAAAACAAACCATGAAGAGAGAAGAAAATGCTATCACTGCCTTTTAATGAATCTAAAGGGTGAAGTCAGGGCTGTGCATTGCTTTTCCACGTGGATACTACTGAGAAGGCAAATGAGGGCTGTGTGCTGTGCGCCTTTGAGACACGTTGTTTTCACTGTCTGAGGTTTGGACTGCCCCGGGGGGTA
The DNA here is from genome assembly GCA_008711295.1 of Anarhynchus alexandrinus. Lineage (NCBI taxonomy): Eukaryota > Metazoa > Chordata > Aves > Charadriiformes > Charadriidae > Anarhynchus > Anarhynchus alexandrinus. The sequence continues at coordinate 120,316 of VUYV01000072.1, read as the reverse complement.
GCAACTTTCCCTGGAACAGGAGTTTCTAGCATAGTTGGAGAACTGAGATTCTTATGGTGAAATTTCATCCAAGACACCCGGGAGCTGGCATCATGCCATGGTGACCAGGAAGGGCAGCAGAGGAGGAGTGGATCAGTCTGCAGTGCCCATGTAAGACAGATAGGGAGCTGCTTAAGAAAATCACGGGACATATGGGATGGCCAGTTCACTCATGTTCCTTATGGTCTATACATCTTGGATTCAATGTTTATAGGCTTTCAGTGCTTGAGCAGGCAAAATGTGAGAAATGCTTTTCCCTCTTGTCAGTTTAACTGAGATTTTAGTCAGATTTTTTCTCAAAAGGATTCTTCTAGCACCTAAGTATGGCAGGGGGTGTACAGATAATATGGTATTATCAGATGCCCATGCTTAGACATATCTAAAAGTAACGCCATTTCTGGGCTTAATGATAGTCCTACATGTACACTGGAAGTTCACCTGCTCCTGTACATTGGCAGATATTTGAACTGGTTAGATCCGATACGTGTACAACTGGTTCCTCCTTTAATTTGCTCCTCGGTTCATTTTGTTCTCTGGAAACCAGATGTGGCATAACATGATAACATACCTGTAGTGGGTTGTGCTGGAACATGACACAACATGTGTCAAGTTTCTTTTGAACCTTTCTGAGATCAGGTATCAGTCAAAAGGAGGTCATTTTAATTATCAATGATTAGTTAATTAGATGATTGTTGGACAGAAGAATCCAAAGATTATATAGCACTGTGATCAGTGTCTGTAACATAGAAGAGATATTAAGATTTTTAAGTTGAATGAATGAATGGAAAAAGTGGTGCTCAAAATTTCAGCTACTCATGTGACATTTGCGTAGCAGTTCAGAGGGTTGCAAGTGATGAGATGAAGTAGCATCCCTCAGTGCAACCTCACGAACAGTGGCAAATAATTAGGGATCACACTGCATTGTAGAAATTACCTCTTGATTTAAATATATTCCTAAGCTGGTTTGGTTTCTAGATGTCCAAACTGAACTATTTTTATTCATACTGCTATTTAGGGATGTGAGTGCTGTGCAAAGCTGGTCTGCGCCAGCACTGCTTGCCCAGTTATCCCACGTGGATTCTCCTGCTGATGCTGCCGGATGGTTTGGCTGGGGACCCGTAGGACACAGTGATCCTGATCAAACTGAAGGCAGCACTGATCACAGAAGGCAAGGCACAGACATTAGGATGGGGATGTTTTGGCAGCAGAAAAATTCTTTTGGTCAGATCTGTTGTTTTTAATGATGCTCATATGTTCTGCAGCTCTGTATATGCTGGAAGCCTGAAGAAATGGACTTTGCTGGCCCTGAGCAGGCCAGTGGCCCTATTTCAGCCCAAAAGTGTGTACACAACTCAAGTGCTCACGTGTCCAATATTGTACATAACCTAAAGTATGACCAAACTTGGATACAAGATCAGTGCCTTTGACAGGAGAGCCTTTTGGAGACCGGTTTACCCAGGGGGGAGCTTAAGGGTATGTTAACGCTTTGCATTCTTTAGTATTTCGGCTGACGCAGTGTTTGCTTTTGCATCATGTGGAATGTTACTGTTATATGAAGGTCCACCACTGCCCTAGGTGTGGTGCAGGTAACGGTGAGAGGGAACAGAGAAATACAGAAAGCTCTAGCTGCTGCAAAGTGATGAGGGGTTTGGGCCTTTCAGTAACAAATCTGCGTTTGTGAGTGCCCACTCAACAGAAATTGTGTTGGCAACTGGGGCAAAGAGGAAAGAGGGTTTGGCAAGTTGATTAGGCTTGTTGATGCCTGGATGGCTCGATCGGCATGATGATGTTTAACACATCAATCTCCACGTGACTATAACCACTTGAACTAGCTTCCTTGCACTCGATGCTTTTTTGGGTGCCAGGCTATACAAGATAGATCTCTTCTCAAAGTTTGGGGAGCTCTAGGTAAGATAACATCTCGAGCAGTTCTGATAACTGACATGATGCTGTACTGTACCTTGCTATATAGTGTTTCACATGTGGCACAGAGTGGGTGCTCTTGGCAAACAAAGGTATTCAGGTATTCAGTGTTCAGGGGTTTTTATTTAAGGAATAATATGAATATCTAGAAGCATACTTTCCAAGGAGGGTGAGACTGAGACAAATACCACTAAAAATTGAAGCAATCTTGAAGCAATAAGGATTGCATGAAAATCTCCCGTGTTTTTTTCTCTCCTTTTTCTTTCCTGTCCGAGGATTTCATGAGAGAGGACTGAGTAGAATCGATTAACCTCACAGAAACTCCGGCAAGACTTAATATTCTCAAAGGAAGGTCACCAGGTTTCAGTTTGTGCCAGCACTCAGTGTCCTGAGGTATTGAAGGCTGGGGAGCTGGAAGTGAACCTTGGTCTGCAGCAAAGGAACCAGAGAAATCTGCCAAGCGATTTGAATAGAAATTGATGTGGCGGTAATTTTTTCTTTTTTTTGGAAGTTGCTCCTGTTTTCAGGACCGCGCTCACCTCAGAAGGGAGGCTGGGGAATAATGTTTCACACGGCGGATTGTTACTGCTTTGGTGGCACAAAGTAAACAGAATAGGGAAGGCAGCGAGTGCATTAGGGCAGGGGAAATAAAGAAGCATTTCTAACCTCTCGCAGCAATAGGCAGCAGGGCACGTAATGAGCTCTGCTGCACTAGTGTGAACTAAGGGAGTTTTTTCTTTCCCCACCTCCCTCCTGATGCCACATCTACCCGTGCCCTGCGGAGAGCAGTCAGCCAGGGTTAGCAGCAGATAACCCTGTCTTATTAAGTACAGGGTCTGATTTTAGGGGTTTTTTTATTGGATTTGATTGGAGGATTTTATTCCTCCTAAAGGGTGGCTGAGAAACCTGCAGGCCATCAACTTGGATGGAGTTGGCTGGGGCTTTTTCAAAGCTGGGCCAGAAACTGTCCCTTATCTCCACTGTAGCTGCAGCAAAGCTCCTCAGGTGAGGAGCCCGGGCTGGAGTAAATAGCCATTAAGAAAAACAAAGCCCCTGCTTTCCTGTAAATGTCTGCAATGATTAAAAACAAGTGAATCATGAGTTGTCTGGCATACCCACAGCTTTGCATCTATACAGGCGCAGGCTTGGCATGATAGACAGCCTGGTGGTGGGAATTTCCTTCCTCTCAGGCATTTCTTAGCCCTTGCTGAGACTGCCTGCTTGTCCCTACTGCTTTCTGCACTGTAGGTACGGCTTTGAATTAAAAGTATAATGATCATGAGAATACTATTGACTCATGAGTCTCTTTAAGACAAAGACTGTGCAAAAAGTACCTCAAGGTTGCCTGTTTCTAACCACCCCCCAAAGAAGCCCATGGATTTTTATTTTAATTTTTTTTTTTTTTTAGGAAGAGAAGGTAGAAAACAGGGGGGTTCACTTATTAATAAACAGTTGACTCCAGCAGCGACTGAACAAAACCGGCTAATCAGAGTTCCCTCAGGAGGGCTGGCAAAATTGGGAAGGGCACCACTGCTCATACCAGGAGAGTAGCTCCTTCTATAGCTCCATCACCGGCTAGAAACACTTAAACAAAATGAGAAATACTCTCCCGCCTGGTCCCCAGCCCCAGGAGCAGCCCTTCCCGACCATCACTCTGCCTGTGCAGGTTCTTTCTGGCTGTTATACATGTTTTGATTTTTTTACCTCAGGGACACTTAAATTATGAGGCTGTGCTTGCCACACATAGTGGGTGCTGCTCCCTGGAGTTTTTAGCTGCTTGATTTTTAAATCACACTGCTGTTGCAAAACAATTAGGTCTTTTTTTGTGTGTGTGGTGTTTTCCTGGTCACAAGAGTCCAGTGGATGTTTCTGCTTGACCTGTTCTGCTTACCTGTTGCAGTGTATTTGCACTAACGGGCACTGATTGCACTACAGGCATCTGAAACTGCCTTGTGCTTTAGTATGAAAGGGTAATGTGCAACTTGCCAGACACTGGCTTTGTAACTCTAAAATATTCAGGTGTTATACATCACCCCTTCAAAGCTGTTCAGATGAAATCAGTAGAGATGTACTTTATTTCAGACTCGCATGTTTCTGTTCTATGTGTTGCATAGCAGTGTTTTTAAAAAATTAGCCTTCAAAAAGACATGAATGGGATTGAGGTTTTGTTAGGTCTATGTTGACAAGCTTAGGCTATAAGTATTTTCTAACACCCATGACTATGTTTGGCTCCAAAATAAAATGTATCTTGAAGACATTCCCAGGAAATACCCAGTGAAACGCGGCATAAGCCTCATGCCTCCTCAAGGTGTGCCAAGTTCCCCAAAAAGTTTGCGGCTGCTGTATTGCAAACCCAAGGCTAAGGAGCAGAATTACATTTCACAAACGTGCCTGTAAATGCACCGTTTATTCGATGTACCTGGTTGCTGCAAGAGGAAAGAAATCGGTTTGGGTGACATTTGCTTCAACAGGAGCCAGAGCTGAGCTCTGAGCCTGGAGCGCCCTTTAGCGGACCGAGGTGTGTGGTGCACTGCATCTTGTGGTTTGGCTCCTGGTGACTTCAAATCACAGCAGCTTAGAGAATATGAAATGCCTTTATCCAACCCATTTCCCTATCAGTATAGAACTGTTAGCGTAAATCCCGTTTTTCAGCAGTGTTGACACGAATCTTACCGTGAAGTCTCTGTTAAAGAGGGGGACAGACACCAGCTCTCCCAACTGCCACCTGGTAACAAAAAGACTGACTTTTCCTTTGTTTGCAAGAGTTTGCTGAGGAAAAAGCTGGACTCCTTGGTCAGTTGCAAGTCTGGACTTGAACCCCCCAGCTGAGGGGGTTCTTATGCTTGATTTGGAAAGCAAGTGCCTCTTTATGCTAAGCTTATAGAGCTGGGACTGCAGTGATGTGAAACAGCTCTTTCCTTCCTTGGTCAAGTGGGTTACAAAAACAAATGTGCTCTGCTACTGTGTGCCTCCAGCCCAGGATAATGGAAGACCTCAAGACCCAAGTATTTATCTGCGGGCTGCAGGGAGTAAAAGAGGCCACCTGAGGACCTGACGGGTGGAAGGGAAGGAATTTTCTTCTCTCTCCACTGGGTGTGAATTACTCTGTCACTACAAGGACACACCGTAGGCCTCTTACATCTCAAGTGCTGAGAGTGTGACTTGCTTGTTTTACCTTCCCTCTCCTCACTTACTGCAGTGGGTGCATCTGGGGCATTTGGAGCACTGTATCATATAGTCTCTCTCCCCCTTCACCCCATGGGCAGATTGCACTGACTTCTCTGGAAAAGTAGGACAGGATGTAGGACAGCAGTGTCAACGACGAGTCCTTGGAAACAGATGGGCTGTCTCTGGCATGTGACTTCTGCTTACCTGAGCCCATACTTTGGGAGTGGATCCTACTCAAGCCTCTCCTGCACGCCACGGCTGCCTATGAGGTGAGGTGTGGCAGATACCATGTTTGAACTCCAGCCTATTCCCAGCAACTTGTGTACATTGTCATCAAGTCCTTGAGTTGATGATATAGAGTCCTTTTGTTTATACATCTGAATATAGGGGGAAAATTGTTGCAAGCCTGATCCTTTGTAAATTACCCTGCCTACTGAGGGCACTTAGAAGCTCCCAAGGAGTTACCTGCTGCTGCAAAGCCTTGACATACAACTTATAAACCATGATACAATTCTGGAATCGAAAGTGCCTGTTAAGAGCTAAGTGAATGACCAGAGCAACTGTGAATGGAAATATTGACAATGAAAACCTGATTGAGTTATGCTTCTGTACATAAAACGCTTGAAAGGTCATATATTGACCTTTTCAGGCTGTAACAAAAAATGTCCTTCTAAGATTTCTTTTTCCCCGTAGATCTCACGCAAATTTTAGATTTGCATCCATTATTCATGGGAACTGTTTTATTTCTATTGGGTTTTTTTGCTGTGTGAGTGAAGTCATCGCGCTAGCATTTGGCCTGAACTGCTGAGGTGATGAGTGTTGCTTACATGTCTGTCTTGCATTTTTTTCTTTGTCAAATATTTTATTCTTAGCTTACACACCCCTTTCCGATCCCTTACCTTGAGTCTAGCATGCCAAAAGTACTTGCCTTGCTGAACTTCAGACTTCCCTTTGACCACTAAAATTCGCACTGCAATGTATGGCATCACAGATTTTTAAGGAAGTAATCTACGGCACTGATAATAAATATCCAAAGGGCACTGATAAGTGTCTCCTCCCTGAAAGTATGTCTTGATAAAGGAGAATGTAAGACAAGTCCCCATATCCATTCAGTACAGATAAATGAAAACCAATGGTGTGAGTTACTGACAGCCTCTAGTGAGTTTGGACTGATGGCCTGTATGGAAAATGTATGATTTCAGTATACAGTGCTTTGGCGGTCTGGACCTCAAAAGTTCTTCTCTACCGTCCTTTGCAGTGATGTCATGGAAAAATACTGATAACAGGCAGGCATAATAGAGTACACATGTGAATTTGAACCCCACATATGACAGAATTTGTTGTGCTGTAGAAGAAGATAAAGCATCAATGGCTTCCTTGGGAGCAGGAGCCAGTGCCCAGCTTTGGATGAGAATCTGAACTTCCTCCATCCCAAGAGCAGTCAGGTCTTGTGTTGGAGCTCTCGGCTTCCAGGGGGGAAGAGTAGTTGCATGTGGTAGCACATGTGACAAATGTGCAGAAAATCAGTAGTGAGTCTAATTGGTGACTTTGAAGGATGGGGGAGCTGGCAGGAGAGAGCAGGGGATAAGATCTTGACAACGTTGCAACTTTCCATAAACTTGTTTTGTTTGATTCCATGGTTTTGAACATATGGTCAATCGACTCCTCACGAGCATTTAAATTACATTTCCTAGTGACACCGAGGGATACGTTATTAATGCAGGATGGCAGGAGGTGTGTTCACAAATCCATTTATCAGATAATGGGATTAACACGCATACCTCCCGAGCACCGCTTTAAAAAACTTACTTTTAAATCTACATATTCAGTGACTACAGCAGCCACATTACAGCACAACAAATGAAAGTGCTGGACAAGCATTTTGAAGGCCTTCTCTCGTGGTTCTGATAATACGGCAGCTGCCCAAAAGGCAGGACAAGCTCTCGTGTTACCGAGTCGGTTGGAGGATGTGAGCTTCTGAACTACTGATAAAGTGAAACAAAGGCAGAGGAGATCTCAGCTGTGTTTGAAGCAGAAAAGACCAACACCAAAGCACTGAAGGACACTGTCCTGGCTGTACCAGCATCTGCTTTGCTTCTCATTTCAGCAGGAGACAGAATGGGCCCAGGCAGAGAAGGGGGAAAACACAGATAATTTAAAGATAGGATCAGACCGAAACTTCACAGTTAACTTCTGCTGTGTCCTATGTAGGTCTGGCCATGCCACAGCCTAAGTCTGCATGCACTGGTGTATTATGACTTTTTGTGGTTTTATTTCTTATCCCACCCAAATTCTATATTTTTTCTACTTTCTAATATATTCTTATAGTTAATTGCTTTTTTAATAAGTAAATTGTGGTCTGATGTGTTCTTTTTCTGAAAAGTCTCATCTCTAGAAGCAGTTCTTTGAGTTTAGAATATGATCAACCCTGTGTTTGTACTATTTTGAGCATTTTACTTTTATTTTACAACAAAAGTTCAAGAAAATGCACCAGAGAGAGGTTTTCTATGACAATTAGCAGAACAATGTTCTGTTTGTCCAGGGACATGTACCTTACTTAGCATGAACTTCTGTTTTGTACGTAGCCAACCACAAAGTTTATTGAAAAATTATTTCGATAAGCCAATACAGTTCAATCCAAACTTTATAATTTTTCTCTCTTTTTAAAAAATTCCTTGAAGGGTAAAAAAGTATGTTGTTTTTCAGGAAAAGAATTGCAAGTTTCTCTTCATCTTTATTGGTAGAGACACGAACAAAACTCCTCAAGCTGACACTGCTGAACAGGTAAGTGTTGTAAACACAACCTGTGGCTTTGTAGCACCAGCCTTTAAAGCTCTCTCTTTGCTTCTTTCATTCTTGCAAAGCAGAGGCGAAGGAGCAGTTGCAATATGCAAAGAACATCCCACCATTTGCAGAATGAGCTGGTTTCTAAAAGATGTTGGTGTCTGCATCCATAATGCCCTGGCTTTGGCAGGGAAGCACTGCTAAAAATTCCTCTCCCCTACCCAACCTGCTGCTTCTTCTTAGTCCCCTGCTGCCGTTCCTACCCCAGTACTGGTAGACATGGCGGGGAGACATTTCTTACCCTGACTTTGCTGCTGAAGCCAACACACCCAACATACTCTACGTTTAATACTCTCACAGTGCCTGTGTTAATATCCACCTACTGAAGAACATGCACAAATTTAAAGATTAGCAGTAACACAGCAAAGTATATTGTGAGATAGGATAGGGAGTTTTATGGAGAAAAAGGATTAGTAGATATTGCAAAAAGCTCCTGCAGTAAAGGAAGTGCTGAGATTTTAATAACCTAAGGTATTAAGTTTTTATCTCCATTTTTTCTAAAGCTCTGCATCAAGGTTTTTTTGGAGCCATAGGGAGGATTTACACACATGCATGATCTATTAATGGAATCTGGAAGCTGAGCAGAAACTCTGGGCATCTTGAGACAAGCCAGGCCCAAACTTACTGCTTGTTCTCATGATGCAAGTCCAGAGTGTGGGCTGGGCCATGGTCCTATTAGGAGTCACGTTTTTGTTTTAGCACCTAACCTTCAAATGTCAAGGTAGACTGGATCTCTGCGAGTCCAGCACATGCNCCTGGAGGTGTAAAAGGCCTTTGAGCAACCTGGTTTAGTGGGCTAAACCAGCCCAGCCCCATGGCTGAGGGGTTGGACTAGATGATCTTTAAAGTCCCTTCCAACCCAAACCATTCTATGATTCTATGAATAAACCGGGACAGGAATATTGGCTGTGGCTGTGCTGGCTCTCCACATCCCTCCCGTACATGCTCCTAATGCCATCTGGCAGAGCAGCCTCAGAAGTCTCCACCTGAGACCTCTCTGTTGTGCCAACTGAGCAAGGTGCTAGCAGCCATCGTGGCTGTGTCTACTGGAAAACCCAACCATCACTTACAGACCTTTGTACCATCCTGAGAGGAGAAGGACTGCTCAATTCATGTTGCCCTTGCTGGGAGAGCCCTGCCTATAAAGGGATACGTTCAAAGAGCCAGCGGCACCCCTGTGCTGTTGGACCCTGCATGTGCCAGGAGAACAAGGCCTGCAGAGACTGCAACACTGCATGGGAAAGGTGGTTTACCATCCTGTTCTGATATGGTAGCATGGAGCCAAATGAACAAAAGCTTTTCCTTAAACCCCCTTGGTCTTGCTCGCATGGTCAGCCTGTGCCAGCTGGCACATGGCCTGTGATGGGGAAGGACTGTAAGCAGCAGTGAGAACACATGAGAAGCTCAAGGTGGATATGGCACGAGCAATGGAGAGTAAAATATATGCACAGAGAGCTTAAATCCTTACATCCCGGTAGGTAGTCACCTTTTTCCTTTTTTCCTAACCCCAGCTTCTTTTCTCAGTTACAATTTATACCCTGACTCCCTCCCAAAGAGAAAAGAGAACATTTGTTCCCAGGCAATCAAGCCCATACCGGGGTTTGTTTCTTTTTCCGCGTGTCCGTGTAAGTCTGACCTTACACAGATTTTTTTTTCCACTAGATGGTGCTTGAACATCTCCTCACCGCACAGCCCAGCAGCTGGGAGCCCTGACAATCTGTCCTGGCAGTCCCCGCTCTGCCAGGGAGCCCAGCTCAGGGCTTTGGAAGCAGAAGCATCCAGCAGTGCAGGTTTGGCTACTGGCCTGCACCCTTGGCATCGTGCTTGCCATGCCATATCATTAATACTGCATTTCTTTTCCTCTGCTGAAAACAGCAGCAGCAACAAACAAACACAGCTCAGTGGAAAGCCGGAGATGCCACGAGCTGATTCCTGAGTTCACACGCTTATCTGCAGAGCATCATCATGTCATATATAAAATGAGGCAATTTGCAAGTCTTTGAGTGTTTTTATTTTGGAAGTCTGCAGTGTAGCTGTGTTCCAGCACAAGCTTTTGGTTGTATGGTTTGGAAAACTAACTTCCAAAATATGGCTGGGCTCTGTTCTGGCACAATGCCATTTGACGGCAGATTGTCTGAATCCACAGCCCCCGAGTGATGATAACACTGGGAGAAGGAGCACTGCCTGCTACTCGCACTGTGGTGCATGTTAGCTCTGAAGCTCAGTTACAGTATGGTTCATGTCAGTACTCAAAATCACTGCAAATGGTTCTAGACAGATATGAAAACCGCTCTGTGAGGGGCTCCGTGAAGTCCAATCTGATAGTCGGTATTTTGCTGGAGCCTGATGGGTATAAGAAGTTTAACTGCGTTTCCTGAAAAAAAACCCACCTGATTTTACCATCCACAAAGAAGAGAAAAAAAAAAAAACATCCCTTTCCGCATATCTTCTGAAAATCAGCAACAAGTTTACTGGGTATTTTTCTGAGTTTTTAAAACTATGTCTGTGCCCTTCTCAACCTTGGCGTATACTAATTTCAACTGGTTTTATACTGTGTGTTTGTACTTCCATGAGTGAAATCTTGAAGCTCTCTGAAAGGGAAAGGAGTTTCTGTTAGCGAGGGAGGAGGGACTTAACAGCTGCAGAAGGAATTCAGTGCTCAGGGAAGTAAAGCTTAAAGTGAAGCTGCTGATTTTCCCAGACCTGGGCCTCTCTATATCACTGAGGAAATAATAAATCAATCCTTTTAAACAAGCTCACACAAGTGAAAAAATGTGACTGTTTCCTTCTCATACAGGTAAAAGCTGAGAACTTGTTATTTAACTGAAATCGTCTTCTCCTAAGAATCATTTCCCCTATACAGTTAGGGAAAACTGTGTTATTAATCTGTATTAATCTGTGTCTATATTAAACCTGTGATATAATACTATGGGGAAGTGAGGTCTCTGTAATATCCAACAATTCTGACTATAGGATTGACCACCCTCAGTGGGACTGAGCCCACCTGGCTCGTTCCTGTGAGTCTGTACAGCATCTCGCTCAGCCTGAATACACTGGAAATCTTGGAAATCACAGTAACACCAATGGGAAGCGTGCATAACTGGAGGGTGCACTGAGCAAGCACGATTCCTTAGTGAAACATCAGATAGTAAGCGTTATTTCCAGGCTATTTTGTTCTAAATCAAAGCTTTGCTGCTAGGCAATTTATCAGCCTTAAAATTCAAGACGCTTCTCAAGCTGAATTTTACTGATCGCCATTAAAATTCTGTCGAAGGGTGTTTTCCCTTCTCCTGAGCTGGAGATCTGGAAACTTGCTGTTGACATAGCAGTCATTCTGCTGCAAATGAAGATTTCTGCCAAAACTGCATCAGACATCCTTGAAAGCCCAGGCACGCCTGCGAGCTTGACGAGCGGCTCACCTCTGAGCCTTCCGCAGGCATTCCGGGGCTCGACGTGGGTGTCAGTTTTCTGACTCCACTTGCAAAGTGCTTAATTGTGATTGAGCCCAAAATGATCCGCCTATTGTGTGCTGTCCTCCCCAGCGAAGGGTGTCCTCCGGAATGGCTTCTATTACATTAGCTCCCCAAATGTACTGATTGCAGGGATAACAAATGTATGCTGGGAACTACCCAAAGTGATGCTTTTTAGAGCCTGCCTCTGTCGCAGGCTCCAGTCACAAAAGGCACTGCCTTTTTGCTCCTCTTGTTCTCTGGTTATTTTTGAAAGTGTGTTTGGTTTCCAAAGCTAATGGCGACATTGTTTGCTTGCCAGTCAGCTGATTGGCCATTGTTCTTTTAATTCGGAGGGATTTAAAATAAAGCTCTTTAACAGTTCTGGAAAAAATATTTTACAACTGGACTCAAACAGATAATGGCAGTGAGAAATGCCCCTCTGTGTTGCAGGAGGGCTGCTTTTCAAATGGTTTGTGGTTGCAGTGGGGAAAAAAAAGGTTGACTGGCAGCCGGTAACATAATGATCCACCTGATGTTGTGATTATGCTGTTACAGCTGGTTTGTCAAGGGTGCCTGAGGAGTCAGCTATAGCACGGGAAAAAAGAGGGAAAAGTTATCCTGCTAATGCTCAGAAACAAACATATCACCATTTCAGGGCCATCCCCCCAGTGCTGCTTTGCATTTCCAGGACTCTTTTCTAACGGGAAAAGTACTTGAACGATATTGCTCAGCTTTGGCATTTTCAAAGGCATCTTCACGGGTTAAATGCCAGATCAACCAGACCATGGCTGGCCCTATGAGCTGAGCATCTGAAAGCCAGAAAGGCAAGTGCGTTTAGGACTGAAGTCAGAAAAAGTCCAAGATTTGTTCAGAAGGCGGCAAGAAGTCTCACACACCCAGAACACATCCTCCCTGCGGAGCGCAGGAGCTGTCAGACAGACATCTCCGATCTGACTATTTAAAGCATTCTCACACTCCTGTTTTTTCCTATTTGTATGCACGGAGGGGGACAGAGAGGGGTGCTTCTGTTTTCAACTGAGGCTGGAACACGAGAGTAGAAGAGCGAGTGCTCCCAAACCCTTTTTATCTTGCATCTTCCCATCTGCCTGCCTGCAGTAATGCTAATACCCACAGGGATTTGCACCTCTCAGCTGGAGCAGGGGAAGTCCTCCGAGCACGCCAGGGAGAGACACAGTTTCAGAGCATACCACGAATATAACCGCCAGGCTCAGGCGAGCGCAGATCGGGGTTGTTGATTTGAAGAGTTAGAGGGTGGGGAGCAATTCATCCTCGGGGATAAGGATCCAGCTACAGCGCAACAGCGGTGCTAAGGAGGAATGGGGGAGTCGGAGAGAGTCAGCGCAAAGCTCGTAGCCAAAGCCATGCAGCAGGTTCCTGGGCGCTGGGCTGTGCTTCTGCAGAGACTGCTGTCTCCTCCGGAGGGGAGCGCTTCATCTCGCAATCCGTGCGTTAGTTTGTCAGCCGCCTCCGCAGCCTGCCCTCCCGCGCTCGGCAGTGACTTTCTGAACCCTCTAATGCTCCTGTTTTCAAATGTATTTCCTTATTATTTTCCCCAGAGATGAATCTCTCTTGTCATTTCACTTCAGGCTATGCTGTGAGTTGGGTGGGTTTTTTTGTTCTGTTATTCTCTGTAAGTGCTGGTGTGTAACTGAGCTGTCACAAGAACAAATCGGCAAAATAATTGTCTCTGACGGGGTATTCACATCATGTAACTTCCAGTGTCTGCCACAGATATTTAAACTAGCCAGAAAAACTGCTCTGAATCACAGAAAGGCTTTGATTTTTTAATGTATTGTAGGTCTGAGTGTTACCTCCCTGTCTCATCTTGCCCTCAAGGTCCCACTCCTACCCCTCCCCAGTTTGGAGGCAGCCGCCATGTCCAACCTGGATTATTAATTGAATCTGTGAAAGACGGAGAAGAAATCATGATAACTGTCTCAAAACAAGCCTCTCGCTACCCTTAGCCCTGCTTAGTGGCTCCAATTCACACTCTAAGGATCCGACTTACAGGTGGGGCTGGCTTAGCCCAGGACGGCAGCCCGTGCTGCTTGGAAGCTGGGATGGGTTGTGGGCTCCAGCCCAGCTGTGGCCTCCAGCTCAGCCCTGCAAAGCCAGGCAGAACTGGTAATACTGGGGAAGATGTGAGAAACTGCACTTCTCACATGGGCAACTTATTTAGGCACACAAAATTAGGCTGTCTGATTACATGCTGGAGCGTAATTTGTCCTGTTCTCCCCTCGCTTTGATCTTAGAAGGAATAAAGACTAAATTTTATGAAGTACATTCAAGTATTTAACTATGCAATTAGGAAATGCAATTTGAAAGTCCCACTAATTGCCTGTCTGCACCACTAGCCATTTAAATAGTTTAAAAATCTATCCCCTCAGTACCTGACCCTGTTTCATAGAGCATCTTCCTTCCACTTGGGCGCCCAGCCAGTACTCTGGGTGCGGAGGCAAGGGAGTACCATGGTGCAGGGGATTCTGCCTTTAAGAAAACAGAGTTTCTCTTGCAACCACGGGGTTTCTTTCTCCTCCCATTTCATCTGCAGCCACTGCATCCTCACGCTTCCCGTTGCAGACAGATTAACTCTAGCCGTGAGCAAGGGAAATACATGGCAGTAACACAGGGAGTATATCTGTACTGGAAGGGATGGTTAAGAAATAGAAAGCCCTGGGGTTTCTTTCACCCCCACCTAGCCAAGATCAGTTTCGAAACTCCTGCCTTGCAGAATACCCAAGATTGACGACGACTACAATATCCAAATATATTGCCTAAAACTGCCATCAGATTACAAAGTAAACTGATGTTCATGTGTGTATGTTCATATGTATGTATTACAAGCTGTTCATACGTATGTATTTATATACATAAATATTTTCCTATGTGATTGCTTTATAGCTATCCCCGATAGAGTCAAGAAAGCCATCAACCTCAGACAAGGTTTATTAAAGGTTTTAAATTAGCAATTTTGTTTATATAACATAATTGTTGTTAATGGTATATATTGATGAGAAGAGAATTGTACCTAAGAGTCATTTATGAATATATGTAATTTCAGAGTAGCTCAAAATTTGTGGTTAACATCATGTATAGAAAGAAATACAGATTTGTGATGTTCTTAGGTAGCCTTTCTAGAAAACTGCAAGCTATTAGCTAATTATCACTCTTATTAAATGTCTGTCCTAGTGCAGAATGCGGCTTATGAGCTTTAAAGCTTACACTAATCAAGAAGCAAGATCAATCACCAATGTAGGTCACTTATAGCTCAGCTGATACGTAGCTGCTCCTCATTGATGTTACCACTTAATCATTTATATCGATGAAATAAAAAGTTACAATTTTACAATGTGAAGTAGGGGAATAATTACATTTTGATTATTAGGAAGTCAGTCACCAGCCCCATTTGCACAAACACTCAAGCAGATGAAAGGACAGAAAACTAAATGGATTCAATGATACATCATCTGAATTGTATCACTTATAAAAAGTATTGGAGCTTCCATGTAAAAGTCTCAGTTGCTGTAATAGTGTTATTTTAACCACAATTATTGATTTATATTGCAGAAGTACTTAGAGGCGTGTAGTCGTTGGGCTGTGGGCTATTGAGAAGGAATCTTTCTAAATCTCTCCTTTATTTATGCAGTGCAGAGGTGGTCCAACACTTTTATGGAACAAGGACTTGGACACGCATCTCAAGTGAGTGTCCTAACTGGTATGTGATGCAAACCAGACTCTCTTTGTGTCCCAGTGATTATTTTTTTGATTCACTGAGTAACTGTTTCATAGGCAGGCTGCATCCCACAGGACACTGTTGCTTCATTGTCAGAGCTTTCTCCTAGAACAGAAGCAATCTAGATTCGGGTCTGCATTTCACTCCTGGCTCAGGTTGCTCTCTTCACTTGGTTTCTAAGGATATCCCCTGTGAAGTGCTTAACGTGCTTGGAAGAGAGACCTCGGACTCTGAGGCACGGAAATGAGTGAGAAAGAAATTGGAATAAATCAGGCAAATCTAGAGTAACTCTGCATCCTTCTGTGAGCTACTGAGCTGCTAACTCTGTGAGAGCCGACACAGGCAGGATGCAGGCACAACCACAAAACCGCGGATGAAATGCAAAGAGTAAATTTAATCTCGATACCTTGCGAACCGAGGGATCTCTGAAGCAGCACCCGGGCAGAGGCACGCGAGCGGGAACGCAGGCACCGCGGAGCTCGGTCCTTGCTAGAGAGTTTTCACGTGTTAGCGAGAGAGTCCTTGCTAGCGAGAGAGAGAGTCCAGACCTGCTGTTCTCGCCTGTATATCGGGGATTCAAGCAGACGTAGTTTTCCACTGTGCTTTGATCTTTCCGACAGCATGGCAGGAATCTCAAGCATGTTTGATAATGTGCCTCTGAGTCCATCACAGCCCTGTGCTATCTAACTGCAGATGTTCTACTTGTCAAGCACACAAGACTAAACAACAATTAGTGTGATATGTGTGTTTTTCAACACCTTCAGCTGCAAGTCACTTGAGCGTGTTTACAGTCCTCCTTGCCAATCTTCCATTACTTTCCCAGAAATTCCTATTTATACCCAAGAAATGCGACTGCGTTATTTTTATGTATTCTTCATACTATGAATACCGTTGCATCAGAAGTTTACAAACTTCTGTGCATGCTAGTCATTGTTATTAGTTGATATTTATATCTTGGTTCTCCTTTCACTTGCGCTGGTGCAACTGAGGAGTGGTTTGGTGACAGCAGATCCAGAGCAGATGTAGATCAGCGTAGCACTATTCATTTACAATGCTGGTTCATAGTAACTGTGGCGCTTCCCCAGTACAGTTATACCAAAATGAAGCATTAGAATTTAGTTCTTGAATCCAACACCATGACTGACATCTAAACGCTTAAAAATGGAGGCAAGTACTCCATAGCTGTGAGGTCGAGGACTACTTAGCACAAGTATAGAAGGAGAATATTGCAAGAATAATCTAAAAGGACTGAGAGTTTATTAAAGTTTAGGAAGCCATTCACACTCTCTCCTTGGATCACTTGGACATGTATTTTAATGCTCTCTCCTTTCTAGTTTAAGTAACGTTGAGGTCATGAACCAAAGTAGCAAAAGCAAGAAAGTTCACAGTCAACAGCGACATTGTCCTTAACTTGCCCTGAGCTGGAAAAGTGCCTTCATGACACAGCAGAGTACACTGAGGACACAGCAGCAAACTTAACTCATGTTTTGCCTCTGGCAGGGTACAGCACAAGTGTAAAATAACTTAAATAAATTGGTTTCGGTTGAGAAGCAGGACCAGTGAACAAATGTCTAAAATGGGCTACTAGAGAGAGATTCAGTTTCTGATCCTCATTTCTTTACTTAGTGGTGCTATGCTGGATTTGCATTTATGTAATAATTTGGCCAGGAATAAAGAATCTTGCGAAGGCTTGGGCTGCCGGTCCTTGCGCTTACCAGTGATGGTTTTCCAAAGAGTGCAGTGAGTACTGGGTTAGACCCAAAACTAATTAATTTTCCAATAGCTTGTTCTAGAAGTTATTTTTAGTTTATCCTGACCTAGCTGCATTGTCATTTTGTTAAGAGCACGTTGATAAAGTAATTCAATCGGATATACTACTACACAGCAGAATCCATAAACCAACATCTCGTGTAACAAGAGAGACGTAACAAGAGTTATCAGGTAGGAGCTACCGTTTCCATCTGTGGTATTCAGCTCATCATGTGAGATTCTGGGTAACATTAAATGATCACGTTTCACGAGTTCTAACTAAACACTTGCCAAGGATGATAAACCTTAATTCTCGCTTTTAGTTGTCTCTGGCGTAAGGGCACATCTCTGTCCTGGAGAAGCCCGTTGCATTTTCCAAGCTCCTGCACCAGGAGGTTTGCAAATCATTGGCTGCCTGAAGATCTTACCATGTGGCAAACAGCCTTTTCTTTCTCCCAGCTCCATTCCTGGAACTGGCTGCAGTTGTTTAGAGATAGCTTTTTATTTTCCACAGAACTTGGCCTGTTGCTGATCCCAATACGGAAAGTCACAGTGCAAGTTTTAAGGTGGAAAATTTGGCCTTACTCCTTTTAACAATTTGTTCGGGCCACAATTTTCAAATCAGACTGCCGAGGCGTAGCTCGCTAGCATATGTCCTTTGAATCCATCCGCAAGGATTTAAGAAGCTATTGCCCACGCGTTGATGTGGCCTTTCAGACAGGAGATACCACACATGTCAAGGAGGGCACGAGCCCCTAATTCGGGGGCTCTCGTTCATGCTGTGGTACCAATGTAGGGAACCTAAATTGATGATTTCTGTTGGATCAGCAGTGGGAATAACAGAGCCTGAAGTTAAGCAACTGCTTGAAGTTATGCATGATACCAAATTGGCACCTTAAATCTGCACTGAGGCCTCTTAACATAAAGCTGAGTGCCTTGGCAAGCTTATGTCCACATTAATAATAAATCCTGGTGACACAACCCCTTTAAGAAGAGCAGTAAGAGCTGAAGCCTCCTTAGTGGAAGCAATCTGCTTTGTTTTGTTTCAGTGCAGCCAGAATACTTGGAAAATCTTTCTATTTTATTCTGCGCTCTATCTCATTATCAGAGTTTCTAAAAACAGTATGGTTCAGTCCATATTCTTTTTTAACTAGCTTGTTACTTTATCTGGTTAGTCATTTTAAGAACCATCCACTTGCCTAGGGAAGCCTGTGTGTTTTGCTTTTATTTTTATTCTGAATGACTGCAGTCATCTGGCTGTTTATGTGGATGATTAAAGTCTTTAAAAGCCCTGATGGATTTTTATACTCCCTCGCTCCCATTACATTCCAGATTTCTACGAATGCAGACAAGCATATGTCACTTTGTTAAAACAAAGGCTATTATTAAACAGTAAATAAACTAAACTTAACTGGACTTCTGTTATAATGCCAGACTAATGAGGCAAGTAATTTGAGTGGTATAAATAAGGAATGGCCAGAAAGCGGAGGAGGCTGTAACAGAGTCCATTGTAATAAGAGACTGAGTTTACCGAAGCCCTTCAGCAGAGTGATTGTTTTATAAAGAGCCTTATAAGCAAAGGTCCTAGGCTGGAGCCTGCTTCTACCTCTGTGTTGCTCATAACAGGAGAACCCTGTAAGTGTTAGTGGGATCTGGTTCTCCCGAGTCCCAGCAGAACTGGAGGGGAATCTGGTCTCATGGCTGATGTTGCTCATTGGTGGTGTCTTTCGACCTGGAGTGCAAAACCAGGCTGGATTTCATATGAAAGAACCATTTACACAAGGTATGTGGCTCAGCCATGGCCCTGGCAGGGGAGATAGCAGGGGAAAGGGTCCCCCAGCTTGGAGGTGCACAGTGTGACAAAAACACCACTTGCATGGGAGAAGGTAATACAGGAATCAGGGGAGTGGCAAGAAGTGATTTGAAGTGGGAGCCTTGGTGGAAAGGATGGTATTAAACTACCTTGCCTCTGAGATGGGGCAATATGATGCATTTCTGATAGGTGTACACACACCAGTTTTACAGAGCTTGTTAATAGATTTTGGAGCATCAGAGTACAGGAAATAAATGGGCATAAGCACTGGAAATGACACTGAGGGTATAGTAACAGATGAGCAGGACACTTTAGAGATTGTCATCTATTATTTGCAGAAATTAGAGGATCTCATTCCACAGGGCCAAGCCCTTTACAAACATATTCCAGGAGAGCGAAATGTTTCTATTGCATTGGCTTTCATAACAAACAGCTACAATTGGGTTACGGATATCTTTGACAGTGTCTTCCTTGCAGAATAGCGTGACATGGTGTGAGACACAGGACCAGACCAGGAAAAGGAAATCCTGCCAGGGTGTGGATATATCCAGGATCCCTATTCATAAAGGCTGAGCTGAAGATATGCTGATAGCTGTCGCTGCCTTCCCTGCATGAGCTCTTCCTTAGCCAATGTTACACATTTTTTTCCCAGTGTATTGGCTGCCAACAAGTGGCACAGGATACTTACAATTACTGTTCACTCCTGTCTTACATTTTCCTGATGTTGATTTTTGACTGTGCTTACTCCATACGCTTTGAAATTGAGGCTGTATTTGAATGTAAAAGGTGTTCAGGGCCCAGAAACGAAGAACAGGCAGGGTAAAAGCAGTTTCTTGCAAGCATAATGGCTGGAAGTTTAAAGCCTTTTAAAAATGGCTGGAATAGTCTCCTGAACTATTTCAGGTATTGCAGAGTAAAATGATCATGCCCCATTTGTACAGTCTATGACATGATAAGAACAGAAATTTATCACCCCAGTCCTAAGACGTCCTTGAGCAGGATGATGCCATTAAGATTCACATTAGCTTTTCTGCGCGCCGCTGAGTGCCATGAATCATGCAGCACCAGTGAGAATGGTCCACAGCGAAGGACCAGTGAATGTCAAACTTGGAGCCAATGTCTCTTTTGGTTTTGCTTTCCCCCAGAGCTGAATATTGTGTCATCCTCTTTAGATGCTAAATGCCACTAAGCAATGGTCTCCGCTGCACGCAGGAATCATAGAATCATAGAATGGTTTAGGTCGGAAGTGGTCTGTCCTCCCATGATGTTTCCAAGTTCTCAGAAATGACCAGAGAGCTCTTGGGACCTCGCTGGGGCAAGCAAATAGACATCAATGCTTCAGCAAAAATACATGATTAGCTTTTTTTTTTTTTCCCCTGATTCTTCACTGTGCTTTAAACTGAAAAAAGATCTCCTATTTGTAACAAGTATCTGACAATGTAACTTGAGAAATGCTAATAATGCTTATTAGTCCAGCTAATTAGTACAGGAATATTTGTGCTTTCCAAACAGTGACCACTCTTCTCTGGAATGGTTGAACTTGCTTTTGATTATATTTTCCATCCACATTGAATTTTCCCCTGTAGCAGGTGCAGATGTGTATGAGAACTGAAACAGAGAGCAGCAATGTGCTTCTTGGGGAAATGGCAAGCAACTATATAATTTGCTCAGTAGTGTATTTCTACTTATAATTATTGCTAATCCAAAAAAAAAAAAATCAGTGCAAATTGCATGACAGCACTGTGTAAGATGGGTGTAGAGATAAAACATGGATACAACACATATCCTGTAGGCTGACAAACGAAGTGTAAAACACTATTGTTTGTTTACTGACTCCCTGACCATGTGATGAACGATTATGTCTGCCTCAAGAGGCAGCTCAAGGTTTCCAGTGGTATCAATCTTCCTGTTTGTGATTCATTTGTGCAAACAATGGAAAGCTGAGCGTGTAACCATGAAGGCAATTACCCGATTACTTTTCTGCCCCTTAAAAATTGTGTCGCTTCTCCGTTCCCTTCCAAAACTCTGGGCTGTGCTGGAGGGAGCCTGGGAGGGTGACTCCCCCTCCAGCCTGAATGCGATGGGGCAGGTCCAGAGCCACAGTCGCGCTTGTAAACCTCTCCTCCGCTGCAGATTGCTGCTTCCCGGCAGCAATATGTTTCTGATGAGCTCACGGGGAGTGGGAGGAGAAGCCGGATTCGCCGTGGTGCATCCCGGGCTGCCGAAGGGCGGGAGCGACCTGTCGTCCTCCCAGGCGGAGGTCACATTTATGTCCGCGTCAGGAGACTGTTGGATGGGGCTGTTTTTAGGGTGCGACATCCTTTTTCTGCTTCCGGTGCCGAGGTGTGAGGAAGCCGCAGGGGTGAGGCTTCGCCCCAGCTCGCCCCACAGCCGCAACGGCAGGCTGCGCCTCTGGAAACAAGTGAAGTCCTGAGCTCTAGGTTCTCCATATTGGCCCAGTTAATGGCAAACTCAATGGGGAAGCTGGTCTGGGCAGCAAAAGATAAATAAATAAGAAAGTCAAGTGTGAGCCTGAGGGGTGTCTGAGTCCTCTCCCACCTCGGTGCAAGGTGAGAGTGGAGCAGGGAGGACGCAGTGCCCGGGGCAGCCACTGCCGTCTTAACCCGGCTGCGAAACTGCCACGTTGCGCTCATTTCTCGGCGTTCAGCTCAAAACACCTCGACCGGGCACTTGGGGAAGAGTCTCTCCCTCTCTCCCTATAGCGTGCAGCCCCCTGAAGAGTATTTCACCTCTGAAGTGCCGTGGCTCCAGGTCTCTGCAAAGCCCCGCGGCAGCGTGCCCGCAGGGGAGCTGGGTTTTGCCAGGACGTGCCAGGCTGCATTACTGTTTTCCCACACCAAGCAATTACGCTCAAGCATTGTTTTGCCTTCGCTGGTGCTTCTTTCTTTCTGATTTTGATCTGTTATATTTTATTCATTCCGCTTCTGGCCATCTGATTCCCCACAAAGCGCTGCCTGTCTGCAAACCAGGCTGGAGGAGTAAACTGAGCTCTGGAAAATAAACAAAGCTCCCAGTGAAAATTGTGGAACCCTTAATCCGTTTAGTGGATTAGCGCAAAGGTGAAATGGTGACTAGACAGTATTTTGTAAATATTTACATAAATAAGATATCTGATAGTATTGGACTCTCTAGACTTTAAATTAAAGTTCCTAAATGCAGTGGATACCTTAAATCAGATTCAGGTTAAAGTCTTGACTCAATTTTTAACAGAGAAGTGATCAGATACTGCAACAGCTTTGCAAGGAAGGGCTGGGCTCCTCCTTATTTGAAGTCATTAAGTAAATAATTGGCTCTTTTTTTCTATTAAGGAATAAAAATACATAATTTCACCAAAAAGTAGGGTCTGCGTATAGGAGGTACTGAGTGAAACTGCCTGGCTGGCAGCAGGAAGAAAGTTTAGACTAAAAGGTCTGACTGGCCTGTGAATCTACAGTATCATTAACTACTAAAATAAATGCTTTAAAATTAACTTAGCAATTCCCTTGCAGCTCTTGAAGAGAGAGTTAAAATCGAACAGTGGAAATGTTATGAAAACAACATTATGACAAGATACAAAGCCTTAATCTCCCAATTCACCAGGCCCTTGAGGAACCCCATGAGAAGACTGGAATGGATCATCTTCCTACAGTCTGCAAGCTGGATTGTCACTTCTTGGTGTGTGAGAAGTACCTCAGAAGAGGTATGCTCTGTATGGCAGATCTGCCCACTGGGGCATATAAAACACCAATGATTTAAAATCTTATTCCGCATGGTCTGTGTCAAGCGTTGTTAATTTTTGTCAGAACCAGAGAAGTTAAATTTCACCTGCCATTTGAACAAAATGGAAACCTATAAGCAAACAGGCGACAATAAAATAATAGAATACTTTGAAGCCAGGCTGTGACATTTGTAGGAACATCTTACCTTTCCTTTAGTCGCAGCATTGGAAGGATGGGGATGAGTTGTCCCTCAGGAAACACACTGTTGGTGCAGTCAGCTCACAGCCCTATGGACTAAATATGAACAAAAAATGCAAACAAATACAAATAATTATTTGACCATACTAGCTTTCTTCTGGAACTCGTTTTGGGTGCTAAAACAATGTGCACCCCGTTAACTTTGGTCCTGAAGGCTCCTGGTTTGCCCAGTCCTTGCTTGTGCAGCCGAGTGCCTGCAGGAGCATCACTGGAGCAGGAGGCTGATGGGAAGAGGTTCATTTCCATGGACCTGCTAGAACTGAGCTCCCAAGAGACCGACTCTCCCTACCCACGCATCATTTCCTTCCTTTTCTCTCTCCAATTCAAACACTGTTGTTCAGCCTCTATTAAAACTAAAAAAAAAAAAAAA